>MNCI01033474.1:1179511-1194415 GCA_015680685.1 Gnetum montanum
CTTTATCTACTTCAGCTTCTTTTTTAATAAGTAAAGTCATGAAACTTCTATCTTTATCAGTCTTTTCACTATATATTTGTACAAATTTAGAAGCTAAGCTTATAATCTTGTTATTAATTCTTACTGGCAAACCATAAACTAAGTTATATGGTGATGTCCCAATAGCTTTCTTGAATCTAATTCAATCTGACCATAATGCAGATGGTAGATAATCAATCCAATTTCCTGGATTCCCATCCATTGATTTCTTGATATAAGCAATAAGCTTTTTATTGGTGGATTCTGCTAGTCCATTTCCTTGAGGATAATAATTTGATGAGGAAAATAAGAAAATGGATTTTTCAGATGCCCATCTGATAAACTCTTCAGATTTGAAGGCGAGTCTATAGTTTGACACTAACACTTCAGGTAGACCAAATCTACTTAGAATGTGGTCTTTTAGAAACTTAATCACGTCTGATGCCGAACTTCCTCTTAAAGCCTTTACTTTAGACCATTTAGTGAAATAATCAGTAGCTGTGAGAATAAACTTGTGTCCAGCTCTTGAAGGAGTAATTGTACCAATAAAATCCAAACCCCATTGCTGAAATGGTCTATCTACAACTACTGGCTTTAAAGGGGCTCTAGCCCTTTTAATCTTGGGCCCATTAATTTGACATTTATAGCATTTTTGAATCTTTGAACTAATGTCTTGATACATGGAAGGCTAGTAATATCCATATCGAAGAATATATTGCATAGTTGACTTAGGGGATTCATAAAATAAATTCAAATGATCATGGAGTTGTTCCAAAATGAAACTAACTTGATCATTATGAACACATTCTAATAAAACTCCCTGAAAATCCTTTCTGTATAATATACCATCTTTAATAACAAATCTTCATGCTCTTTTGAAGAAAGCTCTCTTTTGACTTGCAATTAAATTATTTTAGATTTTTCTTGTATTAAGAAATTTGAGAATTTCATCATACCAATTCTCTTCATGAATGTCAAGTGTGCATACTTCACTTTCTCTAGTAATTAACTTAGCTAGTCCCATTCCCTTAATTGTCTTGCATATTTCCAATGAAAATATAAAAATTTACAACTTAATAAGCCATTTTCCTCTTTTCAATCCAATCTCATTTTGGGATAGGAATCGCTTGACTGCAGGTTCAATTAGCATAATGTGAACTAATGAACTTTCCAAATAATATTTAAAATGCTGAAGTGATTTGATGACTGCGAAAGCTTGTTTCTCTAAGTTTGAATAATTTAACTCTGAACCTTTCAACTGATACCCAAAAAATCCAATCAGTTCATCTTGACCTTCACTATCCTTTTGTGTTTAAATGGCAGCAATAGAATCATTTGAAGAAAAAGAATATAACCAAAAATATTCTTTAAGCCTAGGCTTCACCAAATATGGAGCCTCTTGTATAGCCTTTTTAATTTCTGATAGAGCTCTCTCTAATTCAAGTGTTTTCTCTACTTGGACATTCTTTTTTAGCATATGCATCAAAGGTTGGTAATTTTAGTAAATCCAGGGATGAACTTTTTCACAAAATTAATCTTTCCAAAGAAAGATCTAAGAGATTTCTTACTTGTGGGATGCTCAATGTTCTGTACTGCTTGAATTCGGGAGTTGTCTATGGCAATTCATTCTTGACATATCACATGGCCTAATAGGCTTCCAGATTTAACCCCAAAAATACACTTCTTAGGATTTAGTGAAATACCAAACTCACAACATCTATCGAAAACTTGTTGGATATGATTAATATGATCTTCTTTTTTCTTTGAGAATATTGTAATATCATCCAAATAAACCACCACAAATTTGCCTAATAAATCCTTAAATGCTAAATCCATTGCTCTTTGAAACATAGCTCTAGCATTTGACAATCCAAATGGCATTCTTTGGTAGGAAAAAGTTTCCCATTTGGTGATAAATGATGTTTTGTATCTATCATTCTTATCTACCACAATTTGATTATAACCTGATAAACCATCTAAGAAGGAATATACTTGATAACTTGAGACTTTAATCAGCATCTCATCAATTCTTGGAAGTGGATACTTATCTTTCTTTGTGCATCATTTAGATTTCTAAAGTCTACATAAAGCCTTATATCACCATTTTTCTTTCTCACTGGAACAAGGTTAGCAAGCCATGTCAAATATCATACTGGATATATGATTCGTGCTTGCAACAACTTCTTGATTTCGGCTTCCATAGCTGGTTCAAATGATGGATTAAATTTTCTTTGTTTTTGCTTGACTATTTTACAATCTTCTATTAAAGGAATTTTATGTGTCATCACATCTTGTCTAAAAGCTTTAAGATCATCATAGGACCAAGCAAAATTGTCCAAATTATTTCTTAGACATGATAACAAGTTTTGCTTGAAATTCGAATCTCTTTCCTTTGTAACATTCACCATTTTTGGCATCTTGTCTAATCCAAAATTCACTACCTTGAAAGCTTGACTATCTAGGTTTTGTATATCCTTTCCAGTAAGTAAATTTTTCTTAAAATCATGTTCCAATTCAATCATCCTTTTTGGAATGAAATTGGCTTTGGAGTTTGATGACGTTTCAGGTATCACTTGATCCTCAAATTCTTGTTTGTTCTTCATAAATCTTAGTACTTGATCATCATCTTCAAATACTTGTAAATGTCTTATATTATCTGGTACTGATGGCTGATGTTCTTCTTCAATCATGACATCTTTGTAACTTTCTAATAATTGTATGTCCAATGTTGAAGCTGCCTTTGCCAAATCATCTACTATAAGATTCTCTGCTTTATTTATATGCTTTATTTGGTAATGTTGGAACTGATCTAACATCTTACAAGAAAGTTGCTTATAAGGTCTTAATAATGAACTCTTTATGACACAGTTACCCTTTACTTGTTCACAAACTAATCTTGAGTCTCCCTTTATAGTGATTACTCTGATCTTTTTATCTAGAGCTATTTTCATACCAATACATAAAGCTTCATACTCAGCCTTGTTGTTAGTACAAGGGAAAGATAGATGAATTGCTTTGAGAATTTCGGGTGAATCATTCTTGAATATAACTATTTTGACTCCTGCACCTTTTGAATTACATGAACCATCAAAGTATAACTCTCATTTATTCTCATTCTTTGATTGTTCTTTTCTAGAACTATAATTTTCTTGGAGTGTACAAATATTGTTTTCGACACCTCCTTTTTCAGCCATTTTACTTTTTCCATTTGAAGTAATATTATCTATCATTAAAGGTTTGCTATAGATGTAGATTTGATTTGGTTCTCCTTTTCAAGGTAACCACATGTGAGAATAATCTGTTGATATGTAACCTGAGAAATTCTTACTCCATCTTCTACTCAATAAGAGACTATGTGAATCTGGTATATCTGCCACTTGAACAGTTACTCTACCTTTGATGCAGGATTCAGAAGCAATTTCCAATAGAATATTTGGTAATTGACCCACAATCTTCACTCTACTTTTATCCACTTGAACAATCTTTTTGTTTGATTTTTCAAGAATCAAACTAAGTTTCTTACATATAGACAATGACATTATGGTAGACGTAGCTCCAGAATCAACCAAACAATTGTGTAAGAATTTATCTTTTAATTTCATTGTCAAAAGAAAAGGAGGAACTTCCTTGTCATATGAGGTCTTTAATTTCTCATCATTATTAGACACATAACTTAACTTTGATTCTCTAACTCTCCTTGTACCTTTAATGAAATCCAAAGCCTTTCTTTGCTGATCTCCTATTTGAAAAAACTGATAAAAACTAATATTGGCCTTGACATGTTTAAGGTCTTCAATCAAATCATACTCTCAATCACCAATAAAGGTTGATCTCTTTATCCATTTATTGAAAGACTGATTTGGAGTGCTTTGCTCCACTTGATTGTCTTTACCTTTATTCTTATCTCTCCGATTTGGCTCAAAAGATTTTCTCTTAGTAGATGGATCAGTAATAACATTTGGAGGTCTAGAAGTAGTTAATCTTTCTTTTGATCGAAGATTATATCCATTTTCCTCATTGTTATTGCATTCTTCATCTGATGACATATCTTCTTTAGAACTTGATAGAGAAGAAGTATCACTAGATCCATTGCTAGAAGATTTACTTGCATAATGAACACTAGATAACTCATTATTAGATTCAATATCAAGAAAGTTGGATATAATAAGGTCATTTTCATTTTCATCTTCTACTAACTTAGTATTTTGATGTTTATGCTTTCTATTTTTCCTTTCTTTCTTGATATTAACTCTTGCCGATGCTTTTTCAAGCTTCACTATTTTGTTAGACATATCTCTCATTAATTGTCCTTTTTTAGATCCTACTCTTTCACGTTCTTTCTCTATCTTAACATGAGATGGACCTGGTAAAGCTTTAAATTGAGAAAAATCTTGCATAGGAATCATAACTCTTTCTTCTCTTTTTGGAATTGCAATATTTTCTTCAGTATTCAAGTTCAACTATTTTTCTAACTGTATAGCTTCACTAAAGTAGTCATTTAGCATAGCTATGTTTGGAGTTCTCCTTAACCAAATTGAAATGTTGGGGTTGATAGCCTTAAGATATGTTTCTTTGAGCATTTCTTCTGATGGCCTATATTGCCTTTGAAAGAGTCCACAAATTCGTTGAAACTTGATGTTAAAATCTCTAATTGACTCTTTAACTCCTTGCTTAGCTTGTATCAGCCCAAAGTATAGTTGTTGTTGATCTAATTGATTACCAAACTGGGCCAAGGAAAGATTTTTCATGTCATCTCAACTTGTAATACTATTACTTGGTAAGTTCGAATACCAAATTTGAGCCATATCCTTTAAATTTGATACAAAAAACCTACAAGCTTGATCTTCATGTTGAATATTTGCATGAGCTAAAGCTAACTTAATCATGTGAATATATTCTTCAGCTAAATAAGCTTTTCCAGGAATGAAAGGCTCAGGAAAATATTTGTAAACTACCTTAGGAATATCATTGTAATTTTGAGATCCTAATGGTGTAACTCCTTGCCAAGGATTTGCCATCTTATTCCTTTGAATAATTGAACTCTTAGACTTTCTAGATCTTCTCTTACGAATTGATAAACCAAATATAATGGGTGATCTTCTTTATCTTCTAGTTTTCACTCCACTACTTGTTGCCAATTCAAAAACTTTCTTTTCTTCTTCTGATGAAGAATCAGTCTTAGAATTTAGAATATCCTTTGAAACTTTTAAATTTTCCAAACTATCAATCTTCTTGGTCATGAACTGAAAATAGTATCTAATTTCTTAAGCCTTTATAGTAACAAAGAATTGTTGATGTACTTAAGAACCTAGAGGTTGAATTTTTCAGCCCTCCTTCTAGCGCCAAAAGAACTGTTGGCGATCGTTTGGGATGCAACTGCCGATGAGTGTCCTCAAACAGGATTTAGGTGCTTGCTGGTCTCTGGCAACACCAAGGCCCAGATACCTCCAAATAAACATAGTATTTAATTTAAGTGTGTGTGTATGCTGTTGCGGCGTGCGATTGTGAAAAATGAAACAATTTCATTGTGTGTAAACTACAAATGACTTATCTTAAAGAGATTCAGCCAACTTTGCCAAGTATTGTGAGTTGTTGAAAGTTTCCTATTTTGTTCAACTGCCTAGTCTATGCGGTCCTTATAATACCTACTTGTAACAAATAAAATTTTGCAAAAACATTTGAGCACAACTCCGCAATCTACTCCTAATTTTCCCCAGAGAAAGAGATAGTTCCACAAGAAAACTAGAAATAGAGCAAGATTCGATGGAAATAAGCAGAAAAGAAAAGAAAGCAGATTTGTGTAGACCTCAAATATTTAAACAAGGTAAAATGACACGAGTAAACACTTCGCAATAAAGCTATCCCAAATTCAATATCTACGAATTGTTCAAACTTCCAAGGCTCAAACAAGCAATATCTTCAAGACAATCCTACTATGCTACCAAAAATTGCTGCGTAAACTACCACGTACGAGACTCCATTTTGACTAGATAATAGATGTCAACGATTGCATTCAAACAGAACCTTTAAAAGACTTGACAATTTCTGATTGAAATACCACGGAAATTCACTTTAAAGATAAAAAGAAGCTATTCTGGTCCCATCAAAATACCAAAGATTTTCTGAACCCTCTTGACTACTGAATTGTTCAACGGCATGACTACAAGCAGAGGCTCTCTTACAACAATCCCAATAGCAATTCTTATATGTTGCACAATAACAAAATTTACTACTAAAATGCTCTTAAGGCTTTTAAACACAAGCGCTTCTATGGCAAAATTTTAACAGAAATTTTCTATCGGGCAACAAGAACAATAAGAGCAATCTAAAAATCCCAAAATTACTTGCCAAGGATGATACTATCTAAACCACTAGCTAAACAATTTAAACAAAATAAAAATAAAACATAACTCACAGGACCATGACAAAGAGGCTGAAATCTTTTATTTAGCAAGCCATCAAGCAATCGTTCACAATTTCTTCTTACAAGCTCTTCCCGGAATCCAAAGTGTGTCTCCAAGTGAGAGCCCAAGTGCTAGCTAGTAGCCTTCCAAAGTGTAGTATCAATGTCTTCTTCCAAGTTTTGATCCCCCCATGAGACCCCAATGTCTTCCCTTTTTAAAGGGTTCAAAGGTGGTTACATTCCAAAATATCCTAGCTAACTTTTCTCCCAAGTAAGGAGGTTACAACTTACCCATCTAGTTAGGAGGAAGTTATGTAGTTAGGAAGTTATACATGAAATTAGGAGGAATTTATGCTATCATTAATAAATACTACAAATATTTAATATAATATTATAAACATTTTAACATTAATATTACAAATATTTTGTAGGTAGTAACTTATATAATAATATTTAAAAAATAATGTTTTGAAGCCTTGGGATAATTAAATTAAAAAAATAAGCTTATAACTAGGGCTTCATACTATTAGTGTATGTGGTATTGTGATTATTTAAAATTTTATTTGATGAACTGCAACTCCGGTTTACCAGCATCGGCCCAAAATATCTCTTGACACCTATCTTGATGTGCCTTTGTGTCTTTGTTGCCGCGTTCAGCAGATTGGTATGCGATATCGAATGCGTCAGCATTGAGCCTGGCTGCTATTTCGGATGGTAGGTTCCAAGAGGATTGAATGACATAACGCCTAAAAATTTGAAATGAGTTCTTTGGAAAAAAGCCCTGTTTGGCAAGGAAGCAACCTGCACAAATTATTGAAAGTTACGGGGATGAGCTGGAAACGCGCTTGTCGCTGGAGCTAGTTTCTTTGTAGCCTTTGTTCTCAACCCATGGATTTTTTGCAGTGCGACCACAACCAGACCTTCAAGTGGGATAGAGATGGTCATTTTTGCAGATTCACGCAAAATAGTAAGGATTAGAATGTTGAAAATGCAAGTTCGGATTCGAGGGTTTCGGCATGAACAGGCTGGGTCTACTGGGCGATTTTATCATTCCAGGGTTTGAATCCATGAAATCGCAAGGGTGTCTGTACATACTATCCCTAACCAGAGCCTCCCAGTGACCACTTTGAAGGTCACGTCCTGGACAACATCGAGTACATTGGGGGTTTCAACAACATCAATATTGATGACATCGGTGGCGACAAAGAAGTGGATCCGCTGGCTGCATTCACGGTGGAAATCAGGAAGAAATGGATGCCTTGAATTTTGGATATGATTCTGAATAGGAGGTTTATGCTGCCACCAAGACCATCGATGCTGTCCAGAGCCATTTCAAGAACAATTCTGATGATAATCCAGTTGTGCCCGATATTTGCAGATTGAGGAGAACACTTCTATTGTTGCCCTAACTGTTTTGGAAACTAACGCTTTCCGGTAGAGTATTTTTGCAAGGCAGGGCCAAACATAGAATGTGAACTAAACAATGGTTAACAAGGATTTTAATTTCTTATTGATGCATTCATGAATGGGGTGGGCTCTTTTAAATTGATAAAACTTTTCAATTCTTTTTTTCAATCTTCCTATCACACAGGGACATGATAAATTTTCCTTTCCTTGGTATCATCATTTGAAAATGGAAACACTAAATCTTCACTCAAGAAATTTCCACATGAAACCTTTGGTATTAAAATATCAATAGGACACAACCATCATATATTTTTTATTTGAATATCTTCTATGTCTCATTCATATTTTATCACCTTTGTTGTTTCATAAAATGGCTAAATGTGCCAACACCATTTAAAGTTAGGTTTTTGGGGATTAGACATGAAAGCATTGGATGTTGATGGTTGAGGAGTAGTGGTAGGGGCCTTATATTATGTTGTCTTTGGTTCCCATGTTATTTTCAGTTCTTTGGCCACTATTCTCTTGTCCACATGGGTTTGTTTTCCCTAGTTTCTATCCCTTCTCATGTGTTAGTTCTTATATGCTATGTAAGCTGGGTCGTTACTTGCTTCTGTAGTATCTTCTATGTTTTTGGTTTGGGAAAAGGCTTAACTAAGTGTTTGGGGGTATAAATAGTAAAGCTTAGACTTGATGAAATTGTTAATCAGCCTCTTCAAGATGGTCAAAAGATGCATTTTAGAGATAGATTTAGGGATTTCATTAATGATAGCATTCCATATTTGTATGAACTTTTGGATAGGTTCAAGGTGCCCCTACTTCACTTTCATAAGCCTATCTAATATTGTATTAGGCTTTAAGTTATATTTGAAACAATTAACAAATTATGTAATTAAGTCATCAAAAGAGGCAATAGAGCCTTTGGATAGTATACCGTACTTGTCTAAGGCATTTCTAGTTATAGACATTGGGAATATGTGCATCACCATATGTGGCCAAGCTTGTAACAATAGGCGCTTAGAACAAAAGATAATGAGATAAGTGTTAGGATTGCCCTCACTTTTGTATTTGAAAAAGTGGAGGATCAGGATACCTATAGGGAGAGTTATTTATGGGATGGTGTAGTTAATAGGAACATCTTAGTAAAATTTCATAATTTTTACCATCTGAGTGATGCTAGATTTAAATTTTTGTAGATCTTTGATGAGGTCATAGATCACTTAGAATGCTTGATCTAGACCTTGGGGGTGCTCTTGCAAGCTATGGAATTTGTATTGATGATTTGGGAGGAGGTTGAGTGGCTTAAAGCTATATAATTAACATTGGTATGGATTAGAGAAGCTATGTGATCACTGTTGTAAGGGGGTTGAATAGCAAGAAGGATGTTTGAACTAGAACACGTGGAATGAAGTAAACAAAAGGGATATGGGAGGCTTGTAAGACTTGGGGTCCTAATGAGGGGCCTAATAGGATGACAAAATAAGGTGGTGTAGAAGATACTACTAATGATGGTCATACTAAACGAGGTTGGGTTGCAAAAGAAATTGATGTAAATAGTGATGAATGGAAAGGTACCCCTATGCTCAACATACGAATACAAGCATGTATGCATGATCTGATCGAACTTCGTAGATGGACTAGTTGTGGCACCTAGATAGTTATACATTAATTGCGGTTCACTATCTTCCCACATGGACTAGTATTTTCTTTATCACATATGGTTTATTCCATCATGAGGTGTATGATGGGATTCCTAACACTAGGCTACTCCTATAGACAATGAAAAATAATCTTGATTAAACTAATAGACAATGGAAAATAAAACCTAAACTAGCTGAAGTGCAATGAGCATCCACCCTTAATCATTTGTACACATCTTGGACTTTGTGGACTACTTTTGGGATTACCAAGTGCACATTCCTCAAAGTACTACTAGATATGCTACTAGGGTACCAAGTTGTCACACTTAATTATTCATGATTAAGACATACTCATTCTACATTTAACGACAGAAATAGTAAATGAGGATAAAAGAAATATTAACTAAGAAAATAGTAAATAATAATTAACAATTAAAGACTAAGTGAATGCTGAAATGATAGCATAATATTAATCTTTATTGCCAACTGTATGCATGTCCAAGTACGTCACACCCAAACAAAGGTTTTGTACAATTACAATCATCACACTGTGGGCATGCACATGGGAAAGAACTAAAAACTAAAAAAACAACTCTACCTTAAGACTTACCAACTCTCCCCTTCCTATGCACCTAGATGCTATATTTATAGGCCCACATGGGAATCACAATATCATGTATTCGATATCATTATCCAGGCTATGATATTGCATACTCGATATCGGGGATCCAATATCGGGGCCTAGCAAACCATGATTCATCATACCCCATGATTGAATAACAACTTGTCCTCAAGTAAAAAAATCAAAATGAGAATAAGTTCAATTGATTACATAGTGGATAGGTATGGGATTATTGACTAACTAGGAATTACTCATGCTGTAGTGTGGAATTAAGCAAAACAAAATTGGGACATAGACACAGAATTACAAAAGACAAAATTGTTGGAACTCATGTGGTTCCTAGCGATGGTGGTTCCTCCATGGGCCTCTTCCCTTTATCTTGGGCTCCAGGTTTTGGAAGTGGATGTTTCTAGAGGATCACCTGAAGCTTTTCTTCGTTAGTTCAGGGGTCCTGTGCTATCCATGCTAATGTTTCGATATTTAATGGATTTGGCACCTTCCATGAGCATGGTAGTTGCAGAAACATTTGATTGGCCTTAATGTACCAAGTCGCAAACAACAATTGTTCCACTTCATAGGCTCTGGCTTTATCTTTACATTCTTGGTAGTCCATGAGCCATCGAGCCAAATCTGCCATAACATCTTTTTGTCCTTGGTAGCTGGTTTTGACCACCTCTAATTTAGAATTTGCTACCTCTAAATCTCTTTAGTGTCTTCTTGTGTTCAACAAATTCTGCTTCATACTTAGCATAGGTGGTTGCTATCTATTGCTCCAATTCTATCCTTAGGCATCCTACTATCATCATGGCCAAGTTGGCATTCTATAGGTTTTTCAATTCCATGTACTCAGTGAGGTCTTATATCTGTAGGTCTCAGCTCTCTAGTTCTACTTGGTGGACGAAAGCATAAGTGTCAAATATGGCCCACCATTTAGCGTTTTGGGCACTAAGAGTGTTGATGTGGGCTTTAGCCATATGGATTTCTTGCTTGATGATCTGCTTGTACATCCCCACCTAACCACTAAAATGCTCTTTCATCTTCTCATGTTTCTTAGTCTCATTCTACCACTTACTTATTTTGATAGTCATCTTTTGATGAATTGTACGTACCTCCTCCATTGAGGGGGTTCTATTTTCTCTAGCTAAGCAGTTCATGTCTTGGTTAACCCTTATTAATTATTCTTACATTTGCTAAAAATTATCCTCAAGAATATTCTTCTATTTTTCTATTGTGGTCAAGTGGAGATTTTCAGCGGCAAGCTGTTTATTTTTTTCTTGTAAGGCTTTGAGTGCTTTGGCATGTGCATACATTTGAGCTTGTGCCTTTAAAGCATCCCAATCAGCCCTCTCTTTTTCCCCCCACCACTCTTTTATTTTCCTTTAGTAATTTGTTTAGCTACTCCATCCAAAAGGACTCTAGCTGGTCTATACGGATGAATTGGAATGAATCTTGTTGTGTAGCTTGCAGGGCAATGAGCTTCTCTTGGAGTCTTTTCAACTTCTCCTCTGCATGTTTATCCCTAATCTCTACCATGACTAGCTTCCCTTTTGTAGAGATGAGGTCTAACTATGTTTCTATGACATCTTGAGGGATGTCAAACAAGGACATCATCACTTGTCCTATCTACAACAACTGATCCAAAACATCCTCATGATTTGCTAGAGTCATTGAGGGACTAGCCAAGGTTTAAGCACTGTGCACTCCCAAGAAATCTATTGGTGGTACAACAGGAATATTAAATGATTCTTTGATGTGGTATACAAAACATTTTACTGCTCCTACTACATCCTAGTGTTGCATAACCACCACAATGGCACCTTCACCGGTTTCTAATTACACTTGAAAAGATGTAGCATTTTCAGATATCTCTTGTGACTCGTGTGATTCCCCTCCTTCTGTTTGGATGGAAGCCTCATACCATAAGTGATCAATTAAGACTGTGGGCTATACGACATCATCAATGATCTTGAAGAGGTTTGCCTCATCACAGCTTCCTCAACTAACCTTTTTAGCAAAGGCTCGAAGGCGTCTCATTGATGGTCGACAGTCCTATGGTGATGATGGCAATTGGTCTTGCTGGCTCGTGGGTTATGTGCTAGGACCTACTTCCTATTGTTAACTAGGCCTTGTATTTGGAGGTTGGCTGGGCCCTGTAGTTTCAGGTGTTGTGGGTCCAACTGTCTATTCTTGCTCATGCTCTAATGTCTCACAAGCACCTTTGCTTGGTGTTGTGGATTTAGTAATCTGGCAAATGAGGCATTTTTACCCTTACTAGGAATGTCATTTGTGTATCCCAAATTCCAACACGTTAGTGAAACACCACAAAAATTTTGGCTAACACTTGAAGACAAAAATTAAGCTAAGTCATGTTGGTACACAGCATGACCAAGCTTGAAAGACTCAAAATAACATCAAACTAAGTCAAAGCAAGCAAGTAAAAGTTCCCTGGGACCCACAGAAGACTACGATGACATCTGGCCTCAAACTTGGCAAATTTTGAGCTCAGAATACTTGGTTTTCACTAAGTATGTATCTTGAACGCTGGCCTACACATGCCCAGCGTAAGGCCCGGCGTACAGAAACTTTCGGGGCTCAAAAACTCATCAAAACGTGCCAGAACTGAGCGTCTGGACCCCCCAGGACCTTCCCCAAAGTTCCCAGAAGGTCTCAGGCGCTTGAAAATACAATTTCAGGCTCCGAATGATGGTCTTCCATTCTTGCACGCCCGGCGTACACGCCCGGCGTGCAGCCAGCGTAGACAGACTTTTGGGCCCCCGAAATGCGTTAAAACATGCCAAAATCGAGCCCCCCCACCCCCCAGGACCTTCCCCAAGGTTCCCAGAATGTCTCAGGCGCTTGAAAATACAATTTCAGGCTCCGAATGATGGTCTTCCATTCCTGCACGCCCGGCGTACAAGCCGGGGTTTGGCCAGCGTAGACAGACTTTCGGGCCCCCGAAATGCGTTAAAACATGCCAAAATCGAGCGTCTGGACCCCCCAGGACCTTCCCCAAGGTTCCCAGAAGGTCTCAGGCGCTTGAAAATCAAATTTCAGGCTCCGAATGATGGTCTTCCATTCCTGCACGCCCGGCGTACACGCCGGGGTTTGGCCAGCGTAGACAGACTTTCGGGCCCCAGAAATGCGTCAAAATGTGCTAGAATCGAGCGTCCAGACCCTCCAGGACCTTCCCCAAGGTTTCCAGCAGCTCCTGGGCACTCAAAAATCAACTTTTGACCTTAAAATGAAGCATTTTCATGTGTATACGCTGTGCACATTTTACGCTTACGCTGGAAGGCCTGCACGCTGCACGCTGCACGCTGTACGCTGCACGCCGCACGCTGCACGCTGCACGCTGCACGCCGCACGCTGCACGCTGCACGCTGCACGCCGCACGCTGCACGCCGCACGCTGCACGCTCACGCTGGCACGCTCACGTTGGCACGCTGCACGCTTACGCTGGCATCCTCTACGCCCAGCGTACACGCCCAGCGTACACGCTCAGCGTACACGCCCAGCGTAGACGCCCAGCGTACACGCCCAGCGTATACCCAAGTTCACACGCCCAGCGTATACGCCCACGTGTCTCCCAACCCGATTTTCCCGGTAACCCTTCCCCTATAAAAAGCCCAGTTTTCTACGTTTTCGGGGTCGGAAAAAATTGATCAGAACAAAACCCAAAAACAATTACGCTGCTGAAACCCTCTACTCTCACGCTGCACGCTGCACGCTGCACGCTGCACGCTGCACGCCGCACGCTGCACGCTGCACGCTGCACGCTGCACGCTGCACGCCGCACGCTGCACGCCGCACGCTGCACGCTCACGCTGGCACGCTGCACGCTTACGCTGGCATCCTCTACGCCCAGCGTACACGCCCAGCGTAGACGCCCACCCAAGTTCACACGCCTAGCGTACACGCTCAGCGTACACGCCCAGCGTAGACGCCCAGCGTACACGCCCGGCGTATACCCAAGTTCACACGCCCAGCGTACAAGCCCAGCGTATACGCCCACGTGTCTCCCAACCCGATTTTCCCGCTAACCCTTCCCCTATAAAAAGCCCAGTTTTCTACGTTTTCAGGGAGCAAAAAATTGATTAGAACAAACCAAAAAACAATTACGCTGCTGAAACCCTCTACACTTACCCTTACGCTGGAAGGCCTGCACGCTGCACGCTGCACGCTGTACGCTACACGCCGCACGCTGCACGCCGCATGCTGCACGCCGCACGCTGCACGCTGAGCATAGTCTCTCCGCTCCGCCTACAGTGTCCCAGCCGAGTCATTCCTGCACACACCGGGGCCTTTCGTCCGCCTTGTGTCAAAGCCACAACTGCGTTTGGACCGGTGCACTTTGTAATCAATTCTTAATATAAAACAGTTTACATTTTGCTCAGATTTATTGCAGTTTTCTTCGTTTTTCAGTTTACGTTTATAGGCTCATTTACATTATCGTGCTTGTTTACGGTTTACATTTAACGTGCATTGTTTACGCATAACCCAACGTGTTGCAGCAGCAAACGTTGGGGAAGTCCTTGTTTGATCCGCGTGCGGACCATTCAAGGCACTCTGCCTTCGTCCGTTCCAGCTTGCCCTCAAGCGGAGGCAGGGTCGACTGTGCTTGTCCGTAGATCTTTCGGTGCTCGTAACGTTCCAGCCTTGCACCGACGATTTCGGTCAGCACAGTTTTTGGCGCTAGAAGGAGGGCCAAACTAAAGCCCCAGCGTGTACGCTGCAAAACTGAAACCCCAGCGTGTAACACTGCAAAACTGGAACCCCAACGTGTAACGCTGCAAAACTGAAACCCCAGCGTGTACGCT
>MNCI01033474.1:1198155-1238889 GCA_015680685.1 Gnetum montanum
CCAAATGGCAGCAGAAGAGGACAAACGAACAACGAACAATACCTACAACTGAAACAAAGGATACACCTAATATACAACAACTAAACATTGGGGGCCCTGCTCCTAATCCCAAACAAACTAGGCCCAAGCCCTCAACTCATATAGAGGCAACCAACACAACGGCAGACAACACAGACTTTGTAGCTACACTGGCCCAGGTGAAACAAACGCTCAAAAAAGAGAACACAACCATGAGTTTGTACGACCTGGTCATGACATCATCGGCTCATCGTGAAGCCTTAGCACAAACACTAGCATCCATTCCTGTTACAGAGAACATCCCTGCTAACATGGAATCCATCCGTGCAATAATTTCACAACACACACCACAAGAATTGGGTTCCAACACCTTAGCCTTCCGTGACGATGCAGTTAAAGTCAACCCCAAACGAGGGGAAGTCACAACAGCTCCATTATCGATTAGTGTACGTGTTGGGCAATGTACCATTCGTAGAGTGCACGTTGATGACGGTGCGGCAACAAACGTAGTTCTATACTCCGTCATCGACAAACTAGGCATGGCAGATGAGATCATGCCAACAAAAACCATGTGTTTAAAATCTTTCAATGGATCATGTGTCACAGTTAAGGGCAAAATCAACTTAGCCTTTGTGGCAGGTGAACAATTCCCCACCAGCGCAGAATTCACTGTCATAGAAGAGATGCCCAGTTTCAACATGATTCTTGGTAGACCTTGGCTAGCACAACAACGAGCCGTTTCCTCACCGATACATCAAGAAATCCACCTTCCATACGAAGGTGGACAAGTCATTATACATGGCGACAACACTCCTTTTCAAGCTGACCACAACATGGACATGTCACAGGTCTTGGAAGAGGAGCCTCTTGAAGCAACACCCACAACAACAAACACAACACCTAGAGCTAAAATGCCCGAACAAGGGGTAAAAACTGAAAGCCTCCTAGAGCAAACTAGCACGCCTCCTAGACCATGTCCGACTAAGAAACAACCACATAATCAAGACTCCCTTGCGGCCAAAGACACGTCTAATCCCCGCCCACTCTTCACCTTTGTTCGTTGTGCATACGTCACCTTAGTTTGCATTGCACTAGCTTGCACGCTTGCATGTGGCCCGAAAAGGCCTTAAACTAAACCATGGCCCGAAAAGGCCTTAAACTAGAACACGTGGCCCGAAAAGGCCTTAAACTAGAACCTTTTCACATTATTTTCTATTCACTTGTGCATTTCAATTCATGTTTTCTGCAGTGGCTATTTAACATTGTTTTCTCTAGTTGCTTTTGTTTACAGGATCGTACGGACGCACATGCATGCATCCACCCTGACAGTCCTGGCATCATGACTTAAAACTGATACCACAGAATGTCCTGGCGTCATGACGGTAAACCGACACCACAGAGCTCTGTCCGACATGACACTAAACTGTCACACTCATTCACCAGAGTCCACTAAGACTATAAACTAGCTTGCCTCTTCATAGTCCGCCACGACTATAAACTAGCATCATACCGTCCGCTACGACGATAAACTAGCAACGTCCAACGGGTTATGACGTAAAACTAACCCATGACAGTCCGCTAAGACTATAAACTGGCCATATCATTTCTGGCACATTCATCTGCTGCTGTAATTCATAACATGCCTGCTGCATCATTCATCACACCAGCTTCGACAACACTATTGCTGCTCATTCTGTTTGCCTCAAGTTTCACATGGCGTCTCCATTTGCATCAATCACATTCATGCTTGAAGTGTTCGCTAACTCATTCTTTTGTGGTTTTCTTGTCTTCTTGGAGTTATGTTTGCAGGATGACACCCAGTGGTGCTCGTACACGGATACACTTTATCACGGTAACAAGGGGCCACATTGTTTCTGACGCACGCAAGTAGGTTAATCAATCTGGTCAAAAGTACATTCCTAGTTCCCAATACATTCTCCATTTCCCCAACACTCTTACTCCATTTCCTACTCAATTACAGTTCCCAAATACACCCAGTACAACCCAAAAATTTGAGCCTACTGTTACACGCTGCCACACTCTCAAGCAATTGCAACACACAATATGGCACATGAGCATGAGTGCAAAATTGAAAGAAAGCTCTTTCCAAAAAAAAAAACAAAAAGAGCAAAAAAAAAAAAAAAAAAAAAAAGAGCAAAGAGCAAAATGAACCACAAGACCCTTGGCACTTCCCATAAGCCCCAGGCGGGAAGGCAGTTGTCTTGGAAACAAACACTCATGTCTCAAAACTCAAGTAACATCTCATTGCGTAGCTTTGGCTCTCCACCAATAGGTTTTCTTTAACACCAAACAAAGGGCCTGTTCCTCCAGAGAACGCAACCCACCATCACGTGGTGAACAAGTCCTCTTAAACACTAAACAAGAGTCTTGTTCCGCCAAAGGACGCACATCTCATGCCTTGATTCCGAGTCTGCTAAACAATGGCTATTGATAAGGATCAGCTTGGCTCATATACACACTAGACCATTCCCTTTTACCATGCATAATCCCTTGATCAGTTCCCAATCCTCGTAATTTCCATCTCCCAATCCAATTAGAAGCTTCATTTCCCAATCCCAGGTACTTTTGAACATAGTGCGAGGACATCTGGCCAAGTGCTCAAGGATAATGTTTACACCTTGTTTGCTTGTGGTGTTTTGTACTTCTTTGTCGACGCCTCTCGGGTCAATCCCTCCAGACGTCAACAAAGAGGGGCCAATGAAACACCACAAAAATTTTGGCTAACACTTGAAGACAAAAATTAAGCTAAGTCATGTTGGTCCTCAGCATGACCAAGCTTGAAAGACTCAAAATAACATCAAACTAAGTCAAAGCAAGTAAGTAAAAGTTCCCTGGGACCCACAGAAAACTACGATGACATCTGGCATCAAACTTGGCAAATTTTGAGCTCAGAATACTTGGTTTTCACTAAGTATGTATCTTGTACGCTGGCCTACACATGCCCAGCGTAAGGCCCGGCGTACAGAAACTTTCGGGGCTCAAAAACTCATCAAAACGTGCCAGAACTGAGCGTCTGGACCCCCCAGGACCTTCCCCAAGGTTCCCAGCAGGTCTCAGGCGCTTGAAAATCGAATTTTGGGCTCCGAATGATGGTCTTCCATTCCTGCACGCCCGGCGTACACGCCGGGGTTTGGCCAGCGTAGACAGACTTTCGGGCCCCCGAAATGCGTTAAAACGTGCCAGAATCGAGCGTCTTTTGATGCCACTTTCTTAGAGAATCAGTCACAGTGGAGACCCTTTAAGTTGATCTTTAACAACTTTAGTGGAAAATTTAGTAAAAGGTCCAAAATTGAGTTCCACACTCACTACTGCTGATGTGGACCTTTTCCAAATTTCCTAACACATTTCGAAGACAACGTGAGATGTTGCCCTTGTTCAAGTGCCCTGCCTTCTCCACCTTTAGCATGCCCAAATTGTGTAGTGATAGGAGGTTCTTGATGAATACTAAATGATTGTGCCTCATTTTCTACATGTTCTTTAGGAAGTACTTGGCCTATGCCTCTCCTTGGCCATTTGGATGCACCTTGAGAGGATCCTCCTTGTTGTCCTTGTTTAGGGGCCATTTGAACTCACATGGGACTGACTGTTAGTAAGGCCATTTACAAAATTTGATTTACACCTTACTCCTTGCCTTTAATAGATTCATTTCTTACCTAGTGTGATTTAGAGTTAGAACTTCTCATGAAAATTCCCCTAAAATTTTTAATATTGGACCCTAATTTGATTAGGTGACTCCAAAAGAATAATTTTTATGATTTGGGTGAAGAAATAAAATTACTTTGGCATACATTTTTAGCATTTCTTAAGGTCACTTATCTTTTATGATATCCTTTAGGCAATGATGAATTTCTAAAAAACTAGGTGTAACTTGGAGCATACCCTTCCTCAAAAACTAAGTTAAACACTTCAAGTTTAAGTAGGTTCAATCAAAATGAGAATTGGAGCATTAATGAGCAAGATATGGATGTTTGAACAATAGGTGCTCAAAGCATGAAAATTCATGGAAGAAAATTGCAACAACTCCCCTCGCATGAATAGTGGAAAATGACATTGACACATGTGAGGGGGTCCATATATATATATATATATATATTATAGACACAATATCACGTACACGCTAGCATAGACTCAATATCGTGTTAGACTCGATATTGGGTACCCAATATTGCATCCCTTCTGAAATAGGGTACTTGGAAAAATTAATAATTTTTTGAATATCCAAGGACAAAAATGAAGGATTTAAGGTAATGTTGAGTAGACCTAAAGGTACCAAAAGTGTAATGAAGTGGAATTTAACAATGAAGTTTGTGAATAGGGTGATGAAAAAGGACATGTAGTGGTGCATAGGAATGTTTGAATTAAAATGATGATAAAGAAAAGGATAACATTAGAAATGTAGTACTCAAAGGATATAAGATGATGTGGTGATGTGCAATGAGTGAAAATTACAAAAGTTATGCAAGTGGATCCTCCCTAAAGTAGGTTCCTACCTATCATGCGCTTACATAACCACACCTTAAAATATCTGTAGGCACTAGAAGGGTTAGATGCAATTTGCACTAGTGCAATAAGAAAAAAACACACACACATGTTAAATACCACCACAATGAGGTATAATTTCTATGCCACACAAGACACAAGTCCAAAATACTTAGATAATGGGGTGAAATGAATTGTAGAAGGGATTGTCGAGATTGGGACATGAGGTGCCTAACCCTTGGCACAATGAATTCTAAGTGTGGGGAATGATTAATGTATCATTAGCCTTTCACTCCAAAATCAAGACCAAGTTCATGCCTTTGATCAATGACATCACATTATTTCATCCAATCATGGACAACCATAAGAGCACCATGACAGTAAGGTGTATGATCACTTGGCACTTTGTCTAGGGGAGGAGTGTTTTGGAATTTATTTGTGGTACATTTTCCTTGATCCTTTCATTGTTTTTTTCTTTTTCTTCTCATCTAGCTGCATTGGCACTTTGTTTTTTTTTTTTGGTCAAAAATGATCTAGAGAAGCCACCAACCTTCAGGCATGGATGCATGTCTTTCTAGTGCGACCCTCTAGAACAACATTGAGTTTCTTTATTGAGTGCCATTATCATAGCTCTTACTCCCATTTTTCGTTAGATCTACAAGGATCTTAGTACAACCAAGTTACATGATAGCACCTACAGATGTCACCAAAGATAATCCACAAGTCCCCTTGAGGTCATACCCTAGCCATTCCCTTCTTAGTCCATCATTCTTTGCTTTGGGCATGATGAGTACAAAGTTACTTTAAGTTTTAATGATAACAAGAATATCATTGTACCCAGAGTAGAACCTCTTATTTATAGAATGGATGGGTGGACATTATGGGCTCATTGTCCAAATAATTAGTTACCTGTGACTTGATAGCATAGAACAACACCTCAACTGACAAGTTACATGAGTATTTTATTCACCGATGAGATTAACCTAAAAAAGATAAAACGAAAAATTGAAAATGAAAAACTAAAAGAAAAAAATTGCAAAATTGAATAAAAGGAGAAAAATTTACTAATTCTACTTGTTAGAATGGAGGATATCCCCCATGACTAAACCTTTGAGCATGACTAGAATTAATAAATGAAAAATTTTGATCCATGCATGTTGGAAACATTGTGGTTTGGTCATATCCAAACCACTGGGTGTCTTTTGATGGGGTGGCAAGAATGTACCAAAATTGGGGTTCACACACTTGATTAAAGTAGACATAGTGGGACAAATTATAAGATGTGATTATGTGATAAGAACTTGACCCACTATGGCACCCGTGATCGTAAGATGGTATGCAAGGATTGATATGTCTCCCTACGTGGTTATGTTCATTAGGCTTCATGGTTGTTGGAGTGTTGATTGGTGGCCTAAATAAGGTAACAGGAGGCATTGAGTTCAAAGAAAAAGATGCATCACAGTGTTGCACTTGTGTTCAGTTGGTGGATGCAGTGGTTTCATAACTATGCTATCTCTTCCTACAGGCATGCCTAAAGAAAGGACACTTTTGAAATTATGGAGGCCCTTCACTACCATTGATAGTAGCAACAAAATTAAAATTCATGGGTTGGTGTTGTGGTGAAAAATCGTTTGGTGCTACTGGTGGCAATGTAGAAGGAGGTAAAGGATGAGAATATTAAGGGCAAGGAGAAGTGTAAGGAACATGAGGTGGTGATCTTGTGGGAGAGGCCATGGGTTGATAGTACTCAAGAGAATGATAATGATGAGGTGAAGTAGAGGATGCTAATCTAGTTGGAGAAATAGGATGTTGAACATAATAAGTGCTTGGTTTTGGCTGGTACGAAGGGTGTGGACTATTTGGCGGTGGCCTCCCCCACGACTGGGGGTTTTGCCACTATAGTTGGACACGATACTTCTATACAAAATATGGATGTAGCATTCCTCCCCAATGCTCATGTAAATGTGACAAGATTGGGCATTGGCCTTTGGGATGATCTTACAAGAAAACATTACATTGATACGTATGATTGGTAGTTGAGTCCCTATCCTTATTTTCTTTAACCCTTCGTCCTGATTGAGAAATGATGTTCTATCGTATTTCTAAGTTTGAAATCCTCTATTTGTTCTGGTTGTTAGAGTGATTATGTATGGTTTTACCTCTAATAACATTGGCATATTCTTCACATTTTTCATGTACCCATTCCATCATCTTGTTGATCTTTGCCTCAATTTCCTCTAATGATTGTAGCATTGGTAAAGATGATTCCACCTTCGTGGGGTGAGTTGATTTCTCCTCTTTATGGACCTTTGTTACTTTGAAATTTTGGTCCCATTGAGATCTTTCAACATTCTTCCATTTGGCTATTTCTCCTTCATCTTTTGCTACCCACTTGATAAGCTCTTGTAATTGGTCGGTTTGTAGTTCATATAATTAACCTAGGACATACATCCCTAGGGTCTCTCTTATTTCATTATGGAGCCCATCCATGATGTGATACATTAGCCTTTCCTTGGAGAACCCATGGCTTGGGTAATTTTTTAACAGCAAATAATATCTCTCTAAGGCCATGTCCAAGGGTTCATGTTTCCCTTGTTTCCACTCTTGGATTTGTCTCCTCAAGGCCGACACTCTTGCATAGGTTTGATATTTTTCATTGAAGAGTTCTACCATGGTCGACCAACAGTGAATTGATTGTGGTTTTAATGACCTATACCATACTTTTGCTTGGCTAACAAGTGTCATAGGGAAGAGCTTAAGTCTTTGCCACTCATTATCAATATTGTTCCATGCACAGGCATCATAGAAGGCTTGTAAATGATGTTGTGAATCTAAATCATAGCCTCTTGAAAACTTGGGAAAGTAATTTAAATTGAGCCTAGGTAGATGACTCTCTTTACGATGCCTACAGGATATTTGAATAGCCTCTATTATATGCGTTAGGCTTTTAGTGGTCAGTAGGGGTTCATCATCACTAAGTAGGTTGTGAGTTTGTGAGTTGGGATGATGTTGTGTTTGTTCATGTTGGCATTCCTGATTTTTCCCATAGGTTCGATTTTTATTTCTATGTGGATCCCTTGAGGAATATTCATCTATGTCACAACCTAACATTGAAGGATCATATGAAGAGAGAGAACTAGAAGACTTGTCATGACTTTTGTAAGTCTCCCAATCACCCCCTGATGTAATCTTGCTAACCATTGAGAGGGCCCTAGGCCTTATGGACCCCCTTGTTCTATGGGATGTCCCATTGTCATTCAAGGTGTCTGAGTTGGATGACAAGAGTCCTTCAGTATCGTTGGGGTATTCATGAACATATGAGATTCCTACATAAGATTGAGTACTCCAAACTTTGTCTACATCATAAATTTCATTGGCTCTCCAATGAATTTCCTCACTAGTTGTTGCGTTATCATAGTTGAAATTAATTTCTTTTCTAAAAGATATATCATTAATACTTTGGTATAGCAATCTTGTATGATTTAACTAATCTAGATAACTAGCACCATCCCTAGCAATAGTGCCAATGATGAGTAGCAAAGTACTCCTACGCTTAACCATACGAATATGAGCGTGTACACATGATCTAGTCGAACTCTATAGATGAACTAGTTGTGGCACCTAGATAGTTATATGTTGATCATGGTTCGTTGTCTTCCCACCTAGACTAGTATTTGCTTTGTCATGTATGGTTTAGTCCAACGTGAGGTGTATGATGTGATTCCTAACACTAGGCTACTCCTAGAGACAATGAAAAATAATCTTGATTAAACTAATAAACAATGGAAAATAAAACCTAAACTAGCCTAAGTGCGATGAGCATCCACCCTTAATCATCTATATGCATCTTGGACTTCATGGACTACTTCTAGGAATACTAAGCGCACATTACTCAAAGTACTACTAGATACACTACTGGGGTACCAAGTAGTCACACTTAATTATTCGTGATTAAGATGTACTCAATCCACATTTTGTGACAGAAATAGTAAATGATGATAAAAGAAATATTAACTAAGAAAAAAATAAATAATAATTAAAAATTAGATAATTAAAGACTAATTGAATGCTGCAATGATGGTGTAATCTCAATATTTATTGTCAACTATGTGCATGTCCAAGTACGTCACACCTAAACAAAGGTTTCGTATAATTACAATCATCACACTATGGGCATGCACATGGGAAAGAAGTGAAAACTAACAAAACAACTCTACCTTAAGACTTACCAACTCTCCCCTTCATGTGCACCCGAATGCTATATTTATAGGCCCACATAGGAATCATGATATCATGTATTCGATATCATTATCCATGTTGCAATATCGCATACCTGATATCAGGGTCAAATAGGAAGGCAAAGTTGGAAGCTAGGTGAGATGTGTACACTGTGAAAAACGTTGTTGAGGTGAATTTGAAAGTAAACAAAAGGTGGGGAGGGTTTGGTTCACTACTAAAGTAGGAAGCACAAAGTTCAATATGGTCACATCTAGAAGAGATTGTTGCAAAAGATCCCCTAAGAACATATTTGGCTCATACTTAGCTTTGAACTTGTCCTAATCATCTTGGTTTTGATATGAACTGACATCCTCACTTGCTTCATCTATATCTACTAGTTCTGCTAACATGAGCGTATGAAACTCTATCAGTCCAATATGATCATATAGAGAGGGGATATACTCCTTCCTATTTTTGCGAATAATCTCAAACTAATGTTTGGATTTTGATTCCACGCATGGGATAAGAAGGCTAGCTTGGATTTTTCCACAAAACAAATTATAGAATTCTTTATTAATGTTCACATAAGCCAGGTCTAGTTCTAGTTACCTAAGAAATTATATGTGCTCTATTATAGCTAGATCCTTAGGATCATAAATGTGAATAGGTTTCTAGCTTGAGGCCATGTGGTTGATATTATCTGGGAAAATGGTTAAGTGATGAAAAGGTAAAAATAGTCCAAGGCCAAGATATAGTGTAAATCTAGTAAAGATTTTAATTTTTTAGATAATTTATAACTTATATTGTCTAAGATTAAAGTGTGTAAGACTCACAACATGTGAAGATTCCAACATGTAAAACTCCTAACTTGTGAGAGTGTAGCTTGGTAAGACTATAACTTGTGAAGAGTTGCAATGTGTAAAACTATAAGATGTGAAGTATAACTTATGAGGTAAATTATGCTTAAAACATAATAACAGAGATGGGAAAAATCACATAAACTACAACTACAACAATAAAATTTTTAATTTTTTCCAATGTATTTGATAAAGGTAAGAAAAATGCAAGAAGACATTAGCATATATAAAAAGCAAAACTTTAAATAGCAAACACAAGGAATGAAGGGAGAAGTATGTATTGTAGCTATAGGAGTAGTGCAAGGAATGGTGATAGCACTATGCACTGCAATTGTAAAAATTAATTTTTTGATTGCAAAGTGCAAGGAACATAAACAATGTTATACATTGCAACTACAAAATCCAGTAATAAAATCTTTCATAAATAAAAATAGCTATAATGCTATACATTGGGGTTTCGGGAAATCCAAAACAATTTCGGTTTGGCCAGATGCACTTACATACATGGGCAGAAACAAATAGAGAATTTTTTGAAAGTAAGTTTTAAGTGAAGAAGTTAGGTGAAGGCACTACTTTTAGTGCTAGAAAATTGTAACGATTGAAAATTTTGGTGTTGGAAAATTAAAAATATCAATGTGAAAGAGTTTTAATCCTAGGATCCATTGGACTTAGAACGATCTAGGATGCATTAAATGATCTTTTTGATCACTTAAGAACTTTGAAAGTTTGTTATGAATGCATATATGAGTGAAAACAAGCAAGAAAACACGTAATAAAGAGAGTCAACACTGAAATACAATTGTAGAAAATAATTACAATATGATAAAAAAATGTAAACAATTTCCATTAATTCTTTAACAAGCATAGGATGAGAGAGTACAAAATGAGGAATTATAAATGTTTCATGGCTTTCTACAAAAATGATGACAAGAATCCAGCTCATGAATGGTTGGTGTGCATGTCCCATGGTCCTTTCAAATGTGCCTACTTTATTCAATCTATGTTCTACAACAAGGCCTTAGCACTTCTAGTAATCTACATTAGAGGATGACTCTAGGCTTTCAAATCTCTCTATTCCAAAAGTCTTAAGTTTTTGGGAGAGTTTCAATGATCCAAAAGTCCTCAAAATGATGAAAATTTTGGTTCAAATAGGCCATGAATATTTTTTGACTTTATGCTAACTTAATTCTAAATTTTTTTTGACATTCCCAACAATGTTTTTGGTTCATTTTGTGACTAAAATCTACAATGTATGAACTACCAGCATTTTTGACCTTTTTGGGCTTGAAATCACAATGTATTTGATACTTTTCACAACCCAACATTGCAGTGTATGGGTTGCCAATGTGTAAAAATTTTCCCACAACATTTAGTCAAATTTTTGGCTTTTTAGATATTTTAAAATGGCCCAATAACATTCATATCTGGTGAGCTATGAACTTTATTTTACATTAAAAATAGGTCTAAGATTTTTATCAAAATTAGACCATAGGATAGAATTTTGATGAGAAATAAAGCTAATTGTTTCTACCTTTGAATACTTATCAAATTACAATGCAAATCTTAGCCACCAGGCTCTTTTTTTGTTCCATAAAAATCTTTGAGATGTTTCAATAAGTATCATTAATAAGGGGAATATCATTGATGAGACATGATTTGCATGAGTCGCGATATCATGTCGTCCCATGTGATGTCGTGTACGCGATATCACAGTCTGCCACCATATCTATAAATAAGAGGTGGCTCTCCCTTGTTTCTTCATCCTGAGTTAGAAGTAGGAAAACTCTGGTAGTTTGATCACGCTAGAGATAGAATATTTTCCATGTGCCCGCAGTAGGAGTCCTAAAGTGAACGGATCTTTATTCGAGCAACATTGTACTTGAACACAAGTTGTGTACGGAAATAAAGACGAACTTCTTGGATAAACCTTGCAGTGCATGGAATAGGATTTTATTTATTGTTTTCTCTCTCACCCTTAAACTCCTAGAATGCAGAATGAGTACGACTTGATTATGAGCATCTAAGGATGTGTATGGATAGTCAAGGAATCGGCTGCTCATCGCATGTGGTATGAGTATGACTTGATTACGAGCATCTAGTGTGACTACTTGGTAACCCAGTGGCGTATCTAGGATCTACGCTTGGTAATCCCAGTGATAGTCCTAGATGTGTATGATTAGTCAAGGAATCGACTGCTCATCGCACTTAGGCTAGATAGATTCTCTTAATCCTTTCCTCCTAGTCAAGTGCCTCAGTACGACCACTTTGAGCATGTGTGTTACAAGCGGTGATCCCAGCAACAATTAGCATTTGGTAGCTGTGGTTGCATTGGTTCAGGGTGTGTACGAGAAGTGGGAACAAATGCTGACACTAGGTAATTTAGACGTAGTTCATTAGTTAGAGTTAGTTAGTTTCTTCAACCCTTCACCTCGATAGCATAGGAGATAAAACATAAAAGATAGAAAAATCATAAACCTCAGACTTACTTAACCATACACCATGACAACCACAAGTAAGTCTGGGAAGACAACAAATGATTAACCCCAAGTGTTCCATGGGGTGTGTAGGCACTTAGTTTGCGGAGTTCAACTGGATCACACGTGCTATGCTCATTTTGTATAGTTGAGTGTAGGGATACTTCGCCACTCATCATTGGCACCGTTGCCGGGGACTAAGTGTTTGTTCTCCGAATAGAACATAAAGGATATCACTCACATCGTTGGGAGTCTAAACGAACCTTTAGGTTAATCAAGATAAAAAATTATATAATAGTGAAATAGCACACTGATAACAATGTCTTCTTCTCATAAGAGCAACTCACCACCTAAGGACCATACATGAGACAGTTGGCAACATAAAATACATAGCCAAAATCAGCCAAGTCCTAAACAATTCAAGATAGTTTATACTCATCCTGATGAGTATATTCCAAACTTTACCTTTATCCTCCATCAAGAAGAGTAGCTGCGATGGAGAGATTTGCAAGGTAACATCGTGTTACCCCCAGATTGATCAATCTCTCACATGCTTTTCCGTGCCTTGGCATAGATAGGCATGACTGAATTATATGCTGAATACATTGTGGAAGACTTTGATATGAGGGATTATCATCCCATAGAAGCACAACATATGAGGGACTCAAGCAAGGAGAGTTAACATACACTTTTGAAGGGCAAAGTTCTGCACGTTCTTAGTGAAATAGGAGATGAGAAACCTATTATAACGGGTTCTTTAGCAAATTATGTTCCCCCTCCTAACGATGGTGAGGAGGTAGGGTATCAGAACCTACGATCAACGATACATAACCATGGTTCTAATTCCTATGAACACCAACTATTCACAGAGGGAAGAACCACTCATGCAAAGGACGGGCACTTTGATCATCATCACAATCGAGGCCAGAGCAGCAAAAGAGAAGATAGGAAACATCATCATGGTGATGGTTCCCCTTCTTCTTTCCCTTATTCACATCACTCACCCTCTTCTTCCACATCTAGGCATAGCCATCATGAACACAATGGAGAGGATAAAGGTAGAAAAAACAAGAGACCTTGACAGGAAAGTCAAGAGAGAGGACGAGGGAAAGGATGTAGGGAGAGTAGGGAACAATGCAGACATCACAGGCATCATGAAAGAGATGATCATGATGAGCCCCTACTTGCAACCTGAAGTATGTTTGACATAATGGAGGCAGTTAGGATTCCCACAAGGCATTTAAAAGATAGTTGGATCAAATGTTTAGACATGAACAATATCCCATGATTTGAAGGGGGATACAACTTTGATCCACAAAATCATTTACAGGCATTCCACGATGCCTGTGCCTTGCAGAATATAGAAAATGGGTGGCAAAAACTTAAGTTGTTCCCAATGACACTCACCAAGGAAGCAGAGAGCTGGTATCGGTCCTTAGAACCAAAAACCATCAGGAGGTGGAGTACGATGTTAGAACTGTTCAACGATAAGTATTAGACGTACTCCAGAGTGTCTAATTTGCATAAGCAAATCCAAGGCTAGAAGCAAGGTACTCATGAACCCTTGGATGCTTCCATGGCCCACTACTACACATTGTTACATCATTGCCCGGGCCATGGGTACGCTCAGAGGGATCAACTTCATCACATCATGGATGGGCTAAGGCATGAAACTAGAAGAACCCTTGGAACTTATGCCCAAGGGAGACTCTCACAACTTAGAGCCCATGAAGTACATCACTTGTTGGAGCAAGTAGCAAAAGAAGAAGATGAGCTACGAAAAAGGGAAAGTGTGGAAGAATACAACCGTGACCCCTCTCTTTGAAAGAAGGGAGTGAAATTTTGTGATGAAGAGGATGAGTCACCAATCGAAGAGTTGGTGAACAGAAAGACCTTGCCACTTCAAAAGCTCATAATAGAAATAGCAGCTAAGGTAGATGACGTATGGAGTTCCTTAGACTCTAAAATTGAAACTATCTTAAAAATTGTCGAAGAGTCTAAGGCGGAATGAAGTAGTGACAAAGGTAAGACAAAGTGGAGAGATTTAGGCCCTGCACATAACAAGGGTAAGGGGAAAATTACTATGTTCGATGAAGTTGTGGATTCAGACACAGATGATGACAGTGGATGTGAAATCTGCCATTATGATCATCCTAAGGGATGTTGTCCAATCATCTCACATCTATAGGAGTCTGGGGTGTATGCACTTAATCCGAGACTTAACCAACAGCAAATACCCCATAGGTTACCTTATCCTCAAGGTAACCCAAGGCAGTTCCACCAACCATTAACGTATTATCCAAGTGGAACTTCACCACAATCCATCAAACAACATTAGTAGTGGCAATACCCACAGTCATGGGGGATGCCATCGCCGAAACATTAGTACCCTTACTAGTAGCCTGACCCTTATGGATATTATGTGCAACAGCCGATTTCTCCAAGTGACTCTATGAGTCACACAATGCCCCACCATCACTACCAAGTTTGGGAGTACTTCAGAAGGACTCCTTCTCCTCCGAGAGACACTCCATACCCACAGCATCCTCCAAATCCATCTGCTCCTCTTCCACAAGTAGTTCCCATAACACATCATACTCCAACAATGCAAGGGGAACTTCCTACTCAACCACAGTAACGTCATGCTGCGAGACCTGTAAATATTCAACCTACTGTTGGTGCTGACAACTGTAAAAAGAGAAGACCCTTCTTCATAACCAAAATCTGAGGCAAACTCTCAGAACAACAAGCGGTTGGGCCCATGTACACTCCTCCACCATCTAACACTTCGAAGCACCCTTCAGTCCAACAGAGCTTAACGCATACGGTTATGTTAACACATACTGTAACTGATTGGATCAAGGTAGGCCACCTTCCTAAGAAACTAACTGACCCTGGAAGTCCCTTAATCTACCTTCAAGTCCCCAGAAATGAACTACATAGGGCTCTTCTTGACTCAGGTTTAGGAGTTAACTTAATTTCACGAGAGATGTATCACACCTGGAACCTACCCCAACTTAAGAAGAGAAACATTCAACTAGAGCTGGTAGAGTAGTACATCACCATTCCCTTCGAATTGGTTGAGGACATCATTACCACTGTGTGTGGTTGATCTTACCCAACTAATTTCCTAGTGATTGAAGTCAACAACAATGAAGGGGACTTCCCAATCATAATGGGAAGGGTATGGATGAGTACAGTAGATGCATGCCTTAGGATCTGTGATCTTTCCTTGGAAATATCTAAGATAAATATTTATGGAAAGATTGAGAAGAGGAAAGTTCCATGCATCACATACAGTGATTCATCGGGTGATGACATGGAGGAAATGCCTCTGTGCAATAGGTGTGTCCTTGAAAATTTGCAACAAAGATGTTTGTATGTAGTAGCCACACAACTAGTAGTAGACACCCCATGGTTGACAGCTACTCAAAGGAGCAACCAAATATGCATGGAATGAACTGAGGAAACCCATGCCCATAACGAAAGCATATACACATTGGAATATGAGCGTCGCCAACTTCCACCCCTTAATCTAAGATCATCAAATGGGAGAAGTTGGGCACTTCTTAGAAATTCAAATAGGTGCTCATTATTTTGGATCTCTCCCTTTTGACTCAGTCGTGGGGGAGATGGCCACCTATGCTAACCATATGGGTCCCTCAGTTCTTTTAAGTTTTTTTTCATGTTTTTATTTTACACATTTTTGTTTTACATGTTTTTTTTACACATTTTTGTCTTACACGTTTTTGTTTTACCAATGTCTTTAAATTTTCTTGTTTTTGTTTTACATCATCATTATACTTTATCATTTTGTGTGTGTGTGTGTGATCCACCCTGTAAGTTTGTCACATAATAAGTGTTCTTCATGATGGTATGAACTGTTTTCATATTGATTGCTAATGTTTGGTTTTTACCTTAAGTTATGATGTTGATACTAATGTATGTCCTTTTGATATGACATGCAATGAGTTCACTTCATCCATCCGTCCACAACACTCTATGGTCTCTCTTGGCTTGGAAATGTATAGTCCCTTTTTTAATAAGAACTTAAATGAATCGGTGACTGGGTATTTCTCAAACTAAGGAAGGAATCAAGGTTTGAAAAGGGTGTGACTTCAAGGGAACTTGATGCTTTTGTGTTGGATATTCTCTTGGGTGCTTGGATGTTTTCTTCTTGAGTTTTCTTATCATTCCAATGTTACCCAATTATCAAAAGCTGAGACAATAAAAATAATCAAGTCTTTGCATGGTGTGGTTCTCACGCATAAAAACACAAAACAAAAAAAAAGAAAAAGAAGAAGAAAAGAAAAAAGTGAGAATTCAAAGCACACCCCTTAGATAGAATAAACTTGGGCTACAAGCACTGGTTATGGAACCAAAAGTGTTCCCTCTAACTAAGGTCCTTCTCACTTCCCATTCTCTCCTTTGTTTCATCAGAATTATGGTGACTTTTGGAGGTGCATTCTTGTTACTTCAAGTGGATGCTTTGGCCGAATGCATTGATGCAAAGTCACTGGATGTGGTTGGTTTGAGGCCAGAGTTGGAATGAGATTTGCCCAATCACATTAATCATCAAACACACAAGGGGCTGTACACCACCTTGTTCTTGAGATTCCATTCCATCCTCTTCTCTCCACCCTTCTCTCCATTGTTCACCTCATTGCCGGTTGTATCATTAGTGTATATTTTGGTAGATACATTGTTTTTTTTTTTGGTAAATTCTTGTGGTTAAGACTTTAACTCTTGTTCCAAATAACATTCCCGAAGCCTACGGACTCTTTGAATGTGGGTTTGTCAGGGCATTAAGGGCATGAGCCTACTTTGGGGAGGACCCACTCACATTCCTATTTGGAACATTAGTTAAATTATTTCCCTTACCATTTTGCAATTAATTTTATTTTGTTCATTTCCATCTTGACATCCATTTCATCGATGCCATAGTTGTCTTTTTTTATCTATCTTTCTTACTTCTTTTCTTTCTCCATTCTAATGCTACTGGAGGTTCGCCCCAAATTTTTCAATTCTTTCCTAACCCCTACACCTTTGCTAGTCATCATTACTATATCTCCCAATCCATATCAGCCATACCACAACTTAGCTAATGAATTTACATCCAAGAAAGGTATCAATTACATGATTATTCATTTACGCTTGCTAATATATGATTGTGTTGTGTGTTTATATGGAGATCATACAACAACGAATTGGATCTGGAGGGAACACTTGGAATGGAGCAGCGCTGGAAGCAGTTATGCAAGGAGCAAGATCGATGGAGCACTTACCGACGGACAACAAAAGGCGCAATCTTGGTGTTGGCAGTAGCAACACTTCTCTCTCTCTCTCTCTTTCTTTCTCAGCTACCAAAAAAGGCCTGATGTCATTGCAATAAGGTGTTCACCCTTGTTATCAAGAACACCAGTTTTGTCAAGTCTTGTAATGATGATCCGTTCACATGTCATCCCATTAGTTCCATTCCCCTCAATAATCCCATACTTTCCCAATATTTTGTAAGGAACTTGAGGACGAGTTTTCATTTAGTCATGGGGGCATGATGAGATGTAATTCGCATGAGCTGCGATATCGCATCATCCCCTACAATGTCACATATGCAATATCGTGGTCCGCTACCATATCTATAAATAAGAGGCGGCTCTCCCTTATTTCATCATCCTGAGTTAGAAGTAGGGAAACTCTGGTAGATTGATCACTCCAGAGATAGAATATTTTCCATGTGCCCGCAGTAGGAGTCCTAAAGTGAATGGATCTTTATTCGAGAAACATTGTACCTGAACACAAGTTGTGTATAGAAATAAAGACAAACTTCTTGGATAAACCTTGCAGTGCATGGAATAGGATTTTATTTATTATTTTCTCTCTCACCCTTAAACTCCTAGAATGCGAAATGAGTACGACTTGATTACGAGCGTCTAAGGATGTGTATGGATAGTCAAGGAACCGGCTACTCATCGCATGCAGTATGAGTACGACTTGATTACGAGCATCTAGTGTGACTACTTGGTAACCTAGTGGCATATCTAGGATCTACGCTTGGTAATCCCAGTGGTAGTCCCAGATGTATATGGTTATTCAAGGAATCAGCTACTCACCGCACTTAGGCTAGATAGATTCTCTCAATCCTTTCCTCCTAGTCAAGTACCTCAGTATGAGCACGTGTGTTACGCACGGTGATCCCAGCAACGATTAGCATTTGGTAGTCGTGGTTGCATCGGTTCAAGGTGTGTACGGTAAGTGGGAACAGATGCTGACGCTAGGTAATTTAGACTTAGTTCATTAGTTAGAGTTAGTTAGTTTCTTCAACCCTTCACCTCAATAGCATAGGAAATAAAACATAAAATATATAAAAATCATATACCTCAGACTTACTTAACCATACACCGTGACAACCACAAGTAAGTCTGGGAAGACAACAAATGATTAACCCCAAGTGTTCCATGGGGTGTGTAGGAACTTAGTTTGTGGAGTTCAATTGGATCGCACGTGCTATGCTCATTTTGTATGGTTGAGTGTAGGGGTACCTTGCCACTCATCAGTCATGTTTTGTATTGAGCTTCCACTCTTAAGAAGTGGAGTAGAAGAAATTCTATTTTCATTCATTCCATATTTTTCTAAGATGGCCTATGCATATTTTGTCTAATGTATCCTCAAACAATTTTCTTCTTAATCTACTTATATTTCTAGAAAATATTTCAAAATATCTAAATCTTTTATTTCAAACTCTCCCATCATATTTTTTTGGAATTCAACAACTAGATTTTTATAAGTTGAACAAAGTACTAAGTCATCTACATATAGAGACATCAAGATGAAATGCTTTGCCAAATGCTTATAGTAAAGTGTGGATTCAAAAGATCATGATTTGTAGGTATCCATCAAGAGACACTCATTATTTTATAAAACTAATCTCTAGGAGATTATTTTAATCCATAAGAAACTTTGAAAAGTTTTCATACCTTATTCTCTTCTCCTTTCTTGACAAAGACTTTAGGTTACTCTATGTAGACTTTCTCTTTCAAGTATCCATTTAGGAATGCTAAGTTGACATCCATTTATTGAATTTGAATGTCATAATGAAATGTAATAAAAAGAATAAATTTGATAGTCTCAAATATAGTAATAGGTGAAAATATTTCATCATAATCTACATGGTTTTTTTGCTTAAAGCCTCTAGTAACTAATCATGCCTTATAGCATGTACTTTCATTCTTTTCATTATACTTGGTCTTGAATATTTATTTTGCATCAATTACCTTATTTCTTATTGGTTTTTCAACTAATATTCTAGTTTGATTTTTTATGATAGAATCATATTCTTTTTGTTTTATTGATTTTTCTAAAATTCAAATTTAAGAGTCTCTTCAACATTTGTAGGCTCATGGCGAAGGGTTGAATAGGATACATGAGTGATAGATTGTTATTTTTCTTTTGACTTCATAATTTTGATCCAAAAAATGATCTTTAGGATAGTTTCTTTCTACTGATGCCTTTGGAGAAATTTTTGATTCATCTTCTTCTTTAAATTTATTAATATCATATTTTTCTTTATAAACATGATATTTCTTAAAATAAATAAGTTACTTTCTTGTGGATCATATTATATGTATTTACTTATTTGAGGATCATAGCCTAGAAAATTACACTTTCTTCCTCTATCATCTAGATTGTTTAATAGCTCATTTACTATTTTCACATATAAAGTAGGTTCACTCCAATAATTAATCACCTTCAAATAATAAATCTAGATATTATGCAAAGATAAAAATTTTAGCTAGAAAACAAGAAAACTAGCTATATTTAATTAATTGATTATGAGATTATAATTGGATTCTCAAAACCCATAACAACCAAAACTTTTTACACTCAAATGATATTGCAAAGCATGAGGCTCTACAACCACAGAATGGTTGTTGTTAATGAAAAATCATAACCAATAGAGATATTCTCTCACAACCTAATAATGAGATCTTAACTTACAAGCTAGACTAAAATACATAGGTCTACACAATTGACTTTGGAGCTACAACCTCTATGGACTCACTCAATGTGCTCTTTCACACCATGTCCAAGTTCGCACTAACTTAAGAGCTCTTACTAAGAAATCTCATCACACAACTTTCTTTCTCTCATGGTATTAATAATTATGAATTACATCAATATTTATGGATAACAAGAAGATAAGAAACCTAGAAACCTTCCCTCAACTTAACTTGACATTGTTTAGTCCTTTCCATGGTCTTCTCACCTTTTCTTTAGTTGTTTCCATTCTTTTCCAACTTATCCTGGCTATTTCTCAAATTATGATAGGCTATTTTGGAAGTTTTTGATGAACCCCTCCAATTTTATTTCAATTTTAATTAACGTGGAATAAATTTTTACTTTCATTTTTTTTGCTATGTAAGCTTATCAAAGTACACTAATTCCCATGGTGGTACATGATAAGTATTAATCATTTTCTCAAAATTTATGTTTTGTAGGATATAGCAATTGTGACCAAGATTGATAAGATATTGATTCATATAGAATCTTCAATGGACTTCGGTGCATGGAATATTGATATTGATTGCAATGATTAGAAAAAATCAACCTAAATCCTATTTGAAACACCCTAAAAGAAAATGCGGGGTCATCTTGGCTTCACCAGGATCTTGTAGTCCGCATAGCACCACGACAGTCCATCGGGAAAAGAATGTTCTGAGTCCAGGATGGCCGGTTTGGTAAATTCTCTACTTTAGGCATGGACGGGTTCCATACCAACCCACTCACCTGCCAAAGTAGTCTGAACAGCCGGCAGCCTACTCAGAAACGGTGTCCAAAATCAGCGACAGTAGCCTAGGTGCACAGGAGAAGCAGTTCAGCAAGTTTTCTAAGTCACAAAGCCTGCTACGATATGATGTGTAGTGTAGCAAGTCTCAGAACATGATGGTGGAACGAGATGTTACGCTACGCGATGACATATGGCGTAGCATAGCAACAACTCCACTACTCACCTCCCTCGTCCAATCTCGAGTTCCGCAGTGATGTCCCTTCTCACCAGGAAGCGACGGACCATGTCTGCTACTATGCTATGTTGAGCTACATGGTGCAGCAAGGCGTAGCAATCCTACGGAAAGGAACAAAAGGTGGTTTGAAAGGTGAAATTAGCGAAGTCCACAGAACTTACATTATGGAAGAATAAGCTGAAAATCAGCAAAATTTTCCCAGTCACTACACTACGTAGCGTAGCATCATGAAGCAAGTATGTGATGTATGGCACGACACGTGGCAAGGTGCTACGCCACGATAAGCAAGCCACGTCGTAAAACACAACGCTATAGGAAGGTGGCCATGCGACATCAATGCACTCCACCTCAATAGGACTATTGGCACATGCCTCTAGGAGCTGGCGGTGCAGTCACGACATGGTAGGATAGTAGTTATTGCTTGCATCACAACAGTATTACAAGCTCAATGGTCACAAATGGCTCGAGTAACGCCAGTAGGTTGGTGCAAGTCTGCAACAACGAAGTATTCAAATGGTCACCTTGCTTACCTTCAGCCCTATAAATAGCTTGTCAAATAGCACAAAAAGGATCCGCGAAAAAGAAAAAAAAAAGAAAAGGAGAATCTCCTGAACTGAAAGAAACAAAGAAAAATACCTGCAATCTGATAACAAGGGAAAGAAAAGGAGAGGCTAGCAATCTGTAAAAGGGACCTCTCTCGGCTGGCATAAAGCCTGAGGTCTCATTCTACCGCCTTGGTAGGATCCCACCCGCATTGTACATATGTGAAGTCTGTGCCCCAAGTGCACAGCTATTCCTGTTTCCTGGCATGCTTTGGTCACTCTCGGAACTTTCTGCACTCCATCACATCATGCAGCAGATTATGCCACACCCTGACCGGACATATTTGTAGCTCTGAAGTGATGCATGTTCCTAACTATATCTTCTGTTATCTCTTTTTTACTATTTGGCTTCCTTCTATTATTTTTTTTTTTTTACCTTCAAGCATCGTCTTATATCATTATCGCACTTACGTTTATTCACTATTTCGCATTATTGTTGCATTTTTTTAGTCCCTTGCTTTTCCCGCTGTAATTACCCATAAGCACCATCTCACAGCTCGTACAATTTATATTGCAAAAAGGCTATATTAACATCGATGTAAGTCCCTGTCTGATCGACCAGACTATTTAGGGTACCTTGTGTTTGCACACACCCAGCACCACCCTCCCGTGGGCACGGGGTTGGAACTGTTGTGTCCACCAACCTTGGCGTTCTTCCAATCACTGATATTTTCGATTGCTATAGTTTTCTGGCACTAGGAGGGCCAATTGGTGCCTTTGCCGTGTGTCACGGTAGTTCTATGAGCCTTCTGCACCCTGATACACACGAACGTAGACATGACATCCTCTTGCAGTTCTTTGCATTCTATGCAGCGTAGATCAGTCGCCCCGATGGTTCCTTCGAAGCCCCACAGAACACAAGGCCTCTAATCGTCGGTTAACTAGCTCATTCTATAGTCGTCTTGCGTGCATACTGCACCCCACCCTATGTGGTGTAGATCGGTTGCCTAGATGGTCCCTCTGGGACCCTGTGAGACATAAAACCTACTTGATAGCTAGTTAACTTGCCCATCCTATGGTTGTCTCTCCTGTGTTCTGTACCTCATTCCTACGGCACAAACTGATTGCCTTGATGGTCCCTTTGGGATCCCACGAGACACGAAACTTACCTAGTCATTAGTTAATTTTCTCATCTTACGGTAGTCTCGTATGCCTTCCACACCCCGATTTGCATTAGCGTAAACTCGACACCCTTTGCGGTTGTTTGCGCATCGTGTGATGTGGATCGATTGCCTCGATGGTTCCTCCAAGACCCGATGAGACAATAGGCCTTCTGACAATGATTTAACTTGCTCCTTCTGCAGTAGTCCCACATGCACCTTGTGCCCTGACCAGCATAAGCAAAAACATGACACCCTTTGAGGTTGTTTCCATCTTGTGTGGCATAGGTCGGTCGCCTAGACTGTCCCTCCAGGATCTTGCAAGACGAAAAGTCATCCATTTTCATTTTTGTTTATCCTTTTGTTCTTCTGCATTTTCTAGCATTTTCGCATAATTTTTCTAACATTTTCGCATAATCACTTACTTAACGATGACTTCTACTACCACCGCTGTCGATATTCCCAACATGGAGGTGCCCTTCGCAACCCGAGGCACTACTGGTGCCGAACAATGGTTGAATCCAACACCAGAAACACTCCGGTCTCTCAGGATCCAAAACCAAGGACCTAAGGGCCTAGCCAAGCAACACAAGCATTACAATTTCCTTTGCACGAAGGTGCAAGCTAACCTACCCTTAGATTTACATGAACTCGAAGAAAAACGTAGCTTCGAGTTTGCTTACTACAATGAAGAGGAATTCGTTCCTAACCAAGGAATTTCCCTACCTTTAACACAAGCAAACCAAAGGCTACTAGATCAACTAATCTAGTTGACAAGGCTTAGGGGGCAACAAGAAACAATGTCCAACCAAGATGACGCCTTTCAAGATGGGTAGGAGGAACTTGACTCCCAATCTGACGTGGGGGGCCCAACCAACCCCATCCCTGTCCCACCTACCCAGTCCTTTTGGGCCAATCCGCTGCCTGTCGCCACCCCCTTCGCCATCGCACCTACGTTTCAGCACTCTGCAATCACAACTACAGTGGGTAGCCATGCTACGTTCCCAGCACCTCATCACCCCTATCGCTCGGTTGCACCCGTAGCAACTATGCCCCCGCAAGTCATTTATCAACATGCTACCGCAACACGTAACACACCTATCATGGCTACTCTACCGCATGTCCACACTATACCTACTCTACAACCGCACCCAACTCCCATACCAATTCCTACATATGTGACTACCCCACCCACTGTGATGGGCCCAGGCCCATCCACGTGGTTGCCTCTATCCGCTGCCTCATCTATTCCACAACCGTCGCAGATGTCTCATTACGCTCGCCCTCAGGTCTACTCGACCCCCCAAATAGCACAACCCAACGCGGGGCTGTGGGGGGTCTCGTCTATGGTCCAAACAGCCTACCCGGTAGCTCAACCCGCTATTACTGCTCTGGTGATACCACCCACCAGATGGTGGACAATGCAAACAACATCTTTAGTAGGGGCGGCCCCAATGGCACAGTCGATGGGTCAAATTGCCACTGTTACCATGCCACCTGTGGGGGTTTCTTCTACAGTCCCTCAGCCTCCTACAACCTCCTTGGGTCTAGACCAAATGTTTCAGCTCATTCAAACCCTAACCAAGGAAGTCAAATGCCTCAAAGCTATTGGGTTTGATATGATACAAGTCATAGATTTTTACCAAGATGACCCCATCAACCCTACAATCCCTACCTTGATATTACCACCAGGGATGTCCCTCCCGCACTTTACAAAGTACAATGGGGAAGGAGATCCCAATACACATCTTATCGCTTTCCAGTCAAAATCTTTGTTGCTACAACAATGGCTGCATACGATCATCCGCGTCTTCCCCATGTCCCTAGTTGGGAAAGCCCTAGATTGGTATCGTGTGTTGCCACGTTCATCCATTTCGACGTTGGAAGAACTCTTTACCCAGTTTGTGACATGCTTCAAATATAACTTAAAGCTAGAAACCACACTAGATCAGCTGATGAGCATGAAGCAAGACCCACTAGAACCAGTCCAAAAATTCATTCAACGATGGAGCAGCACCCTTAACAAAATCCGTGAACCTATCACGGAGGCTCATTTGTTAGCGGTCTTTAAGGTGTAGTGAACGACTTGATCAAGTCAAAACTATATTACCTTGCTCCATGCTCACTTATTCAAGCTTTCGCTCAGATGAAAAGCATACAAGATGCTGTCGAGGCAAGTAAAGACCTGGCTTATGTCACTTACAGGAATAGTTTTGCAAAGAAGAACAAGGGTAAAGCCACAATGACCATGGTGGCTACTATCGTAGCTAAGGCTACACCCAAACATGGCAACAACAGAAACAAGAATAACAAGAAACCAACCGTACTTGTAGCTGACTCAAGGCCTAAGCTGAGCCAAGCATTACAACCCGCCACGCCTACACTCGGGACATTTGCATACACCAAACCTAACTTCGAACGTAAAGATCATTCAAAATATACTCCGCTACCCCTCAAACCTTCAGAACTCCTGAAACAACTATTGGCAGCGGGATACATTCAACACAAATAGATGTCAGAAGAAGCGAACATTAGGCATCGACGCTACTGTGAGCTCCTTAGAAATCCCTCTTTAGCTCTACCCAACGAACCTCCAATCCCTAAAGATTTTAGGCTGCACAGGTTTTGCGATTACCATCAACTATGTGGTCATACTACAGATTATTGTTTATTGTTGCAAGACGATATCCAAAGATTGATTGACCTAGGGTAGTTGGTGCTAAATGAAAGTAGCCCAGTACTTCCAAAAAACCAATCCATGTACGTCTATACCGACTCCCTTAATGCTAACAACTTCGGTTACGCCATCAACGCCATTAGCATTGACAATGATCCCATGCCACCCTTCCATCCATTTGTGATTCGCATGCCTCAGCGTAGTGTGCCAATGCCACCAATGGCTGGCCCAAGCCCGCAATTGCCCTTCATCCTGAAAGTCCCACCACGGACATCTACCTTTGCACCACCCGTTGGCGGGGCTATGCAACCCCGTCCTCCAACATCTCTAGCTCCATTTTTCATCAAGGGACCAACACCTTTGACAGCCCCCATCCTGTGCAACAACATTAAATAACCCCCTCACCCTACAATGTGAGAAACCTACCTGGTGGACGAGGCATCGAATGGGAATACCATCAAAAGCATCTCCAAAACTACGCTTACGTTCTTTGAATTTATACCTTCGTCACCAAGGATGAAGCTCAACGCAAGCACATGACCTATGACATCCTCTCACAAAAAATTTGAACCTGGGTCTAGGGCCGTCTCTCCTCGGGAGATTCATCTTCTAGGACGAATTGAGGAGGAGGGGGTCAAACAGGTGGACGACTAAGACTTCTTGAACGTCCTCACCCAGGCTGGGCAAGCCCCAAGGCAAAAGAATACCATGATAAGCCTATACGACTTAGTCATAACATCAGCCCCTCACCGTGAGGCTTTGTTCCGCATGTTAACAGCAATCCCAGTCGATGAAAACATGTCGGCAGACGAGAAAGTGATCCACTCAATCGTACTCCCCTCCGTACCCATGGAGTCTACACCTCCACTAACTTTCAGCAACAAAGCCCTTAAGGAAGATCCTGAAAAGGGTCAAGTGACTACGGTGCCTCTCTTCATCACAATTTGGGTCGGTCAGTACCAAATCCGAAGGGTACATGTTGATGATGGGGCAGCCACAAATGTCATCTCTTTGCCTATCATAGAGAAACTTGGGTTGGTCGATCAGATCAAACCAATAGCGACGTCGTGCCTAAGGTCCTTCAATGGGGTATGTGTCCTGGTAAAAGACACAATTCATGTAAACTTCGTAGTAGGGAATGAGCTCCCCACAAATGCAACATTTGTCGTAGTCGAAGAAATGCCCAAGTTCAACCTAATCTTGGGAAGATCATGGTTGGCACAACTCGGGGAAGTCTCCTCGCCTATACACCAGGAAATCCATTTACCATACGAGGGCAGAGAGGTGATAATCCATGGTGACAGGGTGGTAACACAAGTAATTAGTAATCTGAACATAGAACAAGGTTTAGAGATTACAACCTCTGAAGATGAAGTGCCTGTCCATGCATGCACCAATCATACAGCGAAGGGATCGGCCCAACAAAGCGATCCTTAAGTATAAAACATCTGGGTGGAGTTTCCCTTTCAAGCAGAGGACAATAGCGTGAGCGAAGGCCCTGGCAAAATACCTTGACCTTACATCCCTGTCAACCCAAGAAAGGTTAGGAGATAGCTACGCATAGCATAGCAACTATGTGACCTCTCACCTAGTCACCATCCTCACATATTTGCTTTCTACTTAGCCCGCCAAGGTGTCGTCTTTTTAGAATAATGCACAAATGGCCCGAAATGGTCTAAAACTAGCATTATCACCTTTCACTTTATTCACTACGTAATAGCCCGAAATTGCCTAAGGCTAACAAAAGGCCTGAAATCGCCCAAAACTGGCATACGAGAGTACAAAAACTTTACATAACACACATGAAAATATGAAATCAGTTTGAGTATGAAAAATTTACATAACGTGCATGAAAATACAAAATCAGTTTCCTTTCTGAACTAATGCATTTTAGTCAAATTTTTTCGTCTATTGGCAATTTTTGTAAATTCTTCCAAAAAAAAAAGAGAGGGGGGGGGGGGGGGGGGGGGGGGGGGGGGAGTCCGCCCTCATGCTCTCACAAGCTATCCCTATTCGCATTGCCTTTGCCGTTTGTCTCTACCTCATCCACTTGCACATCGTCTGCTTCCATATTGCCCCCCGCTGACACCTCATTCCTTCCCTCCACGGGCCTCACATCCTTGTTAAGAGCCTGTGCCCCAAAAGATAAAGTAGTTAGTGGGAACAACGAAGGCGATAAATGACATCTGTAGCAAAGCATCAAAGAAACTAACCTGAGGGGATCCTACGTCCATCGTAAGAGGTATCTGGTCTAGACCAAGCTTGAGACGATGCTTAATCTCCTCCATCAAAATATTCATCAAAGGCCTGTCATTAGGATCAGCATTCATAGTGGCAACCTTCTCCTTTTCCAAAGTTGTCCATTTTAGACACCCTGGGGAAAGGGAGGTGGTGGCAGTCTCTCCTGTAGGAAGGGTCGCCCCCAAATCTGGAGACTCTGTGACCTTCACTTGCTCTTTAAATTTTGCATAAGCCTTGGAAGCGCCAATGGCCTTCACAAACACCTCATACGAGAATGCCTCCACGGCAACATCTTTATACAGCCTTCGATGGGTTTTGTTTTCTAGCTTGTATATATATTTGTGGTCCCTCTAGGCCTACCCCCATTCAAAGATCTTGGCGTTGATGTCCTTCATATCTTGGCACTTCTGGGCTAGCAAATCCATCTGCATCTGCTGTTCGACTATCTTGCGGGTGGATTCCACGTTCTGATGGACAACAATCCAAAACCTAGTGTGATCGGCCACAACCCTTTGCAACTCCACAGGGTCTGGACTATGGTTTAAGATGAAATTGATCTTCAACTTAAGGTTCTCCACCTCAGCAGCCAGTTTCATCTCTCTCTACTCACTTCTATGGGCCCACTTCCATAATTCCTCGTTGGTACGTCTACATTCCCATAGGGAGCGTGCCGAGTGCAACATGCATTTGTAAGCCTCATCAAATACATGATGAGACACTTCAGTCACGTCAGACAAGAGTATGGGCACCACACCAATCTCCATAGGTTAAGCTAGGTCCCATTTGAGCTGAGAAGCTGTAGAAAGTATAGCAATCACGTTTACATAACATAAATCAACACATCGAAAAGTTGTAGCGTAGCAACATAGTGTTGGCACATTTGGCCATTCTATGGAACAGTAAGACTCCTGATTTGAAAAACTAATACTCATGGGTATTATTTTGGTAAGCCGCTTGCTTCATTTTCAATGACTTACAAAAGTTATCAAAGTTATATTCAAAGGTTGTTGGCATTTTGGACAAAAATGAGCCTAGAATCATTGAACACTACCAAACCCAAACTTATCTAGGCACATACATTGGTGCTAAAGTCCAAAATTTAAATCTTTATACTACAAAACACGAAGTTGGTAGTGGCTGGAAGGTTTCTTGCTGTATTACAGTTGCAGGAGTAGGAGTAGTAGCAGTAGGGTTCATCCCAGATTTGGGCGTCTGCAATTCGATTTTTGTCTCCAGCAGTGCCTGCATTGTCACGAAAATGGAACGCGACCACGAGGGATCTGCACCTCACAATTGCCATGACAAAGATCAGCGATAAAATTGACTGACCTACAGACGACATATCGCAGAGCTTAATATTGGAGGTTGCGTTAGTTGCAGAAAACATGAACATAATTTCGAGAGCTCCTCCTCCTCCTCTCGCGTAAACCCTAACCCTGCCCAAGAAGAAGGCGAGTTATCACTAGAAATCGTGAAAACGCAGATGAAGTTCGAAGGTGCAGATGACGCGGAAAAAGCAAGAGCAAAAGCAAAGTCCTCCTCGCTCAGGAAAATGTTCAAGAACTTCAAAACCGTGCAGAGCTTTGGGCATGCGCGGGACCTTCGAAACAAAGAAGACAGGTAGCGGTCTCTGTCGTGCACGGGGAGGGCTACGACGACGGCAGCGGCACCAATACAACACGTGGTCGTGGCATGCATGGAAAACCCCCAAATCGGAACCTGCGTTTTTCGGTGTTCTGTTCTGCGTGTCTACAGTTGCACTGCAGAAAAAAAGGAACAGAGAATAACAGGTAGAGAACAAAGGGCAGACAGCAAGCAGGTGCATTTCCAGCTCGTCCCTGCAACTTCTAAAAATTAGTTACGCCATCGCTAAACAGTAGCTAGGCCCAACGCCGATGCATTCGGCACCGCATCTCAGTCCAACAAACACGGTGACAAAGACACAGGGACACATCAAAGACAAGTGTCCGGAGATATTTTGGGCTGATGCTGCAGTTTATTAATAAAATTTAAAAATTTAAAATAATCCACAATACCGTATGCACCAAAGTATGGAGCCCCATTATAAACTTACCTTTTTAAAAATTATCTCAAGACTCCAAAAACATTATTGTTCAAATTAAGTTACTACCTACAACTATTTGTATTATAGATATAACTTCCAAAGCATAAATCTCTCCTAATTATATGTATAACTTCCTAAATAACTCCTTCCTAATTAAATAAGTAAGTTGTAACCTCCTAACTTGGGAGAAAAGTTAGCTAGGATATTTTAGCAAGTAATCTCCTATTGGTTGGACAAGTTACTTGGGAGAGAAGTTAGGTGAGATATTTTGAAATTGTAACTTCTCTATACATCACTTAGAAGACTTGACATCTCATTTTGAAGAAGCAAAATAAAATGGATATATATGTATGGAATAAGTTACAACTATAGGTTGTCTTTCTATGTATCTTAGTGGTTGTATTTTAATTTTCTGTGATATTGTAACCACCAAGACCACTTGTCAATTGTAGCCTTTTTATCTCTTTCGTGGTTGAAACCACCCAATATTGTTGTAACTTACCTAACTTGTTGGGCAAGTAACCTCCTACCTTGTTGGGCAGGTAATCTCCTAATTGGTTGGCCAAGTTACTTGGGAGAGAAGTTAGGTGAGATATTATTGAATATGTAACTTCCCTACCTACCTTGAAACCCTATAAAAAGGCTTCAGGGGTCAAGGAGGAAAGGACATCAAAGAAGTCTCACATCACACTTGGAAGATTTGTAAAGAAGATTTCTGTTTAAATTTTTTAGCTAGGAAAAGATTTTATCCTCTTTATCATGGTCATGTGAGTTATGCATTTCATTTTTTGTTTTGTTTAAATTTTTTAGCTAGTGGTTTAGATAGTATCATCCTTGGCAAGTAATTTTGGGATGTTTAGATTACTCTTACTGTTCTTGTTGCCCGATAGAAATTTCTATTAAAATTTTTCCATAGAAGCGCTTGTGTTTAAAAGCCTTAAGAGCATTTTAGTAGTAAATTTTGTTATTGAGCCACGTGTGGGAACTGCTATTGGGATTGTTGTAAGAGAGCCTCTGTTTGTAGTCACGCCGTTGAACAATTCAGTAGTCGAGAGGGTTCAGAAAATCTTTGGTATTTTGATGGGACCAGAATAGCTTCTTTTTATCTTTAAAGTGAATTCTCGTGGTATTTCAATCAGAAATTGTCAAGTCTTTTAAAGGTTCTGTTTGAATGCAATCGTTGACATCTATTATCTAGTCAAAATGGAGTCTCGTACGTGGTAGTTTACGCAGCAATTTTTGGTAGCATAGTAGGATTGTCTTGAAGATATTGCTTGTTTGAGCCTTGGAAGTTTGAACAATTCGTAGATATTGAATTTGGGATAGCTTTATTGCGAAGTGTTTACTCGTGTCATTTTACCTTGTTTAAATATTTGAGGTCTACACAAATCTGCTTTCTTTTCTTTTCTGCTTATTTCCATCGAATCTTGCTCTATTTCTAGTTTTCTTGTGGAACTATCTCTTTCTCTGGGGAAAATTAGGAGTAGATTGCGGAGTTGTGCTCAAATGTTTTTGCAAAATTTTATTTGTTACAAGTAGGTATTATAAGGACCGCGTAGACTAGGCAGTTGAACAAAATAGGAAATTTTCAACAACTCACAGTACTTGGCAAAGTTGGCTGAATCTCTTTAAAGTAAGTCATTTGTAGTTTACACGCAACACAATCGTTACATTTCTCACAACCGCACGCCGCAACAGCACACACACATACTCACATTAACTACTGAGTTTATTTGGAAGTATCTGGGCCTTGGTGTTGCCAGAGACCAGCAGGCACCTAAATCCTGTTTGAGGACACTCGTTGGCGGTCGCGTCCTAAACAGTCGCCAACAGTTCTTTTGGCGCTAGAAGGAGGGCTGAAAATTAAGCCTCTAGGTTCATAAGCCCTATACTTTTAGTACATCAATAATTATTTGTAAGGCTTAAGAATTAGATACTATTTTTAGTTCATGTAGGAAATTTCATAGTTTGAAAAGTTTCAAAGTTTCAAAGGATATTCTAGATTCTAAGACTAATTCTTCATCAGAAGAAGAACAAAAGAAATTTTCTGAATTAGGAACAAGTAGTGGAGTGAAAACTAGAAGATCAAAAAGATCACCCATTATCTCTGATTTATCAATTTGTAAAAGAAGATCTAGAAAGTCTAAGAGTTTAACATTATAAAGGAATAGGATGGCAAATCCTTGGCAAGGAGTTACACCATTAGGATTTCAAAATTACAATGATATTTTTAAGGTAGTTTACAAATATTTGCCTGAGCCTTTTATTCCTGGAAAAGCTTATTTAGCTGAAGAATACATTCACATGTTTGAGTTAGCTTTAGCTCATGCAAATATTCAACATCAAGATCAAGCTTGTAGGTTGTTTGTATCAAATCTAAAGGATATGGCTTAAATTTGGTATTCGAACTTACCATGTAATAGTATTACAAGTTGGGATGACATGAAGAATCTTTTCTTGGCCCAGTTTGGTAATCAATTAGATCAACAACAACTATACTGTGGGCTAATACAAGCTAAGCAAGGAGTTAAAGAGTCAATTAGAGATTTCAACATTAAGTTTCAACGAATTTGTGGGCTCTTTCAAAGGCAATATAGGCCATCAGAAGAAATGCTTAAGGAAACTTACCTTAAGGCTGTCAACCCCAACATTTCAATTTGGTTAAGGAGAACTCCAAACTTAACTACACTAAACGACTACTTCAGTGAAGCTATACAGTTAGAAAAACAGTTGAACTTGAATCTTGAAGAAAAAATCGCAATTCAAAAAAAAGAAGAAAGAGTTATGATTCCTATGCAAGATTTTACTCAATTTAAAGCTTTACCGAGTCCATCTCACGTTCAGGAAGAGTAAGAACATGAAAGAGCGAGATATGAAAAAGGAAAATTAATGAAAGATATGTCTAACAAAATAGTGAAGCTTGAAAAAGCATTGGCAAGAGTTAATATCAAGGAAGAAAGAAAAGGTAGAAAGCATAAACATCAAGACACTAAGTTAGTAGAAGATGAGGATGAAAGTGATCTTATTATGTCCCACTTTCTTGATATTGAATCTGATAATGAGTTATCTAGTGTTCACTATGCAAGTAAATCTTCTAGCAATGGATCTAGTGATACTTCTTCTCTATCAAGTTCTGAAGAAGATATGTCTTCAAATGAGGAATGTAATAACAATGAGGAAAATGGATATAATCTTCGATCAAAAGAAAGATTAACTACTTCTAGACCCCCAAATGTTATTATAGATCCATCTTCTAAAAGAAAAGCTTTTGATCCAAATAGAAGAGATAAGAATAAAGGTAAAGAAAATCAAGTGAAGCAAAGCACTCCAAATCAGTCTTTCAATAAATGGATAAAGAGATCAAGCTTCATTGGTGACAGAGAGTATGATTTGATTGAAGAACTTAAACATGTCAAATCCAATATTAGCCTTTATCAGTTGCTTCAAATAGGAGATTAGCAAAGAAAGGCCTTAGAGTTCATTAAAGGTAAAAGGAGGGCTAGAGAATCAGAATTAAGTTATGTGTCTAATAATGATGAGAAATTAAGGACTTCATATGATAAGGAAGCTCCTCCTTTTCTTTTGACAATGAAATTAAAGGATAAATTTTTACACAATTGTTTGATTGATTCTGGAGCCACGTCTACTATAATGTCATTGTCTATATGTAAGAAACTTGGTTTGATTCCTGAAAAATCAAATAGGAAGATTATTCAAGTGGATAAAAGTAGACTAAAGATTATGGGTCAATTTCCAAATGTTCTATTGGAAATTGCTTCTGAACCCTGTGTCAGAAGTAGAGTAACTATTCAAGTAGCAGACATACCAGATTCACATAGTCTCTTATTAAGTAGAAGTTGGAGTAAACATTTCTCAGGTTACATATCAACAGATTATTCTCACATGTGGTTACCTTGGAAAAGAGAACCAAATCAGATATACATCTATAGTGAACCTATGATGATTGATAACATTACTTCAAATGGAAGAAGTAAGATGGTTGAAAAAGGAGGTGTTGAAAACAAAATTTGTACACTCCAAGAAAGTTATAGTCCTGAAAAAGAACAATCAAAGCAAGAAGATAAATGGGAGTTATACTTTGATGGTTCATGTAATTCAAAAGGTGCAGGAGTCGGAATAGTTATATTCAAGAATGGTACACCTGAAATTCTCAAGGCAATTCATTTATCTTTCCCTTGTACTAACAACAAGGCTGAGTATGAAGCTTTATGCATTGGTATGAGAATAGCTCTAGATAAAAAGATCAAAGAAATCATTATAAAAGGAGACTCAAGATTAGTCTGTGAACAAGTAAAAGGTAACTGTGTTGTAAAGAGCTCATTCTTAAGACCTTATAAGCAACTTGCCTGTAAGCTGTTAGATCAGTTTCAACATTGCCAAATAAAGCATGTAAATAGAGCAGAGAATCTTATAGCAGACGATTTGGCAAAAGCAGCTTCAACGTTGGATATGCAAATATTAGAAGGTTACAAAGACGATGTCATGATTGAAGAAGGACATCAACCATCAGTGCCAGATAATATAAGACATTTACAAGTATTTGAAGATGATGATCAAGTACTAAGATTTATGAAAAACAGACAAGAATTTGAGGGTCAAGTGATATCTAAAATGCCTTCAAATTCAAAGGCTAATTTCATTCCAAAGAGGATGATTGATTTGGAACATGAGTTCAAGGAAAATTTACTTACTGGAAAGGATATACAAAATCCAAGTAGTCAGGCTTTCGAGGCAGTAAATTTTGGATTAGACAAAACTCCGAAGATGTTAAATGTTACAAAGGAAAGAGATTCAAATTTCAAGCAAGATTTGTTATCATGTCTACAAGATAATTTGGACAATTTTGCTTGGTCTTATGATGATCTTAAAGCGTTTCGGCAAGATGTGATGACTCATAAGATTCCTTTAACAGAAGGTTGCAAAATAGTTAAGCAAAAACAAAGGAAGTTTAATCCATCGTTCGAACCAGCTATGGAAGCTGAAATCAAGAAGTTGTTGCAAGCACAAATCATATATCCAGTACGATATTCGACATGGCTTGCTAACCTTGTCCCAGTAAGAAAGAAAAATGGTGATATACGACTTTGTGTAGACTTTAGAAATTTAAATGATGCTTCAAAGAAAGATAAGTATCCACTTCCAAGAATTGATGAGATGCTTATTAAAGTCTCAGGTTGTCAAGTATATTCTTTCCTAGACGGTTTCTCAGGTTATAATCAAATCGTGGTAGATAAGAATGATAGATACAAAACATCATTTATCACCAAATGGGGAACTTTCGCTTACCAAAGAATGCCATTCGGATTGTCAAATGCTGGAGCTACTTTTCAAAGAGCAATGGATTTAGCATTTAAGGATTTACTAGGCAAATTCGTGGTGGTTTATTTGGATGATATTACAGTATTTTCAAAGAAGAAAGAAGATCATATCGATCATCTTCAGCAAGTTTTCGACAGATGCCGTGAGTTTGGTATTTCATTAAATCCTAAGAAGTGTATCTTTGGGGTTAAATCTGGAAGTTTATTAGGCCATGTGATATGTCAAGAAGGGATTGCCATAGACAATTCCCGAATTCAAGCAGTACAGAATATTGAGCATCCCACAAGTAAGAAATCTCTTAGATCTTTCTTTGGGAAGATAAACTTTGTGAAAAAGTTCATCCCCGGGTTTACTGAAATTACCAAACCTTTGATGCATATGCTAAAAAAGGATGTCCAAGTAGAGAAAACACCAGAATCAGAGAGAGCTTTATCAGAAATTAAAAAGGCTATACAAGAAGCTCCATATTTGGTAAAGCCTAGACTTAAAGAAGATTTTTGGTTATACTCTTTTGCTTCAAATGATTCTATCGCTGCTGTTCTAACACAAAAGGATAGTGAAGGTCAAGATGAACCAATTGGATTTTTTGGGTATCAGTTGAAAGGTTCAGAGTTAAATTACTCAGACTTAGAGAAACAAGCTTTCGCAGTCATCAAGGCACTTCAGCATTTTAAATATTATTTGGAGAGTTCATTAGTTCACATTATGCTAATTGAACCTGCAGTCAAGCGATTCCTATCCCAAAATGAGATTGGATTGAAAAGAGGAAAATGGCTTATAAAGTTGCAAAGTTTCAGATTTTCATTGGAAATATGCAAGACAATTAAGGGAATGGGACTAGCCAAGTTAATGACTAGAGAAAGTGAAGTTTATACACTTGACACCCATGAAGAGAATTGGTATGATGATATTCTCAAATTTCTTACTATCAGGAAAATCCCAAATAATTTAACTGCAAGTCAAAAGAGAGCTTTCTTCAAAAGAGCACGAAGATTTGTTGTTAAAGATGGTATATTATATCGAAAGGATTTTCGGGGAGTTTTATTGGAATGTGTTCATAATGATCAAATTAGTTTCATTTTGGAACAATTTCATGATCATTTGAATCTATTTTATGAATCCCCTAAGTCAACTATGCAACATATACTTCGATATGGATATTACTGGCCTTCCATGTATCAAGACATTAGTTCAAAGATTCAAAAATGCTATAAATGTCAAGTTCATGGGCCCAAGATTAAAAGGGCTAGAGCCCCTTTAAAACCAGTAGTTGCAGATAGACCATTTCAGCAATGGGGTTTGGATTTTATCAGTACAATTACTCCTTCAAGAGCTGGACACAAGTTTATTCTCACAGCTACTAATTATTTTACTAAATGGTTTGAAGCAAAGGCTCTAAGAGGAAGTTCAGCATCAGACGTGATTAAATTTTTAGAAGCCCACATTCTAAGTAGATTTGGTCTACCTGAAGTGTTAGTGTCAGATAATGGACCTGCCTTCAAATCCGAAGAGTTTATCAGATGGGCATCTGTAAAATCCATTTTCTTATTTTCTTCATCAAATTATTATCCTCAAAGAAATGGCCTAGCGGAATCCACCAATAAAAATCTTATCGCTTATATCAAGAAATCAATGGATGGGAATCCAGGAAATTGGGTTGATTATTACAATCCGCATTATGGTCAGATCGAATCAGATTCAAGAAAGCTATTGGGACATCACCATATAATTTAGTCTATGGTTTGCTAGCAAGAATTACAAACAAGATTATAAGCTCAGCTTCTGAATTTGTACAAAGATATAGTGAAAAGACTGATAAAGATAGAAGTTTCATGATTTTACTTATTAAAAGAGAAGCTGAAGTAGATAAAGCAAGGGATAATTTGTTACGAAATACCTCTCAAGTCAAAAGATGGTTTGATAGAAAATATTTGAAAAAAACTTTCAAGATAGGGGACCTTGTCCTATTATGGAATGTGAAGAAACCAAATAAGTTTACTCCGACATGGATTGGTCCCTTTCAAATTACAAAGCAATTGTCAGAGGATACCTATAAATTATCAACCTTGGATGGCATGGAATTGCAATTTCCGTATAATGTTTTGCATATAAAACATTATTTGGGACAATTGCATACAACTTGAAGATGTCATCACACAAAATAATATATGTATATAGTATTATGTAAATATTACTAGGGATATAATGTCTATTATATTTAATTATACTTTATTTATATTTGAAACATTATCTTTCCTTCAAATGAGGCAAGTGGAAGCCTACAAGTAAAACAAGTGGTATTCTACAAGTTTGACAAGTGGGGAAGGTGAATCATCCACCACTTGGAGAGGATTGTGACAAATGTTTTAAATGCCTAAAAAGAAGGAAGCTTGGTTGAAGACACTTGGATGGGAGTTCAAATTTTTAGCACCTATAAAAGGAGGGTTAGATTGCTTAAGATTTCATCATCTTTCATTTCAAGTTTGGTAGTGAAGATTAGAGAGAGCTAATGGAGTTTAAGAGAGCAATGAGAAAGCCTTTTATTCCATATGTGATGGGATGTTGCCCTGAGCATGTATTGAAGGCCTATCTAAAGGCTAAATCTTGTGGAGCTTCAAAGGAATGCCCTTTTATGGCTTGGCTATCCGATGAATTTTCTTTTCTCACTTGGGGTTTGGATATTGAGTCCAATGTTTGGGGGCGATATCAAGATTGCTCCAAAGAAGAAGAAAAAGAAGAAGAGCCACCAACTCATGGAGAGTCATCATGGGGATGGGGAGAAGCTTTGGCCTCTCAAGAGGAAAATGAAGGAGTCAATGGAGAAGAACAAAAGAGCTCTTCCAAACAAGAAAATGAGGAAAAGGTTGAAGAGAAAGCTCCACTAGATCAAGGTGAGAGCTCCACCAAACAAGAAGATAACAAGACCACCTATATCACATCAAAAATATCCTATGGAAAGGTGAAGGAGATGAGGATTTCCACTAGGGTAACCTTCACAATTCAGTTTCCATCCCAAGAATAGTCCATTGAAGGACTTGATAATGTATAGTTGTTATGTACAGTTTGATTTTCTTTTAGGAATGAGGTTTTTGTCCCATCTCACCTTATGTTAAATGGGAATTTTCCTCAAAAAAGATTTCTTCTTGAATGTAAAAATTCAATGAAATTTTCAAGATTTTTTTTTGGTTTGGGAATGAGGCTGCATAATTTTATTTAAGTTTTTTTTAAGGGGGCAGAAATGTTGGCACATTTGGCCATTCTATGGAACAGTAAGACTCCTGATTTGAAAAACTAATACTCATGGGTATTATTTTGGTAAGCCTCTTGCTTCATTTTCAATGACTTACAAAAGTTATTAAAGTTATATTCAAAGGTTGGCATTTTGGACAAAAATGAGCCTAGAATCATTGAACACTACCAAACCTTAACTTATCTAGGCACATACATTGGTGCTAAAGTCCAAAATTTAAATCTTTATACTGCAAAACATGAAGCTGGTAGTGACTGGAAGGTTTCTTGCTGTATTACAGTTGCAGGAGCAGGAGCAGTAACAGTAGGGTTTGATTTTTGTCTCCAGCAATGCTGCATTGTCACGAAAATGGAATGCGACCACGAGGGATCTGCACCTCACCATTGCCACGACAAAGATCAGCGACAAAATTGACTGACCTACAGATGACATATCGCAGAGCTTCATATTGGAGGTTGCATTAGTTGTAGAAAACATGAACATAATTTTGAGAGCTCCTCCTCCTCCTCTCGCGTAAACCCTAACCCTGCCCAAGAAGAAGGTGAGTTATCACTAGAAATCGTGAAAACGCAGACGAAGTTCGAAGGCGCAGATGACGTGGCAAAAGCAAGAGCAAAACCAAAGTCCTCCTCGCTCTGGAAAATGTTCAAGAACTTCAAAACCGTGCAGAGCTTTGGGCATGCGCGGGACCTCCGAAACAAAGAAGACAGGTAGTGGTCTCTGTCGTGCACGGGGAGGGCTACGATGACGACAACGGCACCAATACAACATGCGATCGTGGCATGCATGGAAAACCCCCAAATCGGAACCTGTGTTTTTCGGTGTTCTGTTCTGCGCGTCTACAGTTGCACTGCAGAAAAAAAGGAACAGAGAATAACAGGCAGAGAACAAAGGGCAGACAGCAAGCAGGTGCATTTCCAGCTCGTCCCTGCAACTTCTAAAAATTAGTTCCGCCATCGCTAAACAGTAGCCAGGCCCAACGCCGATGCATTCGGCACCGCATCTCAGTCCAACAAACACGGTGACAAAGACACAGAGACACATCAAAGACAAGTGTTCGGAGATATTTTGGGCTGATGCTGCAGATTATTAATAAAATTTAAAACTTTAAAATAATCCACAATACCGTATGCAACAAAGTATGGAGACCCATTATAAACTTACCTTTTTAAAAATTATCTCAAGACTCCAAAAACATTATTGTTCAAATTAAGTTACTACCTACAACTATTTGTATTATAGATATAACTTCCAAAGCATAAATCTCTCCTAATTATATGTATAACTTCCTAAATAACTCCTTCCTAATTAAATAAGTAAGTTGTAACCTCCTAACTTGTTGGGCAGGTAATCTCCTAATTGGTTGGCCAAGTTACTTGGGAGAGAAGTTAGGTGAGATATTTTGAAATTGTAACTTCTCTATACATCACTTAGAAGACTTGACATCTCATTTTGAAGAAGCAAAATAAAATTGATATATATGTATGGAATAAGTTACAACTATAGGTTTTCTTTCTATGTATCTTAGTGGTTGTATTTTAATTTTCTGTGATATTGTAATTACCAAGACCACTTGTCAATTGTAGCCTTTTTATCTCTTTCGTGGTTGAAACCACCCAATATTGTTGTAACTTACCTAACTTGTTGGGCAAGTAACCTCCTAACTTGTTGGGCAGGTAATCTCCTAATTGGTTGGCCAAGTTACTTGGGAGAGAAGTTAGGTGAGATATTTTTGAATATGTAACTTCCCTACCTACCTTGGAACCCTATAAAAAGGCTTCAAGGGTCAAGGAAGAATATCATCATCACATTGGGACTTTTGGGAGGTCTCATACATCACACTTTGGAAGGCTACTAGTTAGCACTTGGGCTCTCACTTGGAGACACTTTGAGTCTTGGGAGAAGAGCATTTGTAAAGAAGAAAGCGTGAACGATTGCTTGCAAGATGGCTTGCTAGAATAAAGATTTCAGCCTCTTTGTCATGGTCCTGTGAGTTATGCATTTCATTTTTTGTTTTGTTTAAATTGTTTAGCTAGTGGTTTAGATAGTATCATCCTTGGCAAGTAATTTTGGGATTTTTAGATTGCTCTTATTGTTCTTGTTGCCCGATAGAAATTTCTATTAAAATTTTGCCATAGAAGCGCTTGTGTTTAAAAGCCTTAAGAGCATTTTAGTAGTAAATTTCATTATTGTGCAACGTGTGGGAACTGCTATTGGGATTGTTGTAAGAGAGCCTCTGTTTGTAGTCACGTCGTTGAACAATACAGTAGTCGAGAGGGTTCAAAGAATCTTTGGTATTTTGATGGGACCATAATAGCTCCTTTTTATCTTTAAAGTGAATTCCCGTGGTATTTCAATCAGAAATTGTCAAG
>MNCI01033474.1:1239054-1320731 GCA_015680685.1 Gnetum montanum
GAATCTTGCTCTATTTCTAGTTTTCTTGTGGAACTATCTCTTTCTCTGGGGAAAATTAGGAGTAGATTGCGGAGTTGTGCTCAAATGTTTTTGCAAAATTTTATTTGTTACAAGTAGGTATTATAAGGACCGCGTAGACTAGGCAGTTGAACAAAATAGGAAATTTTCAACAACTCACAATACTTGGCAAAGTTGGTTGAATCTCTTTAAAGTAAGTCATTTGTAGTTTACACGCAACGCAATCGTTACATTTCTCACAACCACATGCCGCAACAGCACACACACATACTCACATTAACTACTGAGCTTATTTGGAGGTATCTGGGCCTTGGTGTTGCCAGAGGTGAGCAGGCACCTAAATCCTGTTCGAAGACACTCGTTGGCGGTTGCGTCCCAAACGGTCACCAACACATAGGAGTTGTCAACACTCCTACTCACCAACACGAGGATCCTCCTGTTGAAGGCATTTGATCATGTCATCAACTAACCCCTAAACAAACATAAACTTGTCAGGAATTTTAGCCCATGACTCCGTCTAGGGCGGGGAAGGTCCTGATACATCAACAGTAGCACCCGTTATGCAATTTAGCATGACAACAATAGCCAAAGTGGACTACGGTAGAGTACATTTGAAGCCTAAACTCACCTGCATTCGGCTATTGTCTTGCTTCATGCTAGTGCAAGACAATCGCGAGAGGTTTTGTAGAAGGCCCAGCCAAGTCCATGGGAACTCCTACCTCAAGCGCTGGTGCTTTTCCTTTCAAGAGGGCAACGTCCTCTTTATTTCGAGAAGACACCTCTTCGTTGGTAGGAAGAGGCTCTCTAATGACAAGAGCCCCTACCCCGGAGACAAGAGCTCAAGTATTCCTAGCTGGGGCCCTCTCTTCCAAATTTGGGCCCCTCGTGTCTTTATTTGTTGCCCCCGGTTTGAGGGTCGACACTTCCTCGTCACCTTCTTCTTCGCCTTCTTCTTTTGCTGCCTGCAAAAGAGTACACACACAATAAATCAGAGTTGATTAACTCAAAATTGATACCATGCCACAAAGCACTACCTAGCTAAGCATGGAATAGTTGGCATTCCAAATGCTCACCAATGGGGGGTTGCGTTCGCCGTAACTTGAATTGCAGTCATTGCTCCTCCTCATGAGAGCTTTCCCTAGTGGGAGGAGGTGTCTTCCTCCGCAACTCCGCAGGCACGGCCTCAGCCATAAGACGATTACCCTGGGTGTTGTTGTTGAGTATGGCAAGGGGAGCCTCCCCTATGCTATCCTAGCTGCAAGCGCTATGAACTGTCAGATCCTTAGTTGTTATGGAAAATGAATCCCCTACCATCTCTGGGGGAGCCTGGGCTTGCATGGTCTGAAAGACCTGTCAGATCCATGGCTTAGGAATTTGGTCACGGTCCAACTCGAACCAAACCCCATCTTCCTGGACCACCAGGAACTCTATGAAGCACCTTAAACAACCAATGTAGAAGGTGTAGTGTATGTTAGGATGAGACTCTATTTGCTCACGGAGCCCCAAAATCTCACCCTACATGCCACTACACAGGAATTCGACCCAATTATAACAAGCCCCTTCCTCTATGACTTCCCGCATTACCCAAGCCTACTCAAGCCCCAAGACCTTTCCCTAGGTGAGCAGTTGAGGGAACGCACGAGCACAAAAGACCAGGTATATCCTCATGGTAGGACCATCCTTAAGCTTTTCCATAGGGAACCCCTTCTACTCCTTGGTGAGCCTCAGCTACTCCTTAATATGCTGCTTATGGAGGGTCAGCTCCTACTTACCCTTCGACATCACATCAACACCATCAATAGGAACACCAAACAAATCTGCAAATAGCTAGTCATTGATATCAATGACCACCTGCACGCCCCGCACGTATGTGCGAAAGCGACTCGCCTACCTAGAAAAGGAATTGACCAAGGAAAGCATCTTGGTAGCAAGAATGCCCAGATTCAGTGCCATAAACAAATCCATGAGCCCGACCATCCTGATTCTTCTGAGCAAGGGGCCCGAAGCCCCTCATTCTAACTAGCTTTGGTTGGCCGATACCTCACCATATTTAAAGTAGATGTTTCCCCTTTACCCTCTGGTAGTCACCACTGTGACTTCATGGGGCTTCTTCACTCCTATAGCAATAATTAGAAAACATTAAAAAAATGACACCCTCTTGTTAACCTACCAGGCCTATATGGTGAAGGGAATAGTGGGAGTTCAACCGCTAAGACTATGTCGAGCATAACTTGCTTAAAAGGTTCTCTCCACTCCTTGGCTAGCCAACCCTTCATCTTGAAAGTACTATAGAAAGAGGCGAGTGTGCGTAGGTGGGAATGGTATCCTTCCCCGCAAAGAGCAATCACGCCCACCCGCAAGCTCTTGGCTGAGGCAAATTTCTGTAGGGCTAGTTGTGTTGTGGCCAATTCATCCTTCTGATCATGAACCCCGTCGTCATTAAGATAGAACCTGGTGATAAGTGCACGCTATTAACACTTGGCCGAGCATAGTCAATGTCGCCCAACAAAATAAAGATGTAAAACTCACTCACCGACACAGTGAATAGTCCCCTATGGGTTCAGAAAGTATGTTGCCATATGGCACGCGAGGTACAATGTGTTGTAAGGATGATAACACTGGTACTCTGGCATGTCCCAAATCTAGACCAAGCACCTCAACCTTATGGATTGTTGGGTAGACCCTCCTCCCAACCTGCCTGAAGTCACATCATCAGAAAGATATCTTAGAATGCTCTAATTTGCCCCTAGCAGTAAAGCCTCTATTATGTCAAACACCCACATCTCATCCGAGGAGGACCAAACCATGAGACTAAACTAGCTGAGGAGGAATTGCAGGAAGTCTTGCACCCTGCCCTAAACTAAACCGCTCGATCTCCCAAACGTATTGAGGGAGGGGGAACGTTGGCCATAGGTCTGCCCACATGACACAAGACTCCTTCCAGATCCAAAACAATCAATCTAGATCTTGGCCCTGCCCTGCATAATGGAAATATCAGATAGTGACATCAAATATTAACATAATACGTGCACAACATAGCAACACCTAGCCAACCATAAGTGTAGCATAGCATGCTCCCTATTCATCATAGCATAACAAAGATGCAAAAGCCTAGCATAGCAAGAATATGCAAGTAACTTGGCATAGCAATAAAATAACTAATAGCAGGCCCAAACGGAATACGCGCCTATGTCATACGTAACTAAACCCTCTCCCGAGGGTTTCACAGTTCAATAGCTTAGAGGACCCTGGTCTCGCAGCCGCGGCAACAACCACAGTAGTAATAGCATTGCATGTAACCACAACGAGATCCTTGCACAACAGCAATGATCGAAAGAAAGCAAGACTGCGAAAGCACCAAAGCCAAAATGACACAACCGTAGAAAATACTAGTGGCAAAACAAATGAGACATAAAACTAGAGTAGAAGAGGGTAGAAGGTGCAAGAAGAAAGAAACGGAAGAGACATAAAAACTCACTAGGTCAACAGTGTGTCCTCCCGCGCCAGAATGTGCATCCGCAACCCACGTCTCAAGGTCTTCTTCGCCTCCCCGACATTCACGAGCACCAACTAAGTCTTAGGATCCATAGCCCTGCTAGCAGATTTACCACCTTTGCCTTAGAAATTTTCCTCGATGTGGATTCACACAGCGACTCCACAACCCGAAATCGCCAAAGTGCTCTGACAAGGATTATGCACTTCTAGGGTAAAAACAACAAAATTACTAGGATTCAACCCCTATTTATGGCAGTAATAGCAAAATTTGAAAAACTTCCTTTCTCTCTTTCCGATTAAGGTCGGTCGTGGCGTGCGACGTAGCATGCTCGCCATGACATCATGACATTATTAGCATTTAAACCTTGGCACGCTTCAAGTTAGTTACTTGCTTTCTCGAAAATAAAAATAATTTGATAACATTTTTTTCCGATTAAAGGTCTGAAAAGACCTTAAGCCAACCAACCTAGCATCATTATATTCCTTAAGACTCAAAGATCGTAATTTCAACTAGTAACGGCTGCAGTCCGCAATGACGTCAAACGAAGTAATTACGCTTCCTACGTCAGCGACCACCTGGCGTGCCTCGACATGAGGGTAGCATATTCCCTAATAATTTCATGCCTTCATTCCCACATTGACCGCCTGATATGTCTCGCACTCGCAATTCCATCTCTTTTATCATTCTTTAGCGCGGCAAAGCTTTACATAGCACAATAAGGTAACCCGAAAATGGCAACTAGTAGGTCGGCATCCATATACAACTTTGCACTTTACATTAACAATTTCTATGTCTTCAACTATCCTAGATCCCTATGCTTGGGTGGTACGTCATGACCCCAAGCAAGAAAACTCTAAATCTTTACATCGCCTTATTTAGCAAGTCGCATCTCGATGTTGCTCTGTAGATTTACATTCCACACAATCTCTGGTGACCCTTACCTAGGCTCTCATCTTGTGATGGTAGGTTAAGCAAGAAATGGAAACCCACCATGCCTTATTCGCGCCTCTAATACTAACAGGGCCACAATGCAAGCTCACAAGATAGTTAAACCCCGACGTGATTAACTAGGAGTCGGTCATGATTAATGCTATAGCAACCTTAGAAGCACCCCCAGATTTGCCCAAATACCTGGTCCACGTCCTAGATTTGGAGGCCAAGGATGTAACCGAGGATCCTCTCATTGAAATACCTGTAACCACTACAAAAAGGGAGGTAAAGACCTTAAGACTTAACTCTCTCCTAGACGCACAAATACATGAGGGCATAGTTAAAGCCTTGCAAGAACACGTTGATTTCTTTGCATGGTCATATGAAGATATGTCGGGTCTAGATCCACGGCTAATTCAGCATAATATCATCCTAGACCCCCACGTGAAAGCAGTTAAGCAAAAGGCTCATAAAATTAAGCCAGAAATTACGCTAGCCATGAAGCACGAAATCACTAAGTTGTACCAAGCAGGCTTCATCCATGCAGTTGACTATTCAAAGTGGGTGTCCAACATTGTTGTGGTTTCGTAGAAAACAGGAGGGATACAAATGTGTATAGATTTCTGAGATTTGAACAAGGCGACGATCAAGGATAACTTTCCACTACCAAGCATCGATCAATTGATCGACACCATGGCTGGGCATGCTTTGCTATCCTTCATGGATGGCTTCTTTGGATACAACCAAATCCACATCAACCTGGAACACTAGCTGTCAACAACCTTCATGACTCCATGGGGAACCTTCTGTTATACCGTGATGCCCTTTGGGCTCAAGAATGCTGGGGTAACATACCAGCGAGCCATGACATACATTTTTAGTAACCACATCCTAGAAACAATTAATGATTATGTGGACGATATAGCGGTTAAGTCTAAAGAGGCGGCCCATCACCCACGCGACCTAGAATTAGTCCTCAAGTATTGTCAAAGGCACGATTTGCATCTTAATCCCAAGAAATGTGTCTTCGAAGTAAAGACCAGATGCATGTTAGGATTTGTAGTATTAGAGGCTAGAATACGGGTGGACCTAGACAAAGTCAAGGCTATCATCAACCTAGCACCTCCCACAAACCTAAAAGAGTTACATAATCTACAAGGCAGAATGCAATTCATTCGGAGGTTTATAACAAGAATGATAGATAAGTTACACCCCATGCAACATCTTCTGAGAAAAGGAGTTGACTTCAAGTGGACAATCCAATGTCAACAAGCCTTCGACAACCTAAAGAAAGAACTCTCGCATCTACTAATAGTGTACCCGCCGCAAAGGGACAAGCCATTCTTCATATACCTTGCCACCTCTGACGCATCCATAGTGGCACTACTATGTCAGAATTGGAATGATGGCTCTAAGATACCAGTGTATTACTTGAGCCACACATTAATATCATACAAGGAAAAATACGACAAGGTGGAAAGGAATTGCCTAGCCTTAGTGTTTGTGCTAAAAAGGTGACGACACTACCTATTCCGTAGCACAACCAACATCATCTGCAAAAGTAATGTACTCCAGGCTATCACCGAAAACCTACACAAAAGTAGCAGGATAGCCCGATGGAAGGCCATAACTACAGAATTTGATCTACACTATGTGAGCCAGTCGTCGATGAAAGGCCAAGCCATAGCAACCCAACTTACGGCCTCGCCAGTCGACGACTAGGCAGTGATCAATCCTGAGTTCCCAAACGAATACGTAAGCAATGTCACCATCGTCCCACCACATTTCTAGATAATCTTACACTTCAACAGTGCTTCAACCACGTAAGGAGGTAGCATTGCTGCCATAATCACACTCCCCTCTGGGGAAATGTACCCGTCCACTTATCTCTTCACATTCCCATGCACTAACAACGTGGCAGAATATGAGGGGCTACATAGAGGCCTCTTAACTGCCTGTGCACTGCATGTACAACACCTGGCAATTCAAGGAGATTCACAAGTAGTGGTGAATCAAATCACCAAAATTTACACTTGCAAGGCTACGCATCTGCAACCCTACTGCGACCTAGCAAAGGTCTTACTAAAACAATTCGCAACCACTGATGTGCAACATGTGCCACGCAGCGAGAACAGCATAGTAGATGCCTTAGCTACCCTCACATTAAACATCCCATCGCATTTTTTGGCGAACCTACCAACTACGATTGTAGAATGTGCAGAACCTATCATTCAAGTAGAACACGTGGCATCTGTCGACGCTGTAGACACCTCGGAATGGTACGATATCATTAAAGCATATTTTCAGCATGGCGAACTCCTAGGTGGATTGACATCAGGTCAGAGAGATGCAATCCACAAGCGCGCCTGGCAATACGTGCTCATAGGAAATAACATCCTATGTCAGTGGTCCTACGATGGGATATTGCTGGCATGTGTGGTTGGTGAGCAAGCACAGAAGGTAGTTAATGAGGTTAATGAAGTACTATGCGGTGGACACATAGCACCCAGGGCTATGGCAACAAAAATCAGATGCCTAGGATATTATTGGCCTTACATGGAGCACGACTGCCTATCTAAGGTCAAGACATGCGACACATGTTAGAGATATGCAAATCTCATACACATAGCGCCTACAAACCTACACCCTACACAAATTACATGGCCTTTCTAACGATGGGGACTAGACCTCATAGGGCCCATCACGCCTAAGCCTTCCATGGGGCATAGCTTCATTATCACCGCCACCGAGTATTCTACTAAGTGGGTGGAAGCTATCCCCCTAAGAAAAACAACATCCCAACAAATCTGCCACTTCATCCTCGATAACATCGTAACTAGGTTTGGGCCTCCAATGACTATTTTGATCGATAATGGACCACATTTTAGCAGTAAGGAAACCTAGGCCTTCTATAGCAACCTGGGCATTAAACAATCATTTTCTTCCCCTTACTATCTGTAGGTGAATGAACAGGCGGAGGCTACAAATAAGTCCATCATCAACTTACTAAAGCGAATGCTTAGCAACAGCAAGAGGTAGTGGCACAAGCAAATACTTTATGTCCTCTAGGCCTATCGAACAACTTGCAGAACTATGACAAGTAAGACCCCTTACAATCTCATTTATGGATCTGAAGCTGTGTTATCTCTTGAGTTACAAGTACCCTCACTCCAGATGATCCTGTCCAACATCGAGAGCAAAGCCCAGAACAACGAATCGCGAGCCATCGACCTCGACTCAGTGGAGGAGGAACGCATGTAGACACTAAGATGGATCGAGCACTATCAAGACAGACAACGGCAAAAGCACCATGCAGACCTGTATCGATGGCTAGTGCAAAAGGGAGATCTCATACTCAAGGTTGCCCGTGAGCACGTGAGTAAATTCTGAACTAATTGGGAAGGGCCTTATGTGGTCGCTAAAGCCTTCGGGAATAGAGCTTTCAAATTGGCAACATGGACGGCAACAAGTTTGCCAACCTGATGAACCACATGTACCTCAAGCCATACTACGTCTAAAGCATAATGACAGCATGCTACACCATCCACTACAATGATAAACTGGCAGCTGCACCGGTCAGCATCCATAATGACGATAAACTATTAGTGTCAAACAGCGTTTGCTATGATGATAAACTAGTAGCAACTATCTGCCACAACGTAAAAATGGCACTGTTAGTCCACTATGATTATAAACTGGTATCGTGCGTCCGCCATGACATAAAACTAGCATGTATGATCCATTGGAACCTCAAACCAACACAGCGGTCTGCTGGGACCCTCAACTAGCACCCGGTCTACCAAGACCTTAAACTAGGTTCATGTCGCATCCTCAACATGCATCATCACCGAACATACGTCGAACGAAGGGGCATGATACCGGCACGTTGGTGGGACATCGTCATCCCAGGACGCGGTTCCCGATGCAAGGAAAACACGGTCCGAGGCATATGCATCATCATCTTCGATGTCATGCTGACCCTTCAAAGACATCGTACAATGTCACATGGGCCCTTCGAACCTACCATCGCTACAGCTCACCACCCTGATGGTAGCTCCCAGGCCCGTTCCTGCTTCTGAGGTGTTAACAGTATTGTGGCCCAGCCGCAATATTGTTGTGCTTCTATTCCTCATCAAAGTTGCAACTCGCATAGTGTTCGGCTATGTGGTGGCTGATCCCATAGCTGAACTCAACGTGCATGTCTTTGGTGGGGATTTTGGTGTGTCCACACCCCCGGTGCCTTGGAGAAAAGCTCCCTCTGTGGGCAGTGCTGCCAAGACTGCTACTAGCCACCCTGCTTTGGGCATCTCACACCAGCAATGGTGCCCAAGGGTAACAATAATGCAAGTAGCCCGCCAGACATTGTCCCCGCAGATGCATCCCTCTACAGCAACAAAGGCTACAGCGTCGCAAAGTGAGTGCCTCGACTATCATGGTTGTTTGAGTGCAAATTCTGGCACACGCGTAACGCAGCTCATCATGCAAAAGGCCTCGATAGGCAGGTCAAGATCCGTTGTGGATGTACAGCAAGTATGTGATGTACAGCAAGACACGCGACAAGGTGCTATGCCATGATAAGCAAGCCACGTCGCAAAACACAGCACTACAAGCAGGTGGCCGTGTGACATCAATGCACTCCACCTCAATTGGACCTTTGGCACATGCCTCTAGGAGCTGGAGGCGCAGTCACGACGTGGTAGGATCACAGTTATTGCTTGCATCACAACGGTGTTGCAAGCTCAACGGTCACAAACAGCTCGAGTAACGCCAGTAGGTTGGTGCAAGTCTGCAACAACGAAGTATTCAAATGGTCACCTTGCTTACCTTTAGCCATATAAATAGCCTATCAAATAGCATAAAAAGGTTTCATGAAAAAGAAAAAAGAAAAGAAAAGGAGAATCTCCTAAACTAAAAGAAACAAAGAAAAATACCTGCAATCTCACAACAAGGGAAAGAAAAGGAGAGGCCAGAAATCTGTAAAAGGGACCTCTCTCGGCTGGCATAAAGCCCGGGGTCTCATTCTACTGCCTTGGTAGGATCCTACTTGTGTTGTACATATGTGAAGTCTGTGCCCCAAGTGTAGAGCTATTCCTGTTTCCTGGCACGCTTTGGTCACTCTCAGAACTTTCTGCACTCCGTCATGTTGTGCAGCCGATTGTGCCATGCCCTGACTGGATAGATTTGTAGCTCTGAAGTGGTGCATGTTCCTAACTATATCTTCTGTTACCTCTTTTTTACTATCTGGCTTCCTTGTATTATTTCTATTTTGTTTACCTTCAAGCATCATCTTATATCATTGTTGCACTTACGTTTATTCACTATTTCGCATTATTGTCACATTTTTTTAGTCCCTTGCTTTTCCCACTATAATTATCCATAAGCACCATCTCACAACTCGTACAGTTTATATTGCAAAAAGGCTATATTAACACCGATGTAAGTCCCTGTCTAATTGACCAGACCATTTAGGGTACCCCATGTTCGCACAAACCCAGCACCGCCCTCCCACGGGCACGGGGTTGGAACTGTTGTGTTTGCCAACCTTTGCGTTCTTCCAGCCACCGACGTTTTTAGTCGCTACACTATTTATACCTCTAGTGACTACAATGAAGATCAATATCATCGAACACCTAGGGGTCTAGATCCTTCAGTAGAATAGAGATATCGATCTAAATTATAGTTATGATATGCATTAGCAAAATAAGAAGTTGAAATAGATCACAACCACTATGTAGATCGATAAGTCAATATTTCTCCTGTAGTGATATTGATCCACATTAATTACCACAATGTTAATAAATATGCCCACATAACTATTTTTTCTAAATTAGTTTGTCATTCCTTCTAGTATAAATGGGACCTCCTTACATAGGGAAAGAGTAACAATTCATACCTCAAGAGAACACAAGTCATTTTAAAGCAATTCCTTAATCCCCAAAAATTATCGAAGGAGCCAGTTGAACCTTGTGCAAACTGCCAACCATTAGAGTTCATTAATGGGTTGTTGAGGTTATTGCACTATGAAATAACTAATGATAGGCTATATACCCTTAGAAAATAACTAATGAGTTTTACATAAAAAGAAAATGAAGGTTATAAAAAATGCTTTTGATAGATTTAAGGGACTATGTGTTAAAAATCCAATCATTGATTTCTAGCCCATCAATTCATTCAAATATTTATAGAATGATTGTTACCATATTATAGACAAAATGTAGACTTTACTTATGGGGGAAACATTTTAAATTTCACACTAGAGGAAGTTTTGAGAATTATTAATTCCTTAGTAAATTAAAGTAAACATTGACCAAAACTAAGTAACTAAATAGGAAAGCCTATGAATTAAACAAATTAATTAAGAAACAATCTCATTTTACTTAGGAGGAAGTTTGTAATATGTCTGGAAATAAGCAACATGACATCAGAACTTGTCCAACCTTGATATATTGCAATAAGAGGTTCAAGAATTAGTAAGAGGGTTTTAACAAATTAGAAATCAAACTTCTACTTCATTTCAATCAAGACTATTCTACCAAAAACTAGCATCAATTTCCCAAAATAATTATAGATCATTTAGAATTCTAGTAATGAGCAATTGGATCACTTAACCCAAACTATAATGAAGTTTATTGAAGAAAATAGGTAGTTTGTAGCTCTAACTAAAAGACAATTTTAGGACATTACCAAAAGTGACCTACATTCCCAACTTGAACCTAACCTCACAAATAAAAGAAAAGGCAAAGAAAAACTAAAGTCTATCACTACAAGAAGTTGGAAGACTATAGAACCCAAACCTAATAAGAAGGTTAGTTTTAAAGATCAAGTTAAGAAAGTACAATTGGAAGATTAGTCTAAAGAAATACATATATTGGACAAAGAGGTAAGTGTGGAATAGATGGAGAAAAGAGGTAAGTGAGGAATATATGGAGAAGGATTTTAGAAGACAACCTTTAACATCTCCATCATCATTGGTAAGTAGCAAAATAATTTCATTTTCTAAAAGATTAAAAAAATATTTTTCTACTAAGGAAAACATAGAGAAAATGTTTAGGAAATTATACTTGCATATTTCACTTGATCAGGCTATAAAGAATACTTCATTCTATTCGAAATATTTAAGTTATGTACAAAAAGAAGAAGAAGAAAGATTCTTAAACTACTATATCTAGTTGATAATTTATCTCAACTTATATAGAGTTATGAGATTCCAAAATATCAAGACCTATGAGTCCCAACTATTCCTATAAAAATTAATGGCAAAAGTATCAAAAATGATCTATTAGATTTAGGCGCTAACATTAACATTATGCCACATGCATTGGCTAAGGTACTAGACCTAGAAAATATTAGAGAAGTAACTATGTGAATTTCCTTAGCTGATGGCTCAACTATTAAACCTATAGGAATAGTTGAATATTTGATGGTGGAAGTAAAGAAAGGAAAATATCCTATACATTTTGTTGTATTGGAAGTTAAGGATCTAGATTGTTTTCCTATTATTCTAGGAAGATCTTGGTTACCAACAACTAATGCTATAATCTATTGTAGGTTAGGGAAACATAAATTAATCTTTGCTAATCTTACACTTATGCTTAAAATATTTGATAAGGTAAAGGAGGATAGAATAAATCAAGACATTATATAGGTTAGAATGCTTTATTCAATACCAACTTTTACCTTGAAAAAAGATAAACTTTAGTACTTAATAATTTTGATGAGGGACCCCTAGATTCTTTCAATATAGAACAATGAAATATCTTGAATGAAATTTTAAAGTTAGGATTAGGAATTGTTGGAGATAATATTAAACCACAAACTAGTGACTCTCTAGAACTAAGGAAACTACCAAATATCCTTAAGTACATTTTCCTTAAGAGAATAAACCACTAAAAATAAACTCTCTCAATTGACCATTGACTAAGAAAACAAATTAATTAAAATATTAAAAAGGAAATCCATGGCCTTTTCATGAAGCTATGAGGATCTCCATCATGAAATCTCCCCTAACATATGTCAACATCATATATAGCTAGAAGATAATGTTAAACCTATTATAATTTCTCCAAGGAGAATCAATTCAACCTTGAAGCAAATTGTTAAAGATGAAATTTCCAAACTTTAGAAGGAAGGAATTATTTATCCAATAGCTTATAGTAAATAAGTGAGTCCCATCATATTGGTTCCTAACAAGGAAGGTAAATATAAAGTTTGTGTGGATTAAAAGAAACTTAATCAAAGAACTAAAAAGAATCATTTTTCTTTACCTTAAAGATTAGTAGGGCATGAATATTATTATGTTTTAAATGCGTTTAGTGGCTACAATCAAGTATCCACTACCCTAGAATATTAGCATAAAACAACTTTTACTTGCCCATATGGTACCTTTTTCCTATAGAAGAATGCCTTTTGGTCTTTGCAATGTACCTGCTACCTTCCAAAGAGTGATGATATTTGTCTTCTCTAACATTTTAGAGGAATATGTAGAAGTATTTATGTATAATTTTTTATTTTATGGAGATATTTATGAATAAGAATTAGAATGTTTAGAGTATGTCTTTAATAGATGCATAGAAAAAAAATTAAAATTATGTTGGGACATGTAATCTCTAAAGAGGAAATTAAAATGGATATGGAAGAAGTTAAGGTAATTTCTACACTTCTAGTCCCAACAAATTTAAGAACACTTAGATCCTTCTTAGATCATATTGGATACTATAGGAGGTTTATTAAAGATTTCTCAAAAATTGCTAAACTTCTTTAAAAAGATGTTTCTTTCACATGGTTGATGATTTTTGAGAACTCTTCATAGAACTTAAGAAAAGTGTGACTTCATAATTCACCTAATTTGGGGTTTTCCTTTTGACTTAATGTATGATGCTAATGATATAGCTATTGAAGATGTTCTTGATTAATATATAGAAAATAAGCCTAGGTTAATTTACTGTATTTCCAAATTTTTAGAATAGGCTCAAGTAAATTATACAACTCCTACAAAAGAACATTTAGCAATTTTGTATGCTCTCGAAAAGTTCGAAAATTACTTAATAAGATAGAAAACTAGGCTATGCACTGATCATTCAACCATAAATTTCTTGGCCAATAAAAAGATAGAAAATGCTAGGATTATCAGATGGTGTCTTCTACTTTTAGAATTTGACCTTGAAATCATAGATAAAAGGGATAGAAAAAATATTGTGGAAAATAACATTTCTAGACTTGAAACTTTAAAAGAAAATAGGAAAAGAGGGTTTTTTAGTAATAAATTTCCAAATGAACAACCTTTTATAGTCTTGGTTTGCTAATATAGCAAACTATTTAGATACAATGAAACCAAAAATCAATGGAGTCAAGAAGAAAATAATTCTTTTATAAAAGAAGTCTCAAGATACATTTAGAGTAAACCATTCCTCTATTGCATATGTAGGAATGAAGTGGTAAGAAGATATGTTATTGAAGAAGAACAACATGAAATCCTTTGAATGTGCCATGATTACCTTGGAGGATGAGATTTTAATAGCCATAGAACAACTATAAGAATATTAGAAAGTGGGTTTTATTGATCTACTATCTTTAAAGATGCTCATGCATATGTCCAAGGATGTGATAAATGTCAACATTTAGGGGCAATGATAAAAAGACAAGAAATGTTACTTAAGACCATTCTAATAATAGAACATTTTAATGTTTGGGATGTAGATTTTTTAGGATTGTTTCTACCTTTCAATGGATATCAATATATCCTAGTATTTATAGATTATGTTACTAAATTGGTAGAGGCTAAAGCTACTTTGATAAATGATGTTAAAGTAGTTGTATATTTTCTAAGATAACATATTTAAACATGATTTGGGACTCCACTACATACCATTCTTACACTAATGGTCAAGTTAAAAATACTAATAGAATCATCCTAAAATTTTTAACTAAAACTATTTGTGCTAAAAAGAAATGGCCTAGAAAATTACAAGGTGCACTTTGGGCCTACTTTATGAACTTACTTAAAATTTTAGGATGACCCAACTTTATGAACTTAATGAATTTTGCATGCATGCACTTGATAAACAAAGAATAATCAAGAAGTAAATGAAGTGTATGCATGATAAAAATATACTAAATAAGCAATTGTTAGAAGCATATAAAATCTTCTTATACAACATGATAGTACATAAATTTCTAGGGAAATTAACAAGTTGGTGGGATGGTCCATATCTAGTATTACAATCTAATAGCAATGGTAGTCCTAATTAACCTATTAAAGTCTACCTAATTCACTCCTAGTAAATGGTTAAAGACTTAAGCATTATGATCAACATCAGATAGAAGAGCCTAGGAAGGATGAGTTAGTGGAATTAAGTAATCCCAATTACCATATAGACAAAATAAAGGACAAGCGTAGTTAATTAGAGGCCAAAATGATAGAGAGATATGTTAATTTAAATAATCAAATACCTTATGCCATAATGTAAAAACAATTAAAGGCCAACCATAATTCTACAAAATTTACCTTAAAAAATGTAGAGGGCAATCAAAAATTTTATTGTTAGTTATGACTATAAATAGTTTGGTAGCATTGTGTCTGAAATGCAAGGAATAAGAATAGCTGGCATTACCTTGAGATAGATAAGTTGAAATCTAGAATCCATTTAAGGGTGAACCTTATCATAATAAAAATAAATAATAAACAAATACAACTAAACCACACCATAATACTAAGTTGGTATAAGAAATCATATTGTTCCTTAAAGACAATGTTCCTTAGGTTCAAGTTCTATAAGTTTAGTAGGTAAAGTAACTAAGTATAGGTCAATTTTGCCAATTGTAAGGTGTATATTGGTTACTTACTTGGATTGTGAATATGGAGAAAAATATGTGTTATATTGGGTCTAGCATCTAAGGTAACCAAGCATCTAGTTTTATTAAATAAGACCAACACCCACATGAACAACCCATTAAATTAAAAGAAAAGAATGAAAGAGGTTTCCATAAGAACCTTATGGTTGAAGTAGTAATTTAAATAAAAAGAGCCCCACAACAACCTTTAATCATGAGAAGAGTTACACTTCCACAACAACCTTACAGTTGGAGATATGCTAAATGCTCATATTTCTTAAGCATACCATAAGAACCCCTTCTATGATTTGAATTATTATGGGTGAAGCAGTGGTCAACAAAAAAAAAGGAAATATGAATGTAGTTAGGATATAATACTATATAAGAAAGGATTGACTAATCAGAGTCAATAGTATAACATACAACCTTATAATATTTTCCTTACTCATTTTATTCTATCTCTTAGCTTGGGAAAATTGATGCCTCAAGGGAATAATTTCTCTTCTCTTCCTTTCTTTTCCTCAATATATCAACTAAGTATTTTAGCTTTACTGCTGATTCATAAATAACCTTCAAATATTTCACCATTTCACTACATAATTACTATCAAAGTCTAACACTACTAATTATAATTTTTGAAAGTAATTAAAACTCTTTGAACCATCATATGATTTCCCAATATGACTTCCATAGAAGTTACTAGTTCAAATCCTTGCTATGGCTAGAGCATTATGAACACTAATCTTTGGAAGTTTAGATCTTACTTGTGTGTCATTAATAGTAGAGAGCATATAAAACCCATGACATACTTTCTCTTGGCCTACTCTCATGGTTAGTCCCTAGTCTACACTAATAAACAATAAATCTAATTAATCTAGGTTAAGAAAATAACCGATATTAATTCATTGGAAGGCTATTACTATAGTAGAAGGCTAGTACAATAGGATACAACCAACATGGGAGCTAATCCAAGATCAAGTTAGGGAATGAGTTCATTGAAAGAAATGAATCTTGGATCAATAGAACATAGGAAAGGTAGAAACCTAGAGATTGTAAGTTATCCTTCTAATGAATGAAGCAAACTTGTAGGGAGAAGTTTAGTCCAAGTAATCCTAGGTGGACCTTCCTAACAGAGTTATATGTAAACTTTTACCCATATCCCAAGTTAATAACATCTTATAATAAAGTGTATACTTGGGGGTATTAAAGTTCTATTAATATATTTGATTAATAAATTTATTCTTTTTTATTAATCTCATCTATCGATATATACCACAAGATGCTAAGACCTACGATAGGGAAGTTTACATAATCAAGGGCTATCATAAAATCAATGTCAATAGACATATGAAAAATTAAAAAACCATTAGGGTTTTAGGATCTCCATGGACATCAATATTTTTATGTCTTGACATATTATATATCAAAGTATATTGATTCTTCAATTTCAATTTTGACTAGAAAGTATACAATGATATCGAATTTTAATTTTGATATCGAAAGTATATCAAAGAATCAACCTTCAGTTTATTAACAATGATGTTAATTTAATCTATCAATTTTGACTAGAAAATATACAATGATATCGAATTTTTTCAATTATATCGATGATCTCCAATACTATGAAAATTTTCTTTATACCCTAGCATGTTAATAGCATGAAGGTAATATAGTTTGATATAAAAATATAAAATGATATTGAATTATATTGACAAAATCGATATGTTGTGATAATATGCAAATTTTCTCAAGACCCTCACATTTGAATAGCATGGACCTAATATAGTTTGATATAATTTGTATAATGATATTGGTTTCTATAGATCTAATGATAAAAATCAATATGATGAATTGTATACAAAAACTCAATCAATAATTGCTACTACTATTGTAGTAATCAATCCTTTTCTTCACAATATCTCTATTCCACAATTAGGATTGATATGGTTAAAAGTTTAAAAAAATATATTAAGAGTAAGGTAGTGGTCCTAATTTATAAAATCCACCATTTGGATGCCCAAAATCATTCACAACCCTACCTATAATTCTCCCATGTTAACCATGTTGTCACCATGCTAGGTTTCTAATTTCTCTCCTTCTTCACTATCATTTGGGTATCATGGGACCTCCCACCTTGAAGCAATGTATGATCACATTCATGTAATCTCACCACTAGAATGTTACATAAGCCTTACCCTCACTGGAAATAGGTAGAACCTTTTTTTTGGTAGAGAATATCCCTTATTTTGTTCTATAGTATCTTTACCACATTTCCTAGGGTGGATCAATGATGGAATCATCAACTATTGAGTAGCAGGGCAAGGTAAGCATGGGTTTCTTACAGGAAATAATCAATAACTTTAGCATGATTAACCTTCCCATCTTTGTGTAGGTGTCAAGAAATAAGAGATTAAAAACCACTTCCAATCTAACTACACAAAATGGTTTGACCATATTGATGTGGACATCCATCAATAAATTAAGGTACTAGGTTGCAAGCTCTTCATCAAATTTCTACTTGATTGGTACTAATAGGAGGAGAACCTAGAGTTTTACATGAACCTAAAGCCACATCCTACCAAAACAGAGCCTCCAAAGTAGTACCTTATTTTCTCAATGAAAAAGATTAGGGTGAAAATCATGGTGGCATAGCTCTAGGAGTGATTTAGGCTACCTAAAAGTGGAGAGGGCATCTACAAGTCAAAGATGAGTATAGAGAAGAAGTATGAGCTCTTTCATTAATTTGTCAGCAAGTTTGATTCCTACAAGATCCAAGCCTAGTGAGTCCACTTCATCAATTTGTGTCCACAAGGCATAATAATGGAAAGGATTATTATGTCAAACATCCTACCATCAACCCATACTACATATGTTCTTAGCCCAACCCTTTAGATGATAAAGATGCTAAAGTATTTGGAGAAGTCCAACTTTACATACCTATTTATTAGGTACATGGAGTATCATTACAATGCTAATGCCCTCAAAATGTATTTTCCATTTATGATTTCAATAATTTTCTAAAATTTTTGGATGCCAAAGACTTAAAATGGTACAAAAGTCAACTTGATGGTCCTAAAGAGGGACACCTTTACAAGATCACTGAAGATCTACACCAAGGTTAGTTCCTTCATCAAGACATTCAATGATCCAAGCTCCATGTTGGTACCCTAAGACAATGAGATGAGGGAACTTTGAGAAGAAATGAGGATCCAAATGCTTGAGGCTTGGTCTAGTTTATAGGAGATCCCATCAATCATGAAGAGGGTTAGTTCTACCTTGATAGCTTCAAAAAAGAGAGTGGCAAACATCAAGTGGAATATGCATCTGCAAATCCATGATGATGATGAAAGAGTTAAGCCTTCTTATTTTGAGAGGGACATGAAAGTTGATAAAGAATTTGAGGTTTGATCATTTGAGATACTTTTGTTTGTGTTAGGGCCTGTTAGACCATTTTTTATTTAAGAACAGGTTGAGTTTTGGACATGTTTTTGGTTTTCATTGTTATGATGTATGTATAATCCTTCTTTATAGTGGACTTAGATATTGTGGCAATTGGCAGACATTTAATTTTGATGATTCTAGTATTAAGTTTTTCCTTATGTTATGATCATTATTTTGGATGAGAAGGCAATGGAATTAAATGATTTTTATTTCAATTTTAAGCATTGTTCTTGGAGATGGAGGTGAACTATAAGTTTGTGATTTCTTTAGTATCATTTTCACAGTTATGCCTAGTTGTGATTAGAAAGTTTTAAGGAGTGTATTTGCCATGATATTAAATTACTGATTTTGTAACTTATTTACTTGATATTGGAGCTAATTGATGTAGCATAATTATTTACATATGTCATATGCATGTATTAGATATATAGTTTTTACCTTTGTTGGCCAAGAATTAACCAAAGGCTAGTAGAAGGCTATGATGAACCACCAATTGTCTTTCATTTTTGATTAAATGAGATTAAATTTTTATTTTTTGTGCTATGTGAGCTTATTGAAGTACATAAATTCCTGTGGTGGTACACAATAAGTATTAATCATTTTTGCAAAAGTTATGTTTTGTAGGATATAGTGATTGCAACTAGGATAGATACGATATTGATTCATACAGAACCTTTAATGGACTTCAATGTAGGGAATATCAATATTCATTACAAGGATTGGTAAAATTGATCTAAATCTTATCAATACCTATAGCGACAATGGTAAGGATTGATATCATCAAAGCCATGGAGGTATAAAGCCTTCAATAGAATAGAGAAATCAATCCAGATCATGATTAAGATATGCATTGATAAAATAAGAACCCAAAATACATTGCAACTGCTATGTAAATTGATAAGTCAAGATTTCTCTAGCAATGATATCAATCCACATCAATTCCCATAATGTCAATTGATGTGTCCACATAACTATTTTTTCTAAATTATTTTGTCATTTCTTCTAGTATAAAAGGGACCTCCTTACTCAAAGGAAGGATAACAATTCATACCCTAGGAAAACCAAGTTATTTTGAAGTAATTCCCTAATCCCCCAAGAACTATCCAAGGAGATAGTTGAACCTTGTGACAACTACCAACTATTATAGTCCACTAGTGGGCTATTGAGGTTCCTGCACTATGAACATAATAAGAAAAATTACAAATTAGGTAATATCTTCCTTATGATCCTTAAAAATTATATTTTATATTTAATGACTTTAAAGTTAATTTAATTATCAAATTCCATTCTTGAACTTAAGTTAGAAGTTAGGGTGAGAATTTGTTATTTTACTTATAAGTGACAGTTATAAGTATGAGATTTAATTAGAATTTAATTTAATTATTTATTTTTCTTGATGATTTCTTTAACTTTTAACCATTCCTTCATGGATACGATTCATGGGTTGATCATAGATGAGGTGACATTATTGCAACAAAGGTAATCTAGCACCAAATTGTTGTTGGCTTATTAATTTCCCTAGTTGTATGGGTTGTCTCTCACCTTAGGAAGACAACTTTTATCAAAACTAGCTTTCAAGGGGAATGTATTCTATTTGAAAAAGACTTCTTCTTATAGATAAGAAATCTCATTCTAGTAGGAGATGTCTTAGGAAAGATGTCTTATCTATAGCAAGATGTCTTTCCTACGAAGGCTATAGTCTCAACAAGATATCTTTTCTAATCTCAAGATGTCTTCTGTCAACCCAAATCCTCAACCAAGATGTCTTCTTATCCTCCAAGATATCTTCATCAAGCCCAAAACCTATAAAAACAGAGGGAAGGAAAAAATGGATTAGAAGAGATGTTCCTATACTAGCTCTCCCACCCTTCAAAAAGTAAACTTACATGAATAAGAAATTTTGGTCCCATGGATACATATATCATCATTTGTGAATTCATCCTTCCGATGGATCAAATATTCATGATTATTAACTTTGCAAGTGCTAGAAGCTTTTCTCCACTTGTGTACAGTTACCTTCTTGTCCATTGAAGGTTTGGATTGATCAATAGTCCCCTTCATCTCATCGATGCTAGCCTATATGGTTTCCTCATTAATTGGTTTATGATAGTGAAAAAGATTTCAAATATTACACACAAATGATAAACCAACATTATTTGGTAAATCATTCTCAAAAGCAACATCATTGATTTTATCCTTAATTTTGAAAGGTCCCATCTTCTTAGCTTTCAACATAGAGAAATTAACACTTCTCAAATGCTTATTCTTCAAGTGCACCCAAACCAAATCAACCATAGCAAAATTAGGCTTCCTTTTACCTTCATTCCTCTTAAGGACTCTCTATTTAACCTTCTTCTTAAGATTTGATTTTACTTATGCATTGAGATTCCTCATCTCTTGCACAAGATTAGCACTAAGTTGAGCTTCATCATCAAAGCTCATCTTCTTCTTGGTATTTGAAAGTATATCACTCATCCTTCCTCCACCATAAAAATCACAATTTAGATTGCCTTTACATTGTTCATTTATTTCATAGTAAAGAAAATCAATTTCACACTATCATTATCCACATCCACATCAATAATGATCTTCTTATTATGACTACTACTATAGACATCATTATTAAATACAAAGTCAAACATATTATCACTATTAATCTTATCTTATCAATAATGAAATCAAAGGTTACATTATTGGCATCATGTACAACACAACTCAAAACTTCATTACAATCACCACTATGATCATGATGATCATCATCTCAATGGATTAAAACACTACCAATCTAGAATGAAAAACTAAAATCCAATGCACTAGTTTCCACATAAGAGACATTACTATCATATGCAAGGTAAATCTTAGACTCACTTACCTCTTCGTTGCTTCTCCTATCCATCTTTGGTTTAATTTGATCTTCAATATATGGTGTCTAATCTCATTAAAGCGTAAAGCTTCAAGATTCCACAAAGAAGTCTCTAACTCCAATGGTTTCTCCTCTTTAAAGAAATCATCATTGGTTCTACATCCCACTTTGATGGTGTCAACTCTAAAGATGAATTCTCCTCCATGATTTTAACATCATATTTATCATCAAAGTAATCATTCTTCCACATACCATGGCTTGAAGACTCACCTCTCTCCCATGAGATAGCCTTAACTTGACAAAGAATGTTCTTTCCATTGTGACAAGATATAGAAAAATTGTACAATGAATGAGTATCATACCCTCTAGTGATGTCCTTTACCATTCTTAAAGAGGTTCCTTAATTGTTACTGCTCCTTTGACCTTAAGTAGGAACTATCCTTGATTAACAACATACATCGTCTTGGACTATGAAGATCTCTTGGTCCTTTTGATGAAGCTCTTGGTTCTTTCTTGTAAACCTTTTGATTATTAAGCACTATCTTGATCAATAAGAGATTCTCAAGAACTCCTTTTCTCATTGATTTCTACTTCACTAGACCTTTCATCTTTCTCCTTGATCAGATTTGGAAATTTCTCCTTCAAGCCTAGCACACTTGTAGGAATTTCAACCTACACATCATCATGGTTAGTAGCAACTATTATCATAGCAACAAAATCAAAACCTATTTCATCATGTTCCTTAATATATTTTCTCTTTCCTAGAACGATTAAGGAAGCATTAAGTGAGACTTGATCTCTTACTTGTTCAACTATTATTGGAATCAACTCATGGATTCCATTATGTCTAGCTACACTTCACACATTTTTTGCTTCATCAAACTAAGAACCATTGTAAAAATTCCAAGGTCTACCAAGAATTACATCAACATAATATATTGGAAGCACATCACACTTCACAACATCATGAAAACATTCAATTTTAAATCTCAAAGTATACTATTTCCTCACTTCTTGGGAAAAATCTTTAGAAAACCAATGCACTTTATAAGGTCTAGGATGAGGATTAGTTATCAAATCCAATCTAGCAACTATCCTAGAAGAAATGAAGTTTTCTCTAGCTCTTCCATAAATCAAAACATAAATCCATTTCATACTAAGAAAAAATCTAGCCCTAATCCAAAATAATATTTTTCTATTAGGATGATCTCCTTTATTTACATTTCAATGAATGTACAAGAATTTAATTCAGAAATATTCTTAATTTTTGAAGCATTAGGATTATGTCTATGAAGATCTTGGCTTGATGTCTCCTCCACCTTCACAGTTTTCAAATCTTGGTACTTGGCTACCTTGTAAAGTAAATAGTCACATTACTTATGTCCCAATTCTCCACAGTTGAAGCATTGAATTTTGGATGAGCTATTGTCTTGATCCTTGCCTCCCTTAACTTGGTCCTTCTTAGCTTTGTCCCTATCATTACCTCTTTTAGTCTTCTCGTCATGGCTTCCATCATTATCTTCAAATGGACTTGAATTCATTTTTAGATTTGGATTCCTTCTTCTCCTTGGAATTTGTTTTGCTCCTATTTACAAATCTTATTAATATCTTCTTAGCCTTGAGTGACAAATCATAAGCCTCATCAAGAGTTTATGGCTTATAAAAAGATAACTCATGTTGGTATGCCATTTTGAGACCACCTAAAAAGATTGAATCTTGTTCATATTCTTTCCAATTTATCTTAGCTTGATGAAATAGATCACAACATTCGATGTAGAATTCTTTGACATCCCTGTTACTTTTCCTTAGGGGTTTTAACTTCATAATAGTCTCTTATTTCTAGTGAGGCTATTCAAATTTATTTTAAACTTGTGTTTCATTATATTCCAATCTCTAATAGGTTGACTGTTTCATCTTTCATAACCATAGGACTCCTATTCCCACCAAGTAAAATCCATATTTTCTAATTTAGATTCAACAACAGATATCCTCAAGTTATTCAGTATATCTTCCAACTAAAAATGCTTGTTGAGTTTCTTCAGCCAACTTGCAAAAGAATTGGTATCATCTATACCATTTTTTTCTTCAACTCCATCTATGGAAGCCTTGTAGCATTTTTTAATGCTCTGACAAGCCTTACTTCATCTTCCTCATCAAGCTTGCATAGAGAAGAAGTATTTACCACTATTAGAGTCTTTGGAATTCTCATACGAGAAATAGGAATTCCTTCCATTGGAATCCTTGGCTGATGAATTCCTACACTCCCATAGCCAAATTATCCTTCCTCTTCATCTATTTTATATCCACTTGGTTATGAAACTTCTTCATTTGAGTGCACATGCTCCTCACATTTGTGTATCTGGATATGACTAAGACTAGCATTCTTATCTACCTTTATGCTGATTTTATCCAATTAAGCAACAATAATATGAAAGATAGACTTCATGTTCTTCATGTCTCTCCATGTATCTATTTAGTGCTTGCACCTATTTCTTCTTGGGTGCCATATGAATTGACAAAACCCTCAAAAAAATCCAAGTAATAGTAAACAAAAATCTTCAAAGCTCTAATACCAATAATGCTGGAGTAGGCTCACTCCATTAATTAATCATCTTCAAATACTAAATTTAAATATTATGCAAAAATAAAAATTTTGGCTAGAAAACAAGAAAACTATCTATCTTTAATTAGTTTATTAGAAGATTACAATCGGGTTTTCAAAACTCACAACATCCAAAACCTTTCATACTTAAATGATATTGTAGACCATGAGGCTCTACAAACAGACAATAGCTATTCTTAATACAAGATACAGCCAACAGAAAGTTCTCCCATAGCTTGGGAATGAGATCTCAAATTACAAGAATAGAATACATAGGTCTACATAATTAACCTTGAAGCTACAACTTCTATGCACTAACTTAATTTACTCTTCCACACCTTACCCAAGCTCTTACCAACTCAAGATCTCTTATTAAGAAATGCCATCTCACAACTTCCATTCTCTCATGGTACCAATAATTATTAATTACATTAATATTTATTGATAATAGAAAAATAAGAAACCTATAAATCTTCCCTCAACTTAACTTGAGGTTCTTTAGTTGTTTCCACAGTCTTCTTACCTTATCTCCAGCTATTTTTTTTTTCATTTTTCAACTTATCCTAGTTATTTCTTCAATTGGGGTAGACAATTTTGGAAGTTTTCTTGGCTATATGGATCATCTCCAACCTTGGAAAGAAATCTATTGTTAAAACCATCTTTCAAAGGAGACATTTTCTATTTGAACAAGATGTCTCCTTTGAAGATAGGATGTCTTCTCCTAGTAGGAGATGTGTTAGGTAGGATGTCTTACCTATAGCAATATGTATTTTGTGAAAAGACTACAAGATGTCTTCTTTCCCTCCAAGACATCTTCATCAATCCCAAAACTTGCAAACACAAATGTAGGAAAGGAATAAAGGGGATTGGAAAAGGTGTCCCTACACCAACATAATAAATATATCCAAAAAATTTCATGTGAGATAAGCTTGGGACTTTTATGTAAAGGAGCTAGTAGGAAGTCTTCTCCTTGCTTGAGGTGATGATAAGCATATTTAAGATGTATATTGAAACATCTAAAGCTTCATTCCAAAACTGATATAAAAGTGAAGAATATTTAAAAACATATCTAGAGATTTTTTATATTACTCCATTTTTCCTTTTATTGATTCCATCACTTTATGATGAATATTCTTAAGTTGTTTGCTTTTAAGTTTCACACTTAATGCAAAATTTCTCAAATTCTTAGCTAACAAATTCACCTTGTCTATCTAATCTTATGATCTTTAACTTAAGATTCAATCTATTTTTTATCAAGCATTTGAAATTTTGAAAGATGCCAAAAGTTTCATTTTTAGAATGTAAAGAATATACCTCCTATAATCATTGATAATGATAAATAAATATTTTTTCCCTTCTTGAGCTATACTAGACATTGAACTTACTAAATCCATATGAAGAAGCTTAAGGGATATTTTCTTCCTTTGTATTTAAGCATTATGAGGAAGTAACTTTTGCTTTTCTTTGAGGCATATCTCATATATTTCTTTTGGTACATCTAAATATTTGACTCCAATTTATGCTTCATTATTAGCTAGCTTTTCAATATTGAGATAGGAGGTAGGACCTACTTTTCAATGTCATAATCTTGAGAGAAAAACCTAAGAAGAATTTGATTAATAAATCCAAGAATTTATAGCTTCAACACCTTTGAAAGAAGATTCTTCTAAGAAATAAATGTGATTGTTCCATGTCTTTAATTTTTTAATCTCAAAATCACCATTGAAAATAGTAAAAATATGCTCATGAAATATAAATTAATTTCCTATATTAAGAATATAACCTATTGATAATAAAGATCTTGACAATTGAGGAACATAATAAACATCACACACATTGATTTTTTGGCTGCTAGAGAGTGCAAGAAATAGATTAACAATTTTTTCTATCATTATAGTTACACCATATTTTACTTTAATGCTTCTAAGAGTATTATTTGAACTATAATTGATAAAATTAGTCTTGCATGAAGTCATATGATTAAAAAACTACTATCTATAATCTATGTATGAGAAGTAACTTCTTTGATCATTTGATATGCAAGAAAATTGAAGTTTTAATCTTTACCTTTTGATTAATCTTATGACTCTTGAGGATTTCTTTGAGGATGAGGAGAGTCTCCATTTAGCTTTGATGAATCATTTGGAGTGTAGGAAGGAAATCCTACCTTTCACTAGTATTTGTCTTCATAGTGGCCCTACTTTTTGGAATGTTTGTATCATGGAATATTTGATGATGATGCTTCATGCTGATTTCCTAGAGTGTAGTTAAATAATTCTTTTCTTTTGATCTCTTCCTCATTTCAAATTACCTATTCCTCTTGAATTTTTAATTTTACCTCTTTTTCTATTATTTTTATTAAAATAAGCCTACGAATTTTGAATTTGATTATCTTTCCTTTTCAAATATTCTAGAGTTCTAATTGTATACTAATTTATCAGTTGTAACATCATTTAGATTGTTATTTTGAATAATCTTTATCATAACATACTTGAATCTTTCATCATTATAAAAAACTTGAATGATTTTATCTAAATCTTACTTTTCACTATATTGACATCCATATTTATCTAAATTTATTATGCAATCATACATTGTAGTTAAAAATGTATCAATATTCTTACCTTTATTGAGGATTAGATCTTCAAATTCTTATCCACATCTTAATTGATTGATTTAAATGTTTGCTATGGAGGCTTCTTCATACTCTTGTTTTAGTAGATCCCAAGTTTCTTTAGAATTTGTCTTGTCTATAATCCTTAATCTAATTGCATTTGAAATTGATGTGAAAATTATCATTTTTTCTAAGGCATCATTCCTTCTATCTTCTTGGATCTTTCTTCTTTTCTCTCTATTCAAGGCATTTAAATTTATAAATTCTTGGTATTCTTAGTTAATAATGTTTGAACACATTGACTTGGATAAATTCTTCATAGACTTCCTCCAATAGGTGAAGTCTTGGCTTTCATTAAAGATTATAGTGCAATTTGGAATATCTTTACTTATTTTGAAGAGCTTTCAAGTTGAAAATGGCTTGAAAGGTTTGAAGATTAGCTTGAATACCTTAAAGAATAAGAGATCTTAGGGTTCCTTTTGAATTTAATATAAAAAGGTATGATTTTGATATGAAAAAATATGAATGTATGTGAGAAATTAGAGAAATGATAATCTTTGAAAGAAAATGTGAAAAATAAGGATTTGTGGATGAAGAAATATGATATTGAGAATAAATCTAGATGATTGTGGGTGTATTTTGAAACTTTTAATCTTCAAATGATAAAAGTAGATCTAATACATCATTTTACCAAGGATTTAAAACTTGGAGCTTTAGTACCACTATTAAAGTATGCATTTGTAATGGCTAAAGGATTTGGTGTTAGAAGGCCAAAATTTTCAACATGAAATAGTTTTACTCATTGATCCATGGGCCTCAAGAAGGATTCAAAGTGTCCTAAAGTCTTGTTAGTCACTCAGGGACTTAGGAAGTTTGTTGCTAATAAATGTAAAAAATAAGAAAAATTGTAATGAAATGAATGAAAAGAAAATACAATGAGAGATTCAAGAACAAGAAAAATAAAAGAGCAATATTTCCAAATGAAAATCATTACAAATTTTATATATTAAATGTAATAAAGCAAGAGTAATTTCAAGGAGTATGGATCAAGACCTTTAAAAGCCTAAGAAATAATCATGCTTGATGGATCCAGTATAGACTTGTAGGGTGTGTTCTACAACCATGTTTTGTAGTAGTTTTCTAATTTGATCTATAATGAACTGACTCATTACTCCTTGTGCTTTGCACTGGGGAAGAAATAGTTGTGGACTCTTTACTTCTTGCACTACTCCAAAAGTCTTAAGTTTAGTCAATGCAAAAATGATGCAAAAGTCCTTACAATGAAGTAAATTCTAGCTTAAATAGACTATGGTGGTCCTGATTTGTTGCTAATTAATTCTTCCATGATTGCTACCAAATTTTTGATAAATTCTACCATGTTCAAAACATTTCTTGGTAACATGTCAGTAATTTTAGCTAATTTCTTATCCCACATGCTACAAAGCATGTGGGACCAAGAGGCTAAGAATATGGGATTAAAGCCCAAACCTCACACATTGCCTAACATGTGAAACTACAATACTCAATGTGTGAGGTAAAAGTATCACATTTTTGTATCCTATGGAGTGTTATTAACCTTCACAAGCTAGAATACATGGCATTTACAACAAGTGGAGCATTTTTTAGCTTGCACAAGATGGGATAAAAGGCATTTATGGCTTATGAAGTAATTTTTAGCCTCCATAAGTTGGAATGCATGGGATCTATAACATGTGGACTACAAATTTCAATTTTTACATTGAAAACTATCTTAAATTCCATCAATATAAGGCCATAATGTAGGATTTTTAGGGAAAACAAGGTAATTGTATCTACCTTTATATTTTCCACTAAATTACAAAAAAAAAATTGGCCATGGGATTTTACGTTGCAACATGAATTTTCTTTAAGATGTTTCATTAGCCCCTCTTTGTTAACGTTTTGAGGATTAACCTCAAAGGCATTAGTTAAGAAGGTGAAACACTAGGGTAGGTTTATCATCAACCTCCCTCTCCATGTTTGATTATGTAGCTATTAAATCATGCTAAGAAGTGCTCAAAATGATGAAACAAAGTCACAATGGAGTGTTACGAGTTTGAGATGAGATAAAAACTTATATTGGCTATTGGAAAATGGTCACATAGGCTAACAAGGAATTCCAAATGTTAACATCATGGTCATAGTATGGTGGTGACATGCTTGCTAATTAAAGAGATCTTCATGCTTTGTGTTTGAACTATTGGTTAGTTGATAATGTGTTAGAGGAACCAACACTTTACTCTAAGGTCTTCTTTTAACATTAGGCTTCTACTTTTATTTATTTGGAGCTATCAATTTGAATTTAGGCTTCATTGGCCTCTTGGCCTTTTTAGCAATTTACTTTCTCATTTTTAAGGGGTAAAACCTTCCTTGGGTTTCATTACCAAGACTGAATTTTGTTTTGTTTTCTCATTCCATGAGATGTATTACATTTGATTAACTTGACAAAAAAGTATGTTAAAGGAGATGTCACATGATCCAGTGCATGAATGTCAAATCTAGGTCTTTATTATTATTAGAATAAGGAAGGTTGTACTTGGATTATAGGAGTATGACTTAATAGGAATAACATGAATGATGTGAGGCAAGTGCTCTTGCCACAGTTGGTTAAGCTAACCAAATCTCACACATCAAGGTTGCATGGTAACACATTGCTTAAATGAGTTGCATCATTATGATGATTTTAGGTTTATCCTCGAAGCACAACTCTAAAAGGACATGAAAATAGGTCAAATGATACATGTGTTTATAACAAATTGCTTAAGGCCACATGAGAAAACAAGTAGAATACATGCCACCATAGGTTACAATTGGTACAACATGAGAAATCTATATTTTGTTTCACAAATTTAAACAAAGTTTGTAGTTCTTGATAATTCCAAAAAGAGAGAGATGAGAGGTCACATAGACTCACTTACTATAGGCTACAAAGATTATTGGTGTCAATAATTTGTACATATCTACAAACAAAGGCAAAGTTTAGGTTTAGGAAAATAGGTTAGTGTTAGATATAATAAGGTTTGAGATAGAAATGATTGATTGGATTAGCCAATTGATTCCCATCCATGTCCTTCAATATGAACGCTCCATTTCCATAAGCTTTGGTGACCAAGAAAGGTCCTTTTCAATTGGCCAAAAACTTGTCTACATTTTTGCAAATGGCCTTAAGAACAAGTTCCCCTTTCTTGATCTTTCATTTGTTCAAGTCACGATGATGCTATTGTTTCTACCTCTCTTGATATCATTCCATTTGAGAAAGAATTTGTATTCAAAACTCTTCCACTAAATTTAGGTTAATGGTATGCAACTCCTTATTCTACTCATCATTGATGAAGCCAAATAGAGCTATCCTTAGTGATGGAACCTACAATTCAAAAGGTAAAATAGCTTTAGATCCATAAACAAGGCTATACATGGTGGCATCAGTCATGGTTCTAAAGGTTATTCTATAGGCCCAAAGTGCATGCATGAGTTTCTCATGCCACTTGTGTTTGCTTTTGTTTAGCATTTTTAAAAGCACATTTATGATGACCTTGTTGCTAGCTTCATCATGTCCATTGGCTTGTCGATAACATAGTGATGAAAAAGAATGTTTGATGCTTAATTATTAATAGAAGGTTTGCATTTCCTAGTTGCTAAACTAACGTCCATTGTCTGTAACTATGGTTAAGGATATGCCAAAACAAGACACTATATTATCTAATATGAATTTACAAACTTGTTGAGATGTTTTTTTCCTTAGATGAATAGCTTCAATCTACTTTGTAAAATACTTAGTTGTGGTGATGGTGAAGCTATGCCTCGTAGAAGAATTATGCATTATAGGTCCAATAATCTCAATTTTCCATCATTGAAGTGACCATGTAACCTAATTAGTATGTAACTTAGTCAGTGGTACACGTATTAAGATACTGTGACATTGATAGGTATCGCAAGTCTTAACCTTCTACAGTTAGTCACTTTCCATATAGAACTAATAGAATCCTAATCATCTAATCCTTGTGTCCATGGCTGTAGGCCCTATATGTCCTCCACATACACCCTTGTGAAGTTGCTCAAGGACAATGCAAGCTTCAGTTTTTCCCAAGCACACCAAAAATATGTCATCATAGGACCTTTGACATAATGTGTTACATCTACAATGACATATTATGTTGATCTTTTATATACGATGTCCTTTTGAGAAGCAATTAGGTTTTATGGAGATTCATCACACATTAGGTAAAACTTGATATTGTCATACCACTCCTTTTGAGGAATGTTATCAATATTGGCTATAGAAATTCTTTTATTATTCTACATGATGAAAAAATCATAGTTCTCCATCAAGGTAACTTGCTAAACACATTTGGCATCATGCTTAGGGCTAAGGTTGTAATGACATTAGCTAAAGTGTTCTTGGTTTGAGGTATGTGTTGAATACCAACATCTATAAATTATAGCATGAGTTCCTTATCTAGGTCATAGTAAGGTTGTAAGTATTTAGCTTTACATGTGTATAATTTAGTTGGTTAACCACAAGTTGCAAATCATCCTTTATCATCAAAAATTTAATTCCTTAGTTACGAGCTACCATTATTCCTTTGATCAACCCCTTTATATACCACCATGTTGTTAGAATACAAAAATTGAAAACAATAGGTGAAAGGTTGGATTAAATCAAAGGATGGTATTATGATGATAGTAGCACTGGCCCCATGGGTAGAAGAAGCTTAGTCAAAGTGCATTATGGCCCTATAACCTTCACGTACTTCGTTAATAATGCTTACATGCTCATCGAGGAACTTAGGATCTATGGCTACATTATCCTCAACTGGGGAAGTGGTAAGTTGTGCAGCTATAGCCTAGCCTTTCGCTAAGGCTTGGGAGATGTAATGTAGGTCAAACTTAGCTATTATGGTCTTCCAATAAGCTATTTTTCTACTCTCATATATATTATTTGTTATGGCTCTTAGTACACTATCCTTGCATGTGACGTTAACCTAGCTTCTAAAGAGGTAGTATCTCCACTTCTTTAAGGAGAAGACTAGGGCTATGTAATACTTCTCAACCTCTATGTATCAGGTCTCATAGGCTATCAATGCATGGCTCAAATAGAAAATAGGAAGATCTACCCCATTATCTCATTCTTTATAGAGTAGAAAGGTTGTAGATATGTCAAAGATTGTAAGGTAGATGTAAAACAATTTTTCCTTTTGTGGTGGATACACTATGGATAGTTGGACCAACTCTTGCTTAATATTGTCAAAGGCTTCTTAGTAGTGTTCAATCCACACATAGTAAAATCCATTCTTAATTAAGTGTTATAGGATTATAGCTTATCCATAAGCCTCAAGATGAATCTATGAATAAATTACAAACTACCTTATAGTTCCCATAGCTCCTTAAGATTAGTAGGTGCTACCAAGTTGGTTCTGGTCTTAGCCTTATTAGGATAGACATGTATGCCTACTTTGAATACTAAAAAACCAATCATTTTAGTAATTTTGATGTTAAATACATACTTCTTAGGATTAAGTCTAAGTTTGTACTTTAGGCATTATTAGAGTACAAAATTAAGATCATGTAAATGATCATTGGTTCTCTTGGACTTAACTGTTGTGTCATCAACATAATTATTAAGTAACCATATCATGTAGTCACTAAATATATAGGTCATGACTCATTAGTATGTCATGCCCATGTTTTTTAGACTAAATGGCATCAATGGATATAAAAGGTTCCCTAAGGGATCATGAAGGTTGTGTAAAGTTAATGCTTTAGGTTGATTCTAACTTGCTTGTATCTTGAGAACCCATCCATGAAGGATAACAAGACATGTTTAACCATGGTATTGATAAGTTGATTAATGCTAGGCAATGGGAAATCATGTTTAATTTTTTTCTTGTTGAGGTCTTAGAAATTGATACTAATATGAATGCTCCCATTTTTGTTGGGAACCACTACTATGTTGGATACCCAATCAATGTAATCAATTTCTCAATTAAAACCAACTTGGTAAAGCTTCATGATCTTATCATGAACTACTAGGGCTAGATCTAGTCTAATTTTGTGAACTTTTTACTTAACAAGGTTAAAATTGGGGCCAAACATGATGTTATGTTGTACTAATCATGGATCAAGACCTAACATATCCTTATATGACCAAGCAAAGATCTTAATGTTATCTTGAAGAGCCTTGGTAATGTCTTGAGCCTTTTAGGGTTCTAGTGTGGAACTTAGTTTTAGCATTTCCTCCATACCATTATGGGTTGTAACTAGGATTTCAACTAGGGTAACCTCCCTAATGCCTCTAGACTCTAAGTCAAGGTTTTTAACTATTTATCTAGGCCACTTAAGGGACTTTTCTATGGAGGCTATATGATTGTACAGTATCCCAAGCTCAAAAGCTAGGCATTTGAGGTCAATTGATCATTCAACATCACCATAGGATTCATTCAAGCTCCAAGATAGATCAAATTTTTCCCATGCATCCATAATTTGATCCTACATGTTAACAAAAGCACATTAACTAGCATATGTATTTCATAATCATCAAATAAGGTTACAATGATGTAAGATATTGTAATAATAAGGCATACTATAGTTAAATAGAGTTAACTTTAGATAAAACAAGATAAAATTAGGCTAGAATGAGTTCATAACATGGTAAGTTAAGACTATAGAGCATAGAATAAGCTATAACAAGGTGGGACAAAGGCCAAATGATGCCATGAGAGACCAAATGAATTATCAAGGCAAGTCAAAATTTAGAGAACTAGGTCAAAAATTCCTAAAATAGGTAGAAACCTTATAAATGAAGGCCATGAATCTTATGTATATTTCTAGAGAAGATAAAAATTTTATTAAAAAATTAAGCTAGGAAAAACACTCATGCAATCTAGCTCTAAACTACTTAAAAGAGGCTTTTTGTTGTTTGTTCATTCAAGAAAGCTAAGATGATGAATCCTTAGCATTTGAGGACTGTTCCCTTAGTGTATGAATAGTCTAAACTATCATCACACCATGTGAAAACTAAATCTCCAATGTGTGAAGGATTCTTGTCAAGTTTAGGGCTTGTTTGACTCAGTTTGACCATCCCTAAGCTATGCAAGATCAATGTAGGACTTGTTGGAGTGTCTTGGGCTAAGGATTAGCAATTTTGGATTGAGTTATGACCTACCAAATATCCACACACTGAGCCCACATGTTGTATAGCATGTGGAACAAGGTATCCCATTGTGTGGAACCAAAATCTAGTTTAGTTAGCCTACAAGGATCAGATTTTCTGGTTAATCTTCCATCCCAAGATATGTGGAACCTACTAGACAACTCATGGGCCATTCTAGGTGTTATAGATCCTACCAAAAATTCCACACACTATCCCCCACACACTACCTAGCATGTGGAACAGGGTTCCTAGTGTGTGGGAGAAGTTTTAATAGTTTTCATGGGTTTTTAACCAAGTTTTTAGCCTCTTCTAAGTTCTTAAGGTAGTGCTAGTGGTATAGAGAAATATTCTTACTCTTTTCGGTATTACTAAGTAGTGTTTGAGGCATCGTGTAGGTTCTAGAGCTCCACACACTGAGCCCACACACTACACAGCATGTGGGCCATGTGGCCCCATCATGTGAATGTAAAAATCATGTTATAGTAGCGTCCAAAGATGACTTTCTCACTCCATTTTCAACTTTGGGTCTCCTAAGATGTATCAAGTAGCTAATGGATAACTTTTGACTTAGATTTAATTAGTATAGTGTGCACATGCTATACAACATTAGAAACTAGTATCCCATCATGTGGGGTCTAACCATGTAGTTTTTGAGTGATTTCGACTCAGTTTTTAGCACTATCAGGCTTCTATGGTAGTGTAAAGAATCTGGAGAAGGGTTTTGGTAGTTTATATGTCAATTTTGAAGTTATTTTCAGTTGGAAAAAAGCTTGTTTAGCATCTATGTTGTCAGCATGTAGAGTGAAAAACTTAGCTTAGGGAGCTTCTTTGACTAGTTATTGGCTATTATAAGCTCTTGATGCTAGCGTAATGGCCTAGGGAGAGAGATAAGCTAAGGTTAGAGCTATTTTAACCTAACATAAGGTTCTCAAAGATCCCACATGCCAACTTATGTGCTAGGAAACATGTGAGGCTAGGGTTGCAACATGTAGGATGTTAATACCTAGCTTATAGAGCTCTTAAAGTTAGTTATTTTGCTATATTAGGCTTTTAGGAAAGCATATAGGCTTTAAAGTCAAAATTAGCTATTTTTCAATCTAAAATAAGATAAATAAAATCTCTTTTGAAATCCACATGTTGCCTAACATGTTAGGCAATGTGTGGAGCCTACAAGCTTAGTAGGTGAGGATCAAATCTAGCTTTTGTTATCTCTAAAAAGGTCAAATTTCAACTTAACATCTACTTTAGCATTTTCAATCTCTACTAGTCAAATTCCAAGTACTCTTAAGGATTAAAAACCTATCAAAAGTACTCAAACACTATTGCACATGCTAGCTAGTGTTATAGAACTGTGTGCCCAGTGTGTGGGACACATATTGACTAATTTTGAGCTTTTTTAACTTGGTTTTTTGAGTTCAAAGTCACTAGTGTAAGTGCCTATGGTTTTTAATAAGGATTGTCAAGTTTTGAGATTTTTTAATGTAATGAAGAAGATGGTTGAATCCCACACATTATTCCACATGTTGGCTAGTGTGTGGGGCTCATGTACCTAACATGTGAAGTGTTCATCAAGTTTTTCTTGGTTATCTTAACTTTTTTTCTGGCATCTAGGATCTCTTGTAATAACATCAAAGATTTTGGAGAGATATGAAGCTCTATTGATCATTCTAATACAAGGTTGAAGTGTGAAAATCAAGCTATACAATGTTTGAGGCTTCACGTCCTACACTAAAAACTACACAATTTGTGGGGCATGATTCCATAGTGTGTGATACTTTTTCAAAACTAAACCCTAGTGTTTGGAATTATTTTTTCCTAAGCCCTATGGAACCCACCCAAGGTCAAAATACTTTATAAGGTATAATCCCAAGTAGACTTAGTGTACAAGCCCTTTTCTTTTGTGAACACAAAGTTCACTATGTGGTAGGTAGGTTTCTTAGAGTACCAAGCTTCTATTGGCAACACATAAGTATTAAGAGAGGATTTTCTGTACTAACATTCATCGTATGCATCCATTCTAATATTAATCTCATAAGGGAAGCATATGAAAGAAATACTTGATAGTTAAAATCCAAATACATGGTATTTTTTAGTAATTTCTACACCTATTTACCCCATGAGCATAGTGCAGTTGCAATAGAGATGAAGATTTTGGCTTCTATCAAAAACAAGCTAAGGCAGAACAATTGTCATTTCGAGGAAGAACAAGGGATCATTGAGTAGGAACCCCATGTTAGATGATGTAGAAGAGGTTGTGTGAATCATATCCAAGCTTTTTGATCCTTCTTCAAGCAACATCTATGATGGCCAAGTATCCATCTCTTACCATTTTTTACAAATTTTTGCCAAATTGCAAGGCTTGCTCCAATAAGAATTTTTCATTCTATCTACATTGAATACAAGCTTTAGGTTATGTGATTATGCTTAGAAGAAATTTTTTTCTTTAAGGCTTATTTTCACAAATATTTAAAAAACAATTTCTAAGCTTGTTCACAACATTTTGGCCTTAATTTTGGTAAAAACTAGCCTAATTTTGATAAAAACTAGCCTAATTTTCTTATTTTCTTGTAAGGTCGTGCAATGTAAATCTCAAGTTTGGGTTCCATAGGAATATATTGTGAAGTTTATGGTCATGTTGGAGATGGAATCATAATTTTTTGAATTTTTATGAATTTATAAGTTTTCCTCCAACCTAATGCTCAATGTTTTTGGCATGTTTTGTAGCTTTTCCCTGAAAAAACTGACAATGTTTGAAATTTTTTAGCCACTTGTGATAGTGTTAAAGATCTCCAATGGTTACTAGTGTAATGTAGAGGTGCCCTAGAGAAATTTTGGAATTTTTAAAATTTTCCTTGCATTTTTCCTATAGGTTTTACTATAGCTATTTCACCATAAACTAGATGTTTCTAGCAAAATTATCAGTAATTCCAAGTTAAAACTTTAATATTTCTACGGTTGTTACTATAGTGTTGGAGGAATATTTGGGTTTTCTAGCACTTTTTCTCTATACTAAAAGCCTAAAAAAATTTAAAAGTTTTTCTTATGTTTTTCATAGCCCTAGGAAGTTCTAGTGGTTGATTTCAAGTTTTTGGATGCAACATTTTGGTGTTCTAGCTATAGTTGGCAGAGTTGGGAACTAGGGTTGGTTTGTTAATTATTTTGAATTTTCCTTAGGCCTATGGTCAATTTTTGGTACCATTTTTTTTATACCTTAGCATTTGAAAGGTTTTATGATTTTTTGTGGGAAGGTTTAGTAGCATCTAAGCTCTAGAGCTAGCAAAAATTTACTTCCACTTTGCCTAAATCTTCAAAATTTAAGCTTGTTTGGCTTGTTGATAATAGCCCTATGGAATATCCTTCTATAGAGGTCCAATGTTATTAATTTGGCTTCTAAATTTTGTTAAAATTTTGGTTTCATGGCAGGCATTTATTATAATGCGAGTTTTGAGGCTTCATGTGTCAAGTGTTTATTAAATTGTTCAAGAAGTTACAAAGTGTCAAACTATTTTTTTTCTATGGTATTAATTTTGGCTATTGATGCATCAATTTTAATTTTTAATTTTATGTTTTATTTTTGGTCATCTAATGCCAACATTCTCATAGAAAAGGTTATTTTTGTTAAAATATTATTTATCTCTATTCTATTGTTCGTATAGTTTTTTATGTTTTAATGTTCATGTGTTATGCCTATGTATAGGAATTTGCTTAAACCTATTCTGATAGTGGTGGAGTTGGTAGGGATCTTTTGTTGCATACGGATGGCTAAATAGAATAGTTTGAATGTCAATCTAAGCATTAACCACCATAAGTCAATGTGGTTTAGGCCTGGAGCAAAGGAGTTCTTAATGTACCTTCTCCAATACTATGGTGTGATAATGTGGTGGTTGTGAATGTTGTAATCGTGACCAAGGAGACTCTCTTACCAAGCTCTTCTAGTCATATCATGAGGTTCATGGATGATGACCTTGATACTATATCACAGATCAAACATGATGATGATTTGTTCACTTTGGATGTTAGAAAGTTGTCAAAGATCTAGAAGATACTAGAGTTCTTGCAATACAATGTTACAACACTTTAATGATTAATCATTAGATAAATAGTCTATTTCAAAATCATCCTAGGACTTTCTACATCTTGAAAGAATAAATTATATCTAGTTTGACATTCTATTTTTTTCTTCTAAGTTATCTTTTCTAATTGTTTTCATGTTTTTTTCTTTATAGTCATCATGTACATAGTGGAGGATTGGTAAAGAGTGGCCAAACCTTATATTTGACCTATATAGCCTTGGATGTATTCATGCAAGGTGAGGCTATAAGATTGGAAGTGCTTAACCAACTTTGTGAAGACTTTGGCAAGTATATGTCACAATATTCCAATACGTACCACATGTTTCTAGATACTAATCATGCACATGATTGGTAGGGCCACCTAGATCTAGGTGTATATGTATGAATTCATGGTAAGATTTCTACTTTTCCTAAGTCTTGTGAGTGGTATACATTTAAGTATGAGCAACAATCCTTTTTGTTTTCTAGTTAGTTTTGTTTTTTAGTTTTATACCTTCATGGCCTTGGATTGTCTACCTATGTAAAACTTTTATGGGATACCTATGTTGGGTTATAGGTACTATGCATGAGTCTAATTTAGCTATGTCCACTTCAAGCCGTGTGTAGGATAAGATCTAAATTAAGTGGGATGAAGTACACTCATCACAAGAGTGGCTAGCAAGCAGAGCTCCTAGGGAGATTTAGTAGAGGATCAATGACAAAGGTTTTCTTGACTTGTTTATGCTTCCTAGTTCATCATTTTCAACATCAAAGATGCTAAATGTGATTGATTTCTTTGATGAGGGAGTCAAAAAACTCACTTCCCATGTACATGATTTTCCCATGGTTTTGAGCATTTGTGAGTCCACATTTAATAATCTCCTTGGAGTACCTTCTCATGGCATTAAGGTTTCTATAAGAGTAGTGAAATAGGTGAGCGACAAAGAGGAAATGGAGGAATGACTTAACTTTTCTAGCACTAGAGCATTAACTTTTAACAAGTGCAAAGTTTAGGAAGTCAATGAAAGTTATCCTATATTCCACTCTAGAGTGTTTCCTATGTTGTTATCATAGAAGAAGACAATTTGTGTTCAATAGGCTTGGATCATGAAAAAGTTCTTAACCAATGGTTCTAGACTTAACTAGGTTGTATTCTTGGTCTCTGGGTTACAGGTTGAGATCTAAAAGCTCCGTAACAATCTCAATTCCATATGTTATATGCATTTCACATTCTTTGTCATGTATCTTAGAAGATTTTTGAAATCCATGGTGGTTTGGAAAGATGGAAAGTGGATGGGGCATGATCCCTCATAAATTTCCAAGCCTTGGATCAAATACATCATTTTAATGATGCATGTCTAATATCCACTAGTTGAGAATATCATAGATTCATTGTTAGCTATCACTAAGATGTTTAGTGGTGTGCAATGTTCTTCCCCTGGCAACACAAGGGTTAAACCTTGTGTTACACATGATAATGCAAAGAGAGCTAAGAAGGTACATGTGGAAGCTAATGGCACAACTAAAGAGAAGATGAAGAGGCTAAAAGTTGAAGTAAATGTTCCTATTTTTGATCAACCAGTGTGTAAGAAGGTATCCATCAGGTTTGGCAAGATGCATCAATCTATTGTAGGTATGTATGTATATATTTTTTATGTTATTATTTTGTATGTTTTTATGTTGTTTATGTATATAATTTTTATGTTGTTATTTTGTATGTTTTTATGTTGTTTTTTGTGATTATATATTCCTATCATTGTTAACAAAAATATTTGCCAACTTGTTCTATATTTTGGCTTTGACATGATTTGTAGGGAGACAACAAGGTTTGGCTACCTAGGCTACTATAGAAATAGAACAGAGATGCAAGGAAGAGGAGGACTAAATACACAAGGAGGAAGAATAGAAGACATCCAAGGAAGCATTAGATGTCATAAATTCTATCTTTGAGGACTTGTCTCCATAAGGTACTTTTCCCATGGATATGCCACATGATCTTCCTAGTAATCTTTGGTTTTGTTTATATTTTTGTTTTTAAATTGTATGTCTATCCTTACAAACTATAGTGATGGTTATGATTGTTTTACTACATGAAGCTCCTCTAGAAGCATCCATGTCTAAGTTCAATTTCAAGCATTGGATTGAGGTTTTAGACAAGGTGAGATTCATGTAAGGCATGATGGATGATATGGTTGATCTATTATAATAGATAGCCCTTGATGTTGGTAAGAATAATTAGCACATTTTTGTTTTACATTTTTATGAATTTTTATATTTTAGGGTTACATCATTGTAGTATTTTAAAGAAGTTTGGTTGTTTTTATTGTTTTTGTTTTTTGTGTTGTACTTTGGCTATTGCAATATCCAAAGTTAGATGGGATCCTACACAAGATGTTAAGCTTGATGAGCTCCCTACATTATTACCTAATATAAAGAATGTTTTAGAGAGGTTGTACAAGGGGGCTATCCAGTGTACCATCTCATGTGCAAGGATATCTTGGGAGTCCCAACATTCTAATGGATTTCTAAGGAAAGAGGTTGTAACATTAAGAAAGCAGGTGAGGAAGCTATCAAATGAGAATAGAAGCCTTCATGATCATAATGAGCTCATAGAAGCTCATGTAGCTAATAGGGACTCTTTGTATACAAAGGAGATCGAGTGGTCATATTATTGTAGTGGCATCCAAAGCAAGGTTACTCTAGCCAAGAGCAATGCAAAAAAAGATATGAAAATACAACTACTAGTTTGTAAGATCAAATATTGAGGCATTATTATGCTTGGGTACTTGAGGGGGTAGAAAAATAAGGGTCACAAGAGGTAGTACAAAGTGAATAAGGAGAGCTATCTAAAGTTGTGGCATAGATAGGCTATTGAACAGTGAAAGCTTGAATTGTTTGTGCAGGGGATAAATAAAAAGGACATCTTGAAGATGTTCACGGATTTAGTGGTAGTGATTGAGTCTTCTACCCCTCAGATCACCACTACATCTAAGAAAACTACTATAGTTAAGCTTTTTCTTGATCCTTCAAAGTGGATAGACATTAAAAGGAAAATGATCCTAACAAGAGTAGATATTGGTGAAATCAACTACACTAACATGAGTAAAGAGAAAATTCTTCATAGGCTAGAGACTAGTCTTTTGAACTTTTCTCCATAAGATATTACTCTAGAATCCCCTGAGGTTTATTTTAAATTTTTAAGGTTTTAATGTTATATTTTATATTTATTTTTTTTTGGTTTTAATGGTTTCATAGTTATGTTTTTAGTTATAATGATTACTAATTGTTTATATTTTTGTTATTTCTAGGTCTAAGGCAATGGTAATGACATTGGTGGTTATGTAGATGATGATCCTTCTCCTCCTCCTCTAGCTTTATTTTGGCCACTATTATACATGATACATTTTTTTATTTTGATTATAGTAATGTATTTATTTATATTGGCTATCATAGCCTTTGGAGGGTATGTACTATTTTTTATGTTCATTATTGCACAGTGCAACTATGGTTATGGGATTTTTTTTATTGTCACATGATGTGACTATGGATACTATTTTAATTTTGGTTTAAAGCATATTAATTTTTTTTGTTTTTAAGTTTAAAAATTTCTATGAAGTTTTATGTTTCTTATTTTATGTTATTTTATAGTGTTATGTCAACACAAAGAAAATAGGAATAAATCATAAACTTGATACAACAATGTAAAGTAAAGGCTATGTAGTAAAGTAGTAAATAAAGCATAACAAGGCTAAAATTTGTAAAGTAAAATATGTAAATAAAAGTTGAGAACAAGGCTACATTATATGACACATGGTCAAATGATTAGGTTATGTACTCAATGACGCAATAGTTTCCTAATTTTCAAAAGATTAGAGAAAGGGTAAGGCCTCCATTGCACAATCTTATACTCTTCATTCCCTACACTTACAATGTTGAATGAGAGCTCTTGCCATGTTCCTTTTATGGCCTCACTATTATTGGTCTTGTTTTAGTCCACATCATTGTGGTTCTTGACTTTTTTATTAGTGGTAAGAGTTTTTTCTTAAAACTCCACCTCAAATCCTTATTCTATGTTAATATTGTTGATAGACAATGAAACTGCAATATCTCCATGGATTATAATTTTACCTCCCTCATGAGGAAGATGAATTTCTTGATGGACAAGAAAAGAGACTGCTCATAATTTGGCTAACTAAGACCTCCCTAGAATTAGATTGAACCCTATAATCTCTTCTAACACTAAGAAATCAATAAACATGAGGAATTATCCCCTAGCAACAAAGTCTAAAGAGATGGATCCTCTCACTACTACCTATGATCCATTAAAGGACTTAAAAGGAGAAGTGAAACTACTTTGCATATGTTCTACCAAGCTTAGACACTTCATGATGGAAAAGGGTATAACATTTGTAGCCACTCAATCCACAACATACACATAATGTACCTTGTATTGGCCAACTCTTATAGTTATAAAGAGAGGAGCTCTTGACACCTCATCACTTTGTGAACTAGTCTTTATTCGCTATTGCAAAACACTAAGGCAATTGACTTCATTTCTTCCCTAGGTGAAGGTGGTACCATTACTACATGAATGGATTCCTCATTAGCTGGAATATCTTCACTGACTGGGATGGAAGTCAACATCTTAACCAAGGCTTTGCAGTGAGACGAGGAGGTCATCACTATGTCATATAAGCTCAAATAGGTGTGTTCCTATTTAAGTAAAAGCTAAACTTGTTCCATGGTAGTGAAGAAGTTTTTTTCACTATTCAATGTTTTTTCATTCTTGTTGCCCTTACCTTCCACCATTCTACATAAAAGTTTTACCTCATGCTTTAGTGTTTATGGTTTAGATCCTTTTCTTTTCTCTTGTTATTTTTTGTCCTCCTAGGTTGACTCATTGAAGTAGCTTGAGCATTAAAGCTCATGGGAATGGCTAAAATAGGTGTAGGCTTCAATGGACCTACTTATTTCCACAAATTTGATTGTTTATTATCCTTGATCTTAGGCTTAGGAGTTGGCTTCCTACATTGTTTTGAAGGTGCTTTGTTGTTGTCTACCTATGGAATGACTTAGGAATTGGCTACCATGAGAGGAAATTTGTTAATTTGGACTACAAGCTTAGCAATAGTAGAAGGGGTCACTCTAACAGCAAATGGTTCTTTGAAATTTGTAGTTAATGGTATCCTTATGACAAAAGAAGTCCTTAAACTTGATGAAGTTGAAGATCTTTCATCACAAGGATGTACCTGAATCACAAAAGGCTCCTTGGAAACTTTAGGATTACTATTAACACTAAATGTAGCTATGATATATGGGTAATTATTAGCATTCAATGGATATCTGTACACTTACATGCCCTAGTTTTGAGGCCTAACTAGATTGGAGGTGTCTAAGACCAATTCACCACTATCTATCATCTTCTGCAAATCATCCTTTAGAGCCAAGCAAAAATTAGTATCATGAACAAGAAGTTGGTGATAATGGTAGAACCAGTCTAGCTTAAAGTATTTTGGACATGGGTTGATCACCTTTTGTGGCTATGGTGCTATCCATAGCAATCTCACATAACTGATCATGCCTCTTACAAGAATTCTCATTATTTGTACTAGATGCAACTACTTTTGAGCAACTAATTAGGAAGCCCAAAGAGTTTCATGGGTAACTTTATGTACTTGGACTAGTCCTTTCTTTCAAATTTAGGCCTAGGTGGATTAGAGGTAGACTCAATCAATGTTAAGGGTAGAGCGATGATGGTAGGGAACTTTAGTTGAGTTGTTCTTAGTCCCTGCATGATTTCGATTTCTTTAGACATTATGGCCAAATTTGCATGGTTCTATTTTCTTTATCCCTATCTTTTCTCATGTTCTAGTTCTTGTATGTTACATACACTAGGTCATTATTGGCTTCCACAACATCTTCTATGTTCTTGATTTGAGAAAAGGCTTAACTAAGTGACTACATGTCCAAGTAATATAACTCAGACATGACAAAATCATTAACCATCATCTAGAAAATGACCAAATGATGTGTTTCAAAGATGGATTTTGGGATTTCATTGAGGATAACATTTCATCTCTATATAAATTTTTCAAAAATTTTAAGGAGTCCCTACTTGATCTTCCTTAATTGATCTAGTGTTGTGTCAAGTTTCAAATTATACTTGAAATGGTTAATGAATTATGAAGTCCAGTCATCTATAGAGGATATGGAGCCTCTAGGTAATGCATGATACCAATCCAAGACATTTCTAATTAGTGACATAGGGACTATGCATATCATAGTATGATGCCAAGCTTGTAACAAAAAGCACTAAAAATGAAAGATAATGAGATGTGAATTAGGATCATCCTTTCCATTATATTTGGTGAAGTGGGGGATTGGAATACCCATGGAAATAGTTATTTTCAAGATGACAAGACTAATAAGATCATCTTGATAGAAGTTCATGATTTTCACCATCTAGGTAGTCAAGGACTTACACTTCTTAACTCTTTAGTGAGGTCTTGGATTATTTGGAAGGCTTGATCTAGGCCTTGGAACATTTCCACAAGTTGAGGATTTTGAACTCATGATTGTGGGGAAGGTTGGATTATGTGAGGCTATGTTATTAGTATTGATATAGATGGAAGATGCTAGGTGATCATGGTTGCAATGGGACTAAACAAGGAGAAAAATGTTTGAGTTGGAATGTGAGGGATAAAGCAGATGAAGAAAATATCAGAGGCTTGTAATTCTTGGGGTCTCGAGGAGTAGCCCACCAATATGAAGAAGGAAGATGGTGTAAAGCACACTACTAGTGATGGATGCATGGAATGAAATTTAGTTGCAAAGGGCATTGATGAGAATATTAAGGTAGATTGGGACAAGGGTTAAGGTTGGTGTGCAAAAATGATAGGAATTAGTGAGAACATAATGGGGTATATGAAAGAAATCTAAGGAACCTAATTCCCAAAGAACATAGGAGGTGTAGGACTAGGGATAATTGCTTGAGTAGCTAACTATTGAAAGAGGTTTCCTATGAACATGTCTAGTTCATGTTATGCTTCAAACTCATCCTAGTCTTCTTGATTCTCATCCAAACTAATCTCCTCACTCATCTTATCAATGTCTATTATTTTTGTTAACATGCATGTATAAAAGTTTGTTAGGTGGATTTAGTCATAGCGTGAGGGAATATATTTTTTCCTATTTCAATGGATGATTTCAAACTAATTGTTAGCATCTAATTCTAAGCATGGAATGAGGAGGCTAGCCTGGATTTTAGCACAAATGAAGTTATAGTATTTCTCATTATTAATTGTAAAAGTTGGTTCTTTCCTCCCCTATCTAAGAGATTGCCTACATTCTATGATTCCTAGATCCTTAGGATCATAGATGCAAACTTATTTTTAGTTAAGCACCATGTGTGTCATCTTATGAGGTAAAATTGTAAAATGATGAAAAGGCATAAACAAGGTATTAGACCAAATAAATAGTTAAGTATCTCATTGTGTGAGCTACCTAGCATGTGGGAGTCTTAGTGTGTGAGCTGCCAAGCATGTGAGAGTCTCAACATGTGAACTAGTGTGTGGAAGTCTTAGCATGTGAACTATCCAACATTGGAAGTCTCAAAATGTGAGACTACTTAGACTTAACCACACTGCAACTACAAAGTATTTATTTTTGAAAATTTATAAAAGGGAAATGATTGAGAAACTACAAGGTGTAAAAAGTTGAAATAGAGATTGTAGTGTTCACTATAACTACCTAGGTAGTGTAGGTGGCTATGGTAGTGCTATTCACTATATTGGGAGAAAATTTACTTTTATATTTTAAAAAAAATCAAGGGAATGAAAGTAGCACTACACAATGTGATTGAAAAATTCAATGTTAAATTAGTTAAAATAGCTTGTAGGTCACATCCTAGGTTTTTAAAAAAACCCAACACTAAAATGAAAGTTGAACAAATTAAAATTGATGGCAAGCCACATGATGGATTTTGAAAAGATCCAACTCTAGCTTTGAAAAATTAAAATAGTCAAGACTAATTACAAGCCACACACGAGGTTTTGGGAAAATTAAAATAGTAAATACTTGTTGAAGGCCACATGCTAGGTTTTGGAAAAATCCAACATCAATCGTAATTTATCGAAATAGGTTTGTAAGGTAAGGCCAATGCTAACAAAAAACTTTTGCAGCTCATTTTAGCAAATAAGTTAGGTAGAGACCCTCCTTCTAGCATCAGAAACTATAATGGCTAAAACATTTGATGCTAGAAGGCTGAAAATTTTAGCATGAAATAGTTTTATGCATAGATCCATAAAACTTGAGAATAATTAAAGTGTCATAAATGGTCTTGTCAATTACTAAGGGACTTTGAAAGTTTGTTACCAATAAATGTAAAAAAAATGGGAAAAATTGTAATGAAACAAGTGAAAAGAAAATAAAAAAAGAGATCCAAGAATAAGGAAAATAAAAGAACAATATTTCCAAATAGAAATAACTACAACTTTTATATATTAAATGTAATAATGCAAGAGTAAGTTCAAGGAGGAGCACTGATCAAGACCTTTGAAAGCCTAAAAAATAATCATGCTTGATGAATCTGGTACAGACTTGCAGGGTTTAATCTGCAGCCACGTTCAACACTAGTTTCCTAAGTTGATCTATGATGAGTGGTGAGGTACCCCTACACTCAACCATGCGAATACGAGTGTTACATGCGCGATCCAGTCGAACTCCGCAAATGGACTAGTTGTGGCATCTAGATAGTTAGCCTTAGGTCGTAGTTCACTGTCTTCCCACCTAGACTAGTATTAACTTTGTCATGTATGGTTTAGTCTAGAGTGAGGTGTATGATGTTTTTCTAACCTAATGCTACTCCTGAAGGCAATGGAAGGTAATATTATCTAAGCTAAGAGAGAAAGGGTGAGAGAGAATCTAAACTAGTGTAAGTGTGATGAGTATCCATTCCTCAATCATCCATACACATCTTGGACTTCGTGCATGACTACCACTGTGATTACCAAGTGCAGATCCCAGGTATGCTATTGGGTTACCAAGTAGTCACACTTAAATGCTGGTGATCAAGTCGTACTCATTCCACGTTTAATAGGAGTTTAAGGGTGAGAAGAGATTAACTAGGAAAGTAGTAAATAATAATTAATTAAATAATTAAGCTAAGTGAATGTTGAAATGATGAAGTAATCTCGATCTTTATCACCGGTCATGTGCATGTCCAAGTACATCACACTTGAATAAAGGATGCCATACAATTACATTCACCACACTGCGGGCATGCACTGGGAGAGAAGGGTTAAGAGGAAAACTACATAAAACTTAACACTTTAAACTAAGAACTAAAAAACTACCTATCGGATCTATCTACCTCTTATTTATAGATGAGGAGATAGGCTATGATATCATGTACGCGATATCGCATCGGCTGTGATATCGCGGGTGTGATATCATGGGTGCATTATCACAGCTATCAGCAAATTCATGACTCATCAATCTGTAATAAACTAACACTTTGCTCCTAATGCTCTATGTTGGGGAAGAAATAGTTGTGGAATCTTGGCTTCCTAAATTTCTTTGAAAGTCTAAAGTTCAGTCAATGTAAAAATGATCCAAAAGTCCTTACAATGAAGCAAATTTTAGTTTAAATAGGCTATGGTGATCTTGATTTGTTTTTGATTAATTCTACCATGATTGTAGCCAAATTTTTGACAAATTTTTTCATGTTTAAAATACTTCTTTGTAACATGTGAGAAATTTTATCTAATTTCCTACCCCAATGCTACTCCCACACACTACACAATGTGTGGGACTAGGAGGCCGAGTGTGTGAAATTAAATTCCAAATCACACACACCACCTCCACATGCTGCCTATCCTATGGAACTACAATACTCATCATGTGAGGTTAAACTATCAATTTTCTATAGATTGTGGAGCATTATTAACTCCCACAAGCTAGAGCACATGTAATTTTATAGCTTGTGGGGCATTTTTTTCTTCCACAAGTTCAGATATAAGACATGTATGGCTTGGGAAGTAATTTTTAGCCTCCACAAGAGGATGCATGAGATCTATAGCATGTGGACTACAAATCTACATTTTTGCATTGAAAAATACCTTAAATTTCATGAATATAAGGCCATGATGTAGGATTTTTGAGGAAATAAAACAATTCTATCTACCTTTATATTTTTCACTAAATTACAACAAAAATTTTTGCCATCAACTTTTACACTACAACATAAATTTTTATTGAGGTGTTTCAGCATGAAAGTTTGAATTTAACTTGAAATTTGCAAATATTACTATAGAGCACTTGTATCAATGTGCTTTCAACTCTTGTCAATGTTGATCACTGCAGTGCTAAGAAAATTGATTAGTCTTAGGTTTAACTTAATGTAATAATAAGGATATTTGAGAAAAAGTGTGAAAAATAAGGATTTGTAAATGAGAAAATGTAAGATTAAGAATAAATGTGGATGTATTTTAAATATTTTTAACATTGAATGATAAAATTGGATCTTCTACATCCCTTTACCAATGATTTGAATTTTGGAGCTTTAATACCACTATTAAAATAAGAGTGAAAACTTGAGTTAAAATTGAAATTTGTAGATATTACTAGAGACTACTTAAATCAATTTAGTTTTAGTTCTTATCACTCCTTGATGTTGTGGCATTGAGAAAATTAATTAGTCTCAAGTTGAATTTGAAGCAATCACTAAAAATTAGTTGAATGGATGGAGATTGATATATTTAATGCCTTTTAAAATTTGAATATATCACACACCATCATTAAAGCAATATAAATCAATATTATAACACTCCTTATTAATTGTTATCATCAAAATTAACTAGAGGAGATTGGGAAAAACTTGCTTTCCTAAATGCTCAACCTTGATGAATTTCACCAACTTACTTTAAATTTAAAATCTTTTGGATGATTTTAACATGAGAAAGATGAATCTTGAATGAAATCTATGAAAAGAATTAATACAAGATGTAGTTGATAAGATGCTTTAGCAAATTGTGACAACTAATGATCCATGTAAATTCATCATTAAATGTGAAAATATCATTAAACTTTGATGCTTTAAACATATTTAACATATTATAAGAAATGTTTATACTTTATGATCTTTGATAACTTGCTAAAGAGCTTTGATAGAATGGATAACCTTTGATGAGATTTGATCTTGTAGTATGAAAGATATTTAGAAGAATTTATAAGAATGTGAATTGTGATTTTGAGATTCTAAAATCTTATGAATAGATTATGAAATATGAAATATATTATGAGAGAATGTGAAAATTATGAGAAATGTGAGGCAAAAAAAATAAAGAAAAAGAAAAATTTTTCTTTAAACTTCTTCAAACCCTTGAGCTTTGATTGAATAATGACTAATTTAAAAAAAATAAAGGTCTCTCTTTTGAGGTATGAAGGGAGATTTGAATTTAAAGGTAATATTCACTCAAAGTTTGTCATTTTAGGTAAGTTATGACACTATTATAACTTACATCTAAAATTTTTCATTTTTGGAAAGTTTTATATATGTGAGCCAAACCTTGTAATTACATTATGAAACAAAAGAATAAAAGATAACAAACATGAAATATCAAGTGAAAAATGAAAGATAGGATTTATGAGGAGTTACCATACACACTATAATATGAGATAGAATAGATCATTAATCATCACAATGGAGAAGGATTTTGCTAACAAGCTAAGATCCTTGGTAACAATTACTCATATGGTTGTTGAAAAATTACCTTCATCAATATTTCTCAATATTCCTCTAACTAGTCTCATTATTGTAATATCCCCATTGCTAAATGGTGTCACTACATAACAAAGATGGTGTCTCTTCATAACAAGTGTTCTGACTATGGTAACAAGACATAAAAGAGTAAGTTATAATTATGACCCAAAAGGGCAAGTTGTAATTAAGATCAAAAAACATGTGTTGTATTAATGAAAATGTCTCTCGAGGTAACCTTTAGGGGTTTGAGCTAAGGTATTTATAGCCAAGCATTAGAGATCATCTTAGCATGGAGTTGCAAAGCTAGTAAAGGTGAGCAACAGGTGTTGGGTAAAGTAGAATAGAAAGATGACTAGTTATCCCTTCTAGTTGATGATAGGCCTAACCATGATGGTAATGTTGGATTGCCTCTAAGGGATAGATTCCTGATGAGCAGCAAGTAGTCCCTACATCCAACTATATGAATCATAAGTGTTGCACTAGCAAGCTAGTTGAATTCAATGGACTTAGCCCATAAATGCACTGATGGGCAAGGATAGTAACTTAGAAATGTGATCATTGACTTTTTGGCTTTACTTGTCTAAGTTCAAGTGTATGGTAAAGTGTAAGCCAAGGCATGTGATATTTATTTATATTTTTATGTTTTATATGATTTAATCTAAGTGTGAAACAAAGGTAATTAATTGTAGATTAACTAATTAACTATGTAATGCCTTAATTTAACTATCCTAACTATTGATGATCATTTTGGATGTCACCACCAACAAATGTGCCTCCGGTCTTGTGACCTTCAAGGTCATGGGATCGAAGGTGTCCTTCAAACAAGATTTAGGTGCTTACTGGTCTCTAACAACACATGGGTCCAAATACCTCCAAATAAACTCAATAGGTATGAAACATACTAGATGTGAGTATGTGTTTGCTATTATGAATGTTAAAATGGTTGGGTTGTATATAAAACTGTAATCAACTATCATAAAAGAGATTCAACTATCTTTGTCAACTACTATGAGTTGTTTCAAATTCCTATTTTGTTCAATCACTTAGTTTATATTGTCCTTATAATACCTACTTGTAACAAATAAAATTTTACAAAAATATTTAATCACAATTCTACCAATCTACTCCTAATTTTCCCCATGGAGAAAGTTCCAAAAGAAAAGTAGGAATAGAATGAGATTCAATGGACTTAGAAAGAGAAAGAAAAGAAATTCAGTTTGTGTGAAATCTCAAATATTTGAACAAGAAAAATTAACACAAGAAAATACTTCACAATAAAGCTATTCCTAATTTAATAACTATGAATTTTCCAAATCTTCTAAGCTCAAAAAGCAATTTCATAAAAGATAATCTTATTATACTAGCAAAAATACTGTGTAAATGACAAAGTACAAGTCTTTATTTTGGCTAGTTAATAGTTGTCACAAATTGCATTCAACAGAGCTTTCAAAAAGACTAGATAATTTCTTAATTAAAATACCAAGGTAATACACTTTAAAAATAAAGAAGCCATTTCAAACCCATCGAAGTACCAAAGATCTTTCTAGATTCTCTATGTTCAAAACAGGTAATTTCATTAAGACATTACTATTAAATTGCTCTTGAGGCTTTTCAACAACATAAACTCTTCTATGAAAAATCATATAGAAGTCTAATATTGCGCAAAAATAGATCTATAAAAGCAACCTAGGAAAAATCCAAAAATTAAATGCCAAGCATGATACTACCTAAACCATTAGCTAAGTAACTAAAACAAAATATGAAGAAATGAACTTACAAGATTAATACAAAGCAACCAAATTGATGTCTTTAGCAAGCCATCTTACAATAACTCCTCAAATGTCTTTTCCCAAATCTTCCTTCTTCCCTTTTTAAAAATCTACCTTTGAAGGTTCTTTTATAGTGACATTAAGGTAGTTACAATAATCATGAGAATTATGAATCTTACAAATATCTTAGGCATATAAATTTATAACCACCTTAGGAGTTATAGCATCCATGGGGATTATGATAAATTTAAGTTATGGTTGCCAAGTGTTCTACCTAACAAGCTCTTTTTCCTCTTGAATAATAACCCTTCTTTTTATTTTATTTTTAGTCTTATTCTTTTGAAATTCATCTTCATGTTTAGTCCTTCAACGCAATTCATAACACCTTGTAAACTTGAAGGTTGCAAATCCAAAGTCATCAACATAAGAAAATAAAATAAACTTAAGAGGCACACATCCATCGAAAAAGGTAAGAAGGGGGTTGAATTGCAGTAGTGATCTTTTCACAAACAAGTTTCCTTCAACTATGGGCATCATGGCACTCAAGCTCTATCCCACAATTAACCCTCTTGATCCATCAACAATTGGCATCTCTTGCAACAATCATCATCATCGTGTGGATTTTGTATATATGTTGGGATGTAGGTTTACATCTTGTTGTGTTTCACCCTTCATGTCTTTGAAGCTATATTTGGAGCAAAAAAAGGTAGGTGAATGTAGTGATGCTTGTGTGACAGCAAAGACGTTGATGTTGGAGGGGCATAACTATAATGATCATGGTCATAGTGCCTCCATCGACATCATTCTAGATGTACTTGTAGAGCATGGCCATTGTAGTAGCCAAGAGGAAACCCTAGTCCTTCTGGTGTAGATTTTGTAGGGACTATCAAAAGTTATGGTAATCTGTGTGTTGTGGTATCCCACCAGTATTTTGGATGTCTACAGATCTACCAAATTGGGGCTTCTTTATCATGACTAATTCGCGTGGACTATTTCCTAGAAATTCCTACCTGCAATCATGGTTTTCTACCTTGCCATTTTTTGTGAATATAAGTCTATTCAAACATGCAAATGTTAATACATTTATTGTGCTTAGATCAAGGAAGTATTTTGAAGTAATTTCCATCACAGAAGACAGTGGAGTTGCAAATTGATTATTTGAAACCGCATTTGTGATGAGACTATCATGTGTTTTGGGGCTTGTTATGAATCTTTAGGGGACTAGATGTAGTAGCCTCAGCTAATGAATCTTCCTAACCTTTGAATAATTTTGCTATATTTTAAAATCTCTTTTTAGTATAATTTAATTCAAAAAAGTCAATACACAAGATTCACCTATTTTGTTTTTGTTAATTACCCTATAAAATCAATGGCATAACTTTTCTATGAAACTTTCCATTTTTTTATCATTCATTTAAAAGTTGTATGACATTGTAGAAGTGATATTTAAGTATGTTCTAGATAGATATGCAACTTGAAATATCCAACAGTAGCTTACATACAAGAATATTCCCTCTCTTTGAAAATTCATGGAAAAATAGTTTGGTAAAATTATATACTTGAACATTGTCATCCTCCAAATAAAGAGTCATTTTGTTGATGTAGCCCTTGACCTTCATCATGTCATTTAGTGTAAAACGTGACAATACAAACACTACATTTTCCTTACATAAATCAACATTGATAACTATGAGTTTTCCTAGAGCCAACGTCGCTAGAGTTTGTAATCCTAGAAATTTCCCAAAAGATTATAATTTCTACATGACCTTTGCAACAACTAGCATACATAAACCAATTGGAACTTTTCATTTTCTCCACCTGAAATAATTTCATTTTTTACCTTTTCAATGGGAGAATCTAGTTTCACATTTTTAGATGCAGTCCCACTTAATTCAACATTAATATTAACTTCCTAAGAAATTTCTCCTAAATTCTCTAATGTATCAATCTCATTTAGTTTTTAACTACATTAGATTCAATTTTTGCTCTATCAAATGATTTAACATGACAACATTTCATACCCTTTCTTTTTTATACTTTAGTTGAAAAACATAGACTTTATTGGAAACATTTCTTTTTACATAGAAATAGAAATCTTTTTTGAGGAAAAATTTCATCAAAATTAAGGTTTGATGAAATAAAAACCTCATTCCTAATAAAGATTAAGAAACTATACAAATAAATCTTTACACAAACTATTTTGTAGGTGGGAAGAGAATAGATTGAGTAACTCTTTTATGAATTCTAATATTATGAGTCTTTTCATATGTTATCTCAGTTGTGATGAATGCTCTTTTTTCCTCTTCTTTCCTAGTTGAAGCCCCATCTTGATCTTCACTTTTTCATTCCACAACTATTTTTGTCTGCTTTACATTCATCTCTTTAGCTACTATTTTTTTAGGTTCTCCCCAATTAGATGCTTCTATGTCTTGAGACATAAAAGCTTCTCCCCAAGAATCATCTCTACTAGACTCTCTTTGATCTTGAGTGTAACATTCATGGAAGCTACCCCAAACATTAGAATGTATAGAAATTCCACCAGTGAGAAATCTAAACTCATCTGAAAACTAAAGTAAGAAAGGGCTTTCACTTGATGCTCCATGGGCAGTTGCCTTACAATAGGCTCTCAACACATGTTTTGGACAACATCGCATGACATATAGGATAAATGGCCTTCTCATTGCTCTTTCTCCAAGAACCATTTTTCTACTTCACACTCAAACACCTCACTTGTTTTCTCCACTTAAACCTTGAATTGAGAAATGATGCAATTCTTAGTAATCCACATCTCTTTTTATAGTGTAAAAAAATTTTAACATTCTGACCAATTTCACTAATCAATTTTGCCACTTTGCCCAAATTAATTATCTTTCCATCATTATATGTTAGGCCAATTTGAATTCCACTATTTGGTTGTTGAAATTAATTCACCACTAAGTAATTCTACCCATTACTCCCACTTACACACATGACAAGTAATGATTACTTAATATAATATAAATTAAATAATTTAACTAACACTTTAAATTAAATATTATTTAAACAATTACTCTAACATATACATGTTTTAATAATACTATATAGACTTATCTAAACATATGTATAGGATATATATGTTATGGTTAAATATTATATAAGATTATATGTATGTTACTTATTATATATATATTATTACTAAAAGTTTATTACTTACTGTGTATACTAAATATTATTATAACTACCTACACATATATATATTACTATACTATATACATATATTAATTTATACGTATAGATTCAAGTTGTGGGAAATTATCCAAAATATTGTTTTATATGCAAAACATTATATGGAAACTACAACTCTATCTCATCTAGCATCAATAATTTACATGTATCTCTAGATAATTGTTTCTTGATCTAAAATGGACCAGTCCATATTGCTAAATATTTATTTGGCTTCTTCATATTCTATAATAATACAAGATCATCAATCTTAAAAGTCCTTTCCAAAGCCTTTCTATCAAACCACCTTTTAACTTGAGAAGCATTCTCTACTAAACTATCTTTAGCTCTATCCATTTTGGCTTCCCTTTTGATGAGTAAGGTCATGAAATTTCTATCTTTATCAACTTTCTCACAATACCCTTCAACAAAATCTAAGGATGAACTTATAATCTTGTTCATAATTCTAGTAGTCAAACCATAGACCAATTTATCAGCTAATGTTCCAATAGCCTTCTTAAACCTAATATGATCAGTCCATAATGCAAATTACAAGTAATCAATCCAATTTCCTAGATTTCCATCCATTGACTTCTTACTACTATAAGAAATAAGATTTTTATTTGTAGATTTAGCTAAGAAATTTCTTTGATAATAATAATTTGAAGAAGAAAATAGGAAGATGGATTTTTCTAATGGCCATGTTATAAATTCTTTGGATTGAAAAGCATGTCCATTATTAGAAACCAAATCTTTAGGTAGACCAAAATGACTTAAAATTTAATCTTCCAAGAAGTTAGTCACATATAATGTTGAACTTATTCTTAGAGCCTTTCCTTTAGACCACTTAGTAAAATAATCAGTACCTATGAGAATAAGCTTATGTCTTACTGTACCAATGAAATCTAAGCCCCATTGCTGAAATGGTCTATCCACCATTATCATTTTTAAAGGAGCTCTAGCCTTTTTAACCTTTGGTCCATGAATTTGACATTTGTAACATCTTTGAATTATCAAACTAATATCTTGGTACATAATAGGCCAGTAAAAATCATAATGAAGTATATGTTGCATAGTAGACTTAGGATATTCATAAAATAAACTGGAATGATCATGAAATTATTCTAAGATAGGATTAATTTAATCATTGTGAACACATTCCAACAAAATCCCCCTAAAATCCTTTCTATATAAAATCCCATATTTAACCACAAACTTATTTGCTCTTTTGAAGAAAGCTCTCTTTTGACTTGTAGTTAAGTTATTGGGAACTTTTTGTGTATCAAGGAATTCTAGAATCTCATCATACCAATTTCCTATATGAGTCTTAAGAGCACATACTCTATTTTCTCTAGTCATCAACTTGGCCAATCCCATTCCTTTAATGTTTTTGCATATTTCTAATGAAAATCTAAAATCCTGAAGCTTTATAATCCACCTTCCTCTTTTCAATCTAATTTCATTTTAGGGTAAAAATTGTTTAATCGTTGGCTCTATTAGCATAATGTGAACTAATGAGCTTTCCAAATAGTACTTGAAATGTTGAAGTGTCTTAATAACTATGAATGCTTGTTTCTCTAAGTTTGAATAATTAAGCTCTGAACCTTTCAATTGATATCCAAAAAATACAATTGCTTCATCTTGACCTTCATGTTTTTGAGTTAAAATAGTAGCAACTGAATAATTTGAACCAAAAGCATATAACCAAAAGTTTTCTTTCAATTTTGGGTTTACCAAGTAAGGAGCTTCTTGAATAGCCCTTTTAATTCCTGCTAAGGCTCTCTCTAATTTTGGTGTTTTGTCTACTAGGACATCTTTCTTTAACATATGCATTAAAGCTTTTGTAATTTAAATGAATCTAGGGATAAATTTCTTAACAAAATTTATCTTTTCAAAGAAAGATCTAAGAGACTTTTTACTTGTGGAATGTTAGATATTTTTTACTGCTTGAATTTAGGAGTTATCTATAGTAATTCCTTCTTGATAGATTAAATGGCCTAGTAAACTTTCATATTTAACCACAAAGATACATTTCTTAGGATTTAATGAAATACCATACTCATGACATTTGTCAAAAACTTGTTGAAGATGATCAATATGATCCTCCTTCCTTTTTGAAAAGATAGTGATATCATCCAAATAAACCACAATGAAATTGTCTATTAAACCTTTAAAGGCTAAGTCCATTGCTCTTTTAAAAGTAGCTTTGACATTTGACAATCCAAATGCAATTCTTTGGTAAGAAAAAGTTCTCCATTTGGTGATAAATGTCATTTTATTTGTATCTCTTATCTACCATAACTTTATTATAGCCTAAAAAACCATCTAGGAAAGAATATACTTGACAACCTGAAACTTTGATCAACATCTCATCAATTCTAGAAAGTGGATATTTATCTTTTTCCAAGGCTTCATTAAAATTTTTGAAATCCACACAAAGTCTAATATCACCATTTGTTTTCCTTACTAGAACAAGGTTAGCAAGCCATGTTGAATATTGTACTGGATAGATGATTTGGACTTGCAATAACTTGTTGATCTCATCTTCCATAGTAAGCTCAAATGATGGATTAAATTTCACTCTCTAACAAAGGAATATTATGTATAATCACATCTAGTCTAAAAGTTTTAAGATCATCATAAGGCCAAGCAAAATTTTCCAAATTATTTTTCAGGAGTAATAATAAATTTTTCTTGAAAACTGAATCCTTTTCCTTTGTGAAATTTAACATCTTTGGCATCTCAATAGATCTAAAATTCATTGCTTTCATATGCTTGATCATCTAAATTCTATACATACTTTTTGGTGAGCAATTTTTTGCCAAATTCATGTTCATAATCAATCACTTTTTTGGGAATGGAATTTTTCTTAAACATTGACATTATTTCAAGTATGATTTAACCTTTAAATTCTTGTGTATTTCTCAAGAATCTAAGCAATGGATCATCATATTTGGCCTTGTTGTAAGTACAAGGAAAAGATAGATGAACTGCCTTGAATATTTTTAGAAAATCATCTTTTACTAGAGCTACTCCAACTCTTGCACCTTTGGAGTTACTTGAACCATCAAAGTATAGTTTCCACTTGCTTTCATCTTGATATTCTTCTTTCTTCAAGTTATAAATTTCTTGAAGTATGCAAATTTTGGTTTTGAAAGCTCTTATTTCAATGACCTTGTTCTTTCCATTTGAAGTAATGTTTTCAACCATCAATGGTTCACTATATATGTAAATTTGATTGTGTTCCCCTTTCCAAGGTAACCACATATGTGAATAATCAATTGATATATAATCTAAAAAATTCTTGCTCCAACTTCTACTAAACAAAAAACTATGTGAAACCGATATATCTTCCACTTGAATAGTTACTCTACTCTTGATACAAGGTTCAAAAGTGATTTCTAATAAAACATTCAGTAGTTGAGCCACAATCTTAACTCTACTCTTACCCACTTGAACAATCTTTTTATTTGATTTTTTGAAATTGTACCAAGTATTTTGCATATAGACAATGGCATAATAGTGGATGTAGCTCCAAAATTAATTAAACAATTGTGGAGATACATGTCTTTTAACTTCATTGTCAAAGAAAAGAAGGAGCTTCCCAAGAGTACAATCATAAATAGCTTTTGCTTTCTCATCATTGTTGGATACATAGCTTATTTTTTATTCTCCAACTTTCCTTTTACCTTTAATAAATTCTAAAGTTTTTCTTTGTTGATCTCCATTTTGTAGTAAGTCATATGTATCAATATTTGCTCTGACATGTTTAATATCTTCAATAAAATTATATTTTTCATCTCCATAAAAACCTATTTTTTTCATCAATTTATTAAAAGACTAATTTTGAATAGCTTGCTCTACTTGATCTTCCTTACTTTTATTTTTCTCTCTTATACTTGTTTCAAAAACCTTTCTCTTAGTAGATGAATCAAAAATGACATTTGAAGACCTAAAAGTAGTTCATCTTTCTTTTGTTCAAAGATTATTTCCATTTTTTTCATTGTTATTACACTCCTCATGTATTGATATATCTTCTTCAGAACTTGATATGGAAGAGGTATAACTAGATCCATTGTTAGAAGATATGCTTGCATAATTAACACTAGATAGCTCATCATTAGATACAATATCAAGGAAGTTAGACATAACAAGATCACTTTCATTCTCATCTTCTACTAACTTAGTATCTTGAAGTTTATTTTTTTATGTTTCTTTTCTTCCTTGATCTTAAATTTTGCCAAAGATTTTTCTAATTTCACTACTTTGTTGAACAAGTCTCTCATCAACTATCCTTTTTCAAATTCTTAGCTTTTAGACTCTTGCTCTGTCTTAATATGTGATGGACCAGGTAATGCTTTAAGTTAAGCAAAGTCTTACACAAGAACCATCATTTTCTCTTCTCTTTTTTGAGTTGTGATAATCTCTTCATTGTTCAAACTTAGTTGTTTTTCTAATTGTATAGCTTTACTAAAGTAGTCATTCAATGTTAGCAAGTTTGGAGTTCTCCTTAACCAAATTGAAATATTGGGATTCAAAACCTTAAGATAAGTGTTTCTAAGCATTTCATCTAATGGTCTATATTGTCTTTAAAAGAGTCCATAAATTCTTTGAAACGTAATGTTTAAGTCTCTAATTAACTCTTCAACTCCTTGTTTAGTTTGTACTAGTCAACAATACACTTGTTGTTGATCTAATTGATTGACAAATTGGGCAAAGAAAAGACTTTTCATATCATCCCAACTTATGATATTGTTGCTTGGTAAGTTTAAATACCAAATTTGAGCCATATCCTTTAAATTTTCCACAAACAATCTATAAGCTTGATCTTGATGTTGAACATTTGCATGAGCTAAAGCTAACTCAAACAAGTGAATGTATTCTTCAGCCAAGTAAGATTTTTTAGGAATATAAGGCTTAGGTAAATATTTATAAACTACCTTAGAAATATCATTGTATTTTTAAAATCCTAATGGTGTAACTCTTTGCCAAGGATTTTCCATCCTATTAAAATTCTCTTTTATTGTTAAACTCTTATAGTTCTTTGGTCTTCTCTTGTAGACTAATAAACCAGATAGAAGGGGTGATCTTCTTATCCTTTTAGTCTTTACTGCACTACTTTTACCAAATTCAAAAATCTACTTCTATTCTTCTTCAAATGAATAGTTAATTTTATAATCAAAAAATTCCTTTGAACCTTTGAAATCTTCCAAACTATTAGTTTGCTTGGTCATTAACTTGAAAATAGTAGCTAATTCCTTAAACCCTCCTAGCAACAAAGAACTATTGGTGTGCTAGAACTATCAAGCTTATGAACATAGAGGAAAAATTTTCATGCCCTCCTTCTAGCACCAAAAGAAATGTTGATGATGATTTTGGATGTGATTACCAATGGGTGTACCTCACATTCTCGTGACGTTCAAGGTCATAAGATCGAAGGTATTCTTCAAATAGGATCTAGATGCATACTAGTCTTTGGTAACACTAAGGCCTAGATACCTCCAAATAAACTCAATAGTTATGAAACATAATAGACATGAGTATGTGTTTGCTATTATGAATGTTGAAATGGTTAGTTTGTGTATAAAACTATAATTGGCTATCATAAAAAAGATTCAGCTATCTTTGTCAAATACTATGAGTTGTTTGAGATTCCTATTTTGTTCAATCACTTAGTCTATATGGTCCTTATAATAAACACTTGTAACAAATAAAATTTTACAAAAAAATTTGAGCACAATTCTACCAATCTACTCCTAATTTCCTCTAGAGAGAAAGCTCCACAAGAAAACTAAAAATAGAGTAAGATTCAATGGACTTAGAAAGAGAAAGAAAAGAAAGCAGATGTATGTGAAATATCAAATATTTATGCAAGAAAAATTAACATGAGAAAACATTTTGCAATAAATCTATTCCTAATTTAATAACTACAAATTCTCCAAACCTTTTGAGCTCAACAAACAAGTTCATAAAAGCCAATCTTATTATACTACCAAAAATGTTGTGTAAATGACAAAGTAAAAGTCTCTATCTTGGCTAGTTAATAGTTATCATAGATTGCATTTAACAAAGCTTTCAAAAAGACTTGACAATTTCTTAATTGAAATACCAAGGCAATACACTTTAAAAATAAGGAAGCTATTTCAATCCCATCAAAGTACCAAAGATTTTTCTAGATTCTCTATGCTCAAAACAAGAAATTTCATTAAGATATTACTATTAAATTGCTCTTGAGGGTTTTCAACAACATAAGCTCTTCTATGGCATATCATAATAGAAGTCTAATATTGCACAAAAATAGAGTCATAAAAGTGACCTAGGAAAAATCCCAAAATTAAATGCTAAGCATGATACTACCTAAACCATTAGCATAGTAGCTAAAAAAAAATATGAAGAAATGAACTTACAAGATTAATACAAAGCAACCAAATTGATGTCTTTAGCAAGCCATCTTACAATAATTCTTCATATGTCGTTTTCCAAATCTTCCTTATCCCTTTTTAAAAATCTACCTTTGAAGGTCCTTTTATAGTGATGTTAAGGTAGTTATAATAATCATGAGAAGTTATGGGTCTTACAAATATCTTAGGCATATAAATTTAGAACCACCTTAGGAGTTATATTTTCTATAGGGATTATGAAAAGTTTAAGTTATGGTTGCCAAGTGTTCTGCCTAACAAGCTCTTTTTCCTCTTGAATAATAACCCTTCTTTTTATTTTATTTTTAGTATTATTATTTTGAAACTCATCTTCATGTTTAGTCTTTTAACATGAGTCATAACACCTTATAAACTTGAAAGCTGGAAATCCAAAGTCATTAACATAAGAAAATAAAATAAACTTACGAGACACCTATCCATTAGTAAAGGTAAGAAGGGGGTTGAATTATAGTGGTGATATTTTTATGAACAAGTTACCTTCAACTGTGGACATCATAGCACTTAAGCTCTATGCCACCGTTAACCTTCTTGATCCATCAACAATTGGCATCTTCTGTGACTATCATCATCATCATGTGGGTTTTGGACACGTGTTGGGACATGGGTTTACATCCTACCACATTGCATACATCCTTTGTGTCTTCAAAGTCGTATTTGGAGAAAAAAAGAAAGGTAATGGTAGTGATCCCTATGTAGTGACAGAGATGTCAATGTTCAAGGGGCATAACTATAATTATCATGGACATGGTACCTTCATCGTCGACATCATTCTAGGTGTACTTGTGGAGCATGGCTATTGCAACAACCGAGAGGACATCCTAGTCCTTCTAGTATAGATGTTGTAGCTTGTCAAAAGTTATGGTAATATGTGTGTTGTGGTATCCTATCGGTATTCTAGACATCTGTAGGTCTTCAAGATTGGAGCTTCTTTATCATGATCAATTCATGTTGAATATTTCCTAGAATTTCTTGCCTACCATCATGGTTTTCTACCTTGTCATTTTCATGAACACAAGTTTGTTTAAACATGAAAATTTTGATACATTTATCATGCTCAAATCAAGTAAGAATTTTGAAGTAATTTCTTCCATGGAGGATAGTGTAGTTGTAGATTGATTGTTTAAAACTACATTTGTGATGAGACTATCATGCATTTTAGGCTTTTTGTGAATCTTTAGGGGACTAGTTGTAGTTGCCTTGGCTAATGAATCTTCCTAAGCATTGAATAATTCTACTATATTTTAAAATCCATTTTTAGTTTAATTTAATCTAAGAAAGACAATACACAAGATCCACCTATTATTATTTTTTTATTACCCTATAAAATCAATGGCACAAATTTTTTATGAAACTTTCCATTTGTTTATCATTCAATAAAAGTTATATGACATTGCAGAAGTGATCTTTAGGTATGTTCTAGATAGATATGCAACTTGAAATATCCAACAGCACGTATATTATTATTCCCTCTCTTTGAGAACTTATGAAAAAATAGTTTGGTAAAATTAGATGCTTTAACATTATCATCCTTCAAACTAAGAGCCATTTTGTTGATGTAGCCCTTGACCTTCATCATGTCATTTGGTGTAAGACGTGACAATACAAACACTACATTTTCCTTACAGAAATCAACATCAATAATCGTGAGTTTGCCCAGGGTCAACATTGCTGGAGTCTGTAATCCTAAAACTTTTTCAAAACATTATAATTTCTACATAACCTTTGCAACAACTAGCATACATAACCAATTGGAAATTTTTATTTTGTCCACCTAAAATAATTTCCTTTTTGACCTTTTTAGTGGGAGAATCCAATTTCACATTTGTAGATGCAGTTCCACTGAATTCAACATTAATATTAACTTCCTGAGACATTTCTCCTAAATTCTCTCTCTCATTTAGTTTCTAACTAAATTAACTTCAATTGCTGCTCTATCAAATGGTTTAACATGACAACACTAACATAAGAATTTGGTCCCACCTATCGTGCACATATCGAACTCGTTATAAATGCTACTAGGTTACCAAGTGTTAGGCTACTGGCCAAACCAAGCGATAACACCATTGGGATTACCAAGCATTAATGGTATGTTTGAGACAATTGTATTTATGTGTTATTATTAAACATATTGATTAACTAAGGGCATGAATATAAAATGCATAAGTAATAAAGTACATGAAGAAAAACATTGATATATTCTTAAGTGTTGCAAGAAATTCTAAGAATCTCATTTTTATTTCCATCACATCAAAATGTTTAGGTACATTGATGTTTGAGTTAGGATCCATAGAATCCTTGAAGTCCTACAATAGGCACTCAAAAAATATTCTAACTCCAACAGAAGACAACTACAGGAACTTGACTATACTATTAACTTAACATGCCATAAATATGGTGGATAAATGCATTTATATAGGTAAGACTAGATACTACATCAGTGCATCAAACCATGCATTGACAAGGTTGCATCAATTCATGCTCACTGATGCAACTTATGAAATGATTCATCATACCCCCACGACTAAGTGAAAACTTGTCCTCAAGTGAACAAAAGTAGGATCAAGCTTCTTACAAAATTGGAAAGGTATGGAATTATTAACTGACAAACTCTAATTGATTAAATCTAAGTGTTGAATTTTATGGAATTACAAAAATGTAAAAATGGATGTCTTGGACAATAAAATTAGAAACCTATAAAAATGACTAGTAGGAACCCTCTGATTATCAAAGACAAAGTGAAGATCAAATAGTGCTAGGAGGTGCGGGCTCATGGGATGCTAAAGTACCTTCATGAAACACCACCAAAATGGCATGTTGTTACCATTTTTTCATTGTAAGCCCCATCCCATGAAACCTAAGTCTAAACTTCATTTTAAATGTGAACATTATAGCCCATGAGGTGTAATCTCACATACTTTATACTTTTGAGGCTAAAAAGTACCTCATAAGTGGTCAAAGCCTCATCCCCTAAGTGAAAAGAGTCATATAATATTTATATTTGGTATTGGGAGGGTTAAATGCATTTTGGAATGCCAAAATTGGCATTTTGATGGGGGTTGTAACATTTTTCACACTAGAGATACCCATTAGGGTATAACTCACCTACCAAGGGTGTGGCCCACCTACTTCTTGCATTGGGGGCTATGATATCAACAATGCATAGAGTGGGGGGGTATAACCTTCCCCCCAACATTGATTTTTCATCCTCCCTATGTTGCACCTTCCTCTCCCCACTCCCCCCAACCCAACATTGCTCTAGCATGGCCAAGACTTTAGCACTGCATCAACTCCAACATTAACCCTACACTTCAACATTGTAGTTGGAAGGCCAAACATGGGTGAATAAATCTAACATGGATAAAATTTCCATTTACTATTTTTAGTAAATGGAATAGCCATGGATGTAAAACACTTATTGTACATAGTAACCCCCTTGGATTTGAACACCCACCACACTTGCACATAGCCAAAATTTGTAGCAATTAAGTTAGAATTTACAACAACAATTAGGCATAATTTATAACCAAATTGATGGGAAAAACCCTATATAAACAAACCTCCAAAACCATATAGAGGTTCCACACTTTGTAATTTTTAGCCATTTTTTGAATTCAAGAGCTCTTGCACATCTGCAAATACAAAGCTTCTTAAATCCCCAACATGGAACCTCCCTACAGCCATTGTTATGACTTTACCACCCTATGAGATTTGTGAGGTTTTTGTGCCAACATTGTGCACTTGGAAACAAAAATTCCCAGTGTTGCTTACTTGGCTAGTCAAAATTCCCCACACCTCTCATCCTTCTACATCAACAATGTAGCAGATTTTGTGTGGCAATAGTAAAGGTTCAAAACCATCAGGAGTGGTAGAACCTCTAGATCATGAAGTTGATCATTGTAGTTTCAATGGACTCTAAACCATCATAGAAGTGAACCCACCTGCTACAATAGGCCATCTTGTACACATAGTCTATGCCCCCTTTACTTTTATTAAAATAAAGTTTACAATTTCATTTATATGCAAGTTTCTTCGTTTGTTTCATTTTAATACATTTATCTTTTAGATCTTCATTTCACATTTTACATTTTATTACCATGTTTTACCCTTCCTAATTCCCTAGGTGATCTACTAGACCATCCAAGCTACCTAGAATCCTTTTTTTCACAAAGGCCCTTAGGATCTAGGGTTAAAGTTATCATGCTGGGAATATCATAGTTTCTCTAGCAATCAAAATTTTTAGTTGCTACAATTTTCTAGTACTAGAAAGAGGGGCCTCCACCCAATTTCTACATCAAAACCTATTTGTCCCATTGTCAACATTTCCTACTTTCTCAAAATTTGCAACTTTTTGGAAAAAAAAACTTGGGAATCGTTACAAGAATCAACACTACCACTCATACCCCTACAAAAACAAACCCTCAATGTGAAAGTTATAGGAATTTGGAGATTTTCACAACACCTATAGTGAATTTCAAGGCCAAAGCAACATTGAATTGTTGTTGAAACCATTCCCCTTTTTGCTACCAAATTTTCATAATGAGGCCAACATTGGTGGTTCCACCACCCAAATTTCCATCTCCCCTTTCTGTGAACTTTTACCATCAAAAATAGCATTGATAACCTTGCCAAAACCCATATTTGATTTCTTTTAGCAGTAAAATTCAACTTACCAAAAATAAATCCCTTTTCATCAATGTTTCAAATAAACGTGTGGAATTTTTCATCTTTCCCTTTTGTTTTTCATTTACTTTATTAGCATTGGTGGAACTGCCATTTTAGTGTGGTTGGGGTTTAATACCCACCGTTTGCCATTTAGTAAAGGGGTATACCTCCTTTGACAACTACTTACTATTTATAGCCAGTGATCTATTCTCAATCATTTTTACCTTTTTATCCTTTTATAGATTCCACTTGCTAGAATTCAATCTTTTATTCAACATTTTATAACCTCATTAGGAATTCTTAGCACTTTTTCACCATGTTGTTCCAATAATCAACCAAATTTCCCTTCAACTTCACCAATAATGTGTCTATCTAGTAGGCTATAAGGGTTACCATGGTCGAGTGTAGGCAATCCTTGTAACTTAGGAGGCAAAGTCTTGGGTTCTTGATGATAAATAAAGATAACTATAACTTTATTTTATGCCAAGATCCAAGCTATCATGATGATTCCATGAATGGAAGCATAAGCCAAGAGGGAGCACAAACTTATACATTGCAATGGGAAGGAATACATCCCTTCCTTGTGTGGCCAAATACCCCTCACTGATACCTATGCATGCATCCTATCTTGGTTAATTATGATGGATGAAGAGGATAAGAAGGATAGCTCAAAGAAGTAGCAAGAGAAGAAGGATGAGCTTGGGATAGACTCCAAGCATGAAAACATCCTAGGTGGGTTGTTTCAACAAGTAATCCCCAAAGCCACAGAGCCTACCTCTGACCCCTTTGTCTCCTCCATGGAATAGATGCCATCATTGTCTACCCCTTCTTACTTGACCATGTTTAGGCCCACACTACTCATAGCCATGCACTAAACACAATCGGTGTTATAGTCTACCACATTTCACTTTTCCATGTCATTTGTCACCTAGTCTTAATCCGTATAATCATTGTCAATGGTTGTCACCACCACCAACCCTCTAACCACTCAGGTGGGATCCACCATGGGACCCTAAGCAACCCAAGGGTCACACACCTCCTTCATTCCATTTGTGCCCCAAATACTTTTGTTTGTTCCACTATCCACTGCAATAACACAAGCTCTCCCCTCTGTGCTACAATCGATAGCAAGGCCACAAGCCTCCCAACAAATGCCACAACCTTTTATGTAGACCCCACAACTAACAAGGGTACCCCCATGGCCTGGATCAAGCCTTCCAAATGATCTAGGACCTAATGGAAGAGTTGAAGAGGCTCAAGGCCTCTACATCTCAAAGCGTTAAAATCATGGACTTTTACCAAGATGATCAAATTAGTCCTATGATCCCACCTTTAACACTTTCTTCTAGTGTCCCCATCCCTCAATTCAACAAGTACAATGGTGAAGGTGATCCAAATGCTTACCTCATAACTTTTTGATCCAAATGCTTGTTGTTACAAGCCTGGCCACACATCTTTATAAGGATATTTCCTATGTTCCTTATGGGAAAAGCACTTGACTAGTGTCATGTCCTACCGAGAGTATCTATATCCTCTCTTGAAGACTTGATATTGCAATTCATTAACCACTTCAAGTATAACTTGAAGTCCAAAACCATACTTGACCAACTAATGAAGGTCAAGCAGGGACCACTTAAACTGGTGTAGAAGTTCATCCAATGATGGAATGGTTTACTCAATGAGATACTGGAACCTATAGCTAAAACCAACTTTTTGGCTATATTCAAGGAGGCAGTTAATGATTTCATCAAGTCCAAGCTATACTACCTTAACCCACAATCACTTAGTCAAGCATTCTCCCAAACTAAGAACATAGAGGATGTTGCAGAGGCTAGTTATGACCCTATCTACATGGCATATAAGAACCAACACATGCGAAGGGACAAGAAGGGAGGTAAGAAAAACAACATTGTTGTGGCAACGGTGGCTAAGGAAACCAAAACAACTAACTAGGCACCAAAAAAACAATCAACTTAAGGCCCCTACTAACAACCATGACATCCAACCTTCAACATCTAGGACCACTACATCAACTACCCCTAGGCCTAGCTTTGATCGGAAGGATAAAACCAAATATACTAGGTTACCTTTGAAACCATCTAAACTTTTGGACCAACTATTGAAGATTGGGAGGATCCAGTATAATCAACGATCAAAACTACTCACAAGAAGCATCAAAGGCTATGTGAGATAGCCATGGATTCCACTCAAGCAATGAAAGATAATCCTTAGATACCTAATTATTTCAAGCTCAACCACTTTTTCCACTATCATCAATTGCCTAGTCATGACATTGACTTTTGTCTCACACTAAAGGATGACCTACAAAAGATGATAGATAGAGGTGAGTTGGTTCTAGATGCTTCTAATCCTATCCAATCCCAAAACCAGTTGATGCATGTGTACAAGGACCCATTAAACATCCATGACTACTCATACATCATATCAGCATTCAATATTGATGACAATAGGAGGCTTGCAAGGAAACCATTTGTGGTTTGGGTACCCCCCCCCCCCCCCCCCCCCCCCCCCCCCCCCCCCCCCAAGGGGCTCTTCAACTTCCACTAACTCAAGACCCTCTTTTGTTATAAGGATACCACCACCAATGCCCCCAAAGGAAACTTTTGTCATCAAGATTACTTAGCCAACTACAACAAATCCTACTCAAGCAATAACACAATGACCCCTCATGGTAGCTAATGCTACAGCCTCTTCTTATCAAATAAATAAAGACAACCAAAAGACCTCAACCAAGTAGAGGAAGAAGACTAAGCAAAATCCTAGCAACAAGGATGACAAGTAGGCTAAGGCATGGAAGGAAGTGGGCCCACCAAAGCCCACTCCCATATTGTCAATACCCATTACCTCTGCAACCTAGGTTACTTCGATAAGTAAACCATAGGAGGAAACTAGGAGCCAAGGGATAGAAAAAGAGAAGAAGCAATAACAACAACCTAAAAATAAGGCATGCATTTTGCAACACATGAAGGAAGTTAAGCACAACTAGGGTAGTAAGCCCATGGCCAATGACAAAAACATCCTAAGCATGATGGATCAAGTCAGCAGTCTCTTAAACAAAAAAATCACAACCTTGAGTATGTATGACTTGATCATGAATTTTACTACACATTTTGAAGTACTAGTCAAGATGTTAACTTTTATCCCTATTAGCAAGGACATTCTTTCTAACAAAGAATCCATTCATGTAGTCATTGTGCCTTCTTCATTCAAGGAGACAAATTCAACACCACTACTATTTTGCAATAGCAAAATTAAAACTAGTCTCCAAAATGGCAAAGTGACCAAGGCCTATCTTTTTATCATAATGTGGGTGGGGTAGTACAAGGTGCATCAAGTGCATGTGAATGACAAAGCTGTGATGAATGTCATACCATGCACCATAGTTGAACATTTAGGCTTAACTAAGTAAATACAATGTACAAAAACATCATCTCTTAAGTTCTTTAATGGATCATGGGTTGTTGTTAAGGGGTCCATCACCTTAGACTTTGTGGCAGAGGAGCAATTCCCCACAACTGTAGATTTCCTAATGGTAGAGGAAACACCAAGGTTCAACCTCATCCTAGGAAGACCCTGGTTGGCTCAACTATAAGTCATATCCTCACCTATTCAACAAGAAATTCATCTTCATTACAAGGGAGGTGAAATTATAATTCATGGTGATAACATAGTTCCCCTACTGTTAACAATGTGTTTACAGAGTGGGGGTCTGAAGTGGAGTTTCAAGAAGAAACTCCCAATCACAAAGTTAAGTAACTTGAGAGCGTAGAAAAAGCCAAAAATGATAATGATGGACTAGGAAACATGCTATGGGAATAACTCCCTTTTAACATCATTAGTGGAGGGGATGGAGAGTACAAGCTTGTACAAAATAGGCCCTATACATTTCCTAATCTCTCAAAGATTAGGAAGCATTTACACAAGTAATGTACACTCCCAATCCTTCCACCCTTTTCCCTTGTAAATTTGTAATCTCATAGCTAGTTAGCCTAGATTTTATTTTTCTTGTGACATTTTGTTTACTTTATTTTAGTCCTTTCACAAGTTTACTTTTTTAAAAATTTTTATTTGAAGGCTTTTTCCTTTTCTAAGCATGATATAAATTGCAAAAACCTCATAAAACTGTAAAACCAAAAAAACCCACAAAATTTTAAAACATAAAACAAATAAAAATATATATTTCCTTACAACCCAAACCTACCATGGCCTAAAACTGGCAACATCAAATGCATGACCTGCCATGGCCTTAAACTAGTAAGCAACCCTTATCCTATGGCCATTTATAACCTTGTCGCCTAGCTGTTTTCAACACTTATAGCCAATATAGCCAACATAGCCATCTACAACATAGTCCTTTACAATTTTTATAACATTAAAACCTTAAAATCATAAGGCCATGAAAAATACAACACTAGAACAATATGGGCAAAAATAAAATTAAAACTTAAAATTTAAAATTTTTGTAACATGCATAGCCACAGCTACAATGTGTGGCAAAGTGTCCAAATAATAATAAAAAATAATCATAAAATCATCCATGAAAAATTTTTTGCTAACACTAACCATAAACATCAACAAAAATAAACATCATGTTAACAATGATAAGCAAAAACTCATGGAAAACTAGGGGATGTTAAGGGGCATCTAGAGGAGGAGGTGGTAGATCATCATCATTCTCACCATTAGGACCACTAATGCCTTCTAGTGCGTAAAATATAGCAACATAAAGCCAATCACTAACCAAATAACAAACTGATAACTTAAGCATAAAATTAAAACAAAAAATATAAATATATCAAAATTGTGGAAAATCTAGCTCAATGACCTCTGCAAGTAGATGTTGAAGGCTAATCTCCAAAGGATGGAGAATTTGGTCTTCTATCATGTTAGCCCAATCAACATTGACAAAAGTAATACCTATGAGGATTTTTGTTGGGTCCACTCTAGTCCAATCAGGAAGTTTCAATGATACTATAGTCATAGAAGCCTCACCTACAGCCATGGTGACCTGAGGAATAGAAGATTTGGTCACTATAAAAGTGCTTTCAAAGAGCTAGTAAGTACTCTCAGCCTAAATCCCCTAGATGAATAGCTATCTCTTATGTCATTCAGTTATCTCCTTTTTAAGCCACTTAATCTATGCCTCCTAATTAGCCTTGTATTTTCTCTTATGATCCTTTTGTATTCAATCCCACTTTAGGACCCAACTATATAGCCCTTCCAATCCTTGGCTTTTCAAGAGATGAGATCCATTTGCATCAGCTACTATACCATCTCCCTGGAAAGTGCCTCCTTATCATGGATCATGTTCCAATAGTGGGCCCACATTATCTCTTTGGTTTGTAGGCTCTCTAAATTAGCCACTTGGGCTTCCACAAGGGCCTTGCAATCTTGGAGATCCCTAATTATATCAGCCTGCTACTCAGTCTCCTCTCTCAAGGCCACAGCTTACTCCCATAGGGATTCATTGGACCTTTGGAACTCCCATGATATTTTTTCACATGAAACTACAAGATCAATGGTAGTTTCATATAACTTCAAGGGTACATTTTGAACATTAGAGAAAAGCTTTGGCAACGAGTCAAACTCCATGTCATAACTAGGGTCCCATGTTATTGATGGCATTGTAAACAATACATGACCATAAATATAATCATAAGCATAATTTACAACTAAATATACCTCTATAACATAGCAAAATGACTCAGGCAAATAAAACATAGTTCTTACCAATATCAAGTACAATTTGTTGCAATCGATTGATGATGTCCTTGGCCACTCCACACATGAACTCCATCTTTTTAGGCACCTCTACCCATGGTTTCATGCAAAAATTAGGTGTAGAGGCCTCTTCTTATGGCTCAAGAACTACAACAAGCATAATAATCATCAAATGTTAAGAATGAAAATCAAACTTAAAACTATAGGCTATAACAAGCAACATTAAGGCATGTGCATACCTGGCTCCTCCTCTACCTTCTCTAGGATGATGATGGAGGATGCGCCTAGCAATGGCTCACTGAACAAGGTATCTAGGTCATCTAGATCAATGTTGGCTAACCCTATAGCCTCATGATGCAATAAGAGTACCTCCTCTACATGCCTTTTTTCCTCTATTGCTACAGTAGTTGTAGACCTCAGTGCCTCCTCCATTGCGATAACTGCATACCTTTGCTCTTCTTTCATAGAAGAAACCTAGGCTACCATGTCTTGATGCTTATCTACGACCGTTATACATAAAATGGGTTAGCATATGAAACAAAAATATAGCAATAAGACATAAAACATAGTTAAGACATATCGGTGATTATCTAATATCATTTGTTAAACCTCAACTTGAGCTTCTTTATGGAGGGTTTCTCTATCACTGGTGCTACTTCCTCTATGAGCCATTTCAATTTTGGCTTAGCTTCCCCATCAACCTCAGAGTGCAACTCACGAGTCCTCCTAATGTTGGCTAGTACTATGAGAGGCTCCTCCCCTGTGCTATCAAGGGAAGCACACCAACTACCACTAACTCCCTTGGTGATCACAAACAGTAACCTCCCCATGCCCTCTAGTGGGTTCTAGGCCTACATGATAGGATAAATATGCTTTATCCAAGGCCTAGAGAGTTTATCAAGGTCTTGGCCCACAAAACATCCACTCCTCCTCACCACCAAGAACTCTACGAACCTCTTTAAATAAGATACAAAAAATGCATAATGCATGTGGATTATTGTAGAGATATCTTTGTAAGTTTTAGGATCTCCTCTTGAAGCCCTGTCTTCAAAGAAGTAGCTCAATTAAATGTGGTGCCCTCCATAAGGACCTGCTTAAAGGTCCATCTCTATGCAACACCGATCACCTTCTTTTGTGACAACAATTCAAGAAAGATTGAAGGTTTGAATAAGGGATAATCTTCCCTTACTTCAACATCCATGAAATCATCCAAGGCAAGCCCAAAGTGGCCATAGCTAGTGCCTGACCATGACTCAACTTCCTCATGATGGCTTGATTCCTTCACTACTCTAGTGGAAACTTTCATCCTATCAATGAAAACACCAAACAAGTCACAAAAGGTAGCCTCACTAATAGGTATGGTGACCATTACACCTTGAATTGTAGTGCTAAACTATCTAGCTTTTATTTCAAAGGAGTCAACGACATTCAGAATCTCTATGGTAGGGATAGAAGGGATAGGTACCATTAAAACATCAAGCAAACCCACATGATCAATGTTTACTTGGATGTTTGTAGGTGCTTGTCCCCTCAAACACTTTTATGCTAGTTCCATCTCACCAAATTTCATAATAATGGTATCCTAAGGGCATCCTAAAATCAATAAGGTGATGTCAAAAGAACTAGAAATTCCTACAAGATTACAACAAACGCTTACCATCAACATAGGCACATTTGGAAAAACCGAGATATCCCAAAAACTACAATCATAATTTAAGACCATAGAACACTTAATACAATATCAGACATAATACAACAAATCATTCTTATTCGCATCTTTCTTATTAGCATTTGGTGAGGCTTGCATGGAGGTCCCAATGGCAATGGTCTTCTTCCTAATATAATATAATATCAGACATAATATAACAAATCATTGTTGTTCTCACATTTTTTCTTCTTGTTTGATTAGCTTGCATGGAGCTCCTAGTAGTAATGGTCTTCTCCCTAATGTGCTTGAAGCCCACCCACTAGCTATGTGCTATTTCAATGGCTACACACTTCTTGTAGATGGGGCTAAAGACATTAGTGTATTTATCAAGTCACTTATTCACTGATCATATATAATGGTCCTAATTTTTGGATCTTTGGTAAATACACTTAATGTGGTCTAATCATTCCTAATTAAAATTTTGTCATTAAGCCTATACCTACAAGACATGTATAGAAATCAACAAGTTAGAAAAAGGTAAGTAAGCTAAAAACATCAAAACCTTATAACAACCATGCTTACCCTTATAGGTAGTACATAGTGTCAGGAGGGTTCTAAAACAATGTGTGGACTCTATGTGCCACCATCAAAGTATTATTGACATTATACTAAGAATACTCTGGCATGCTCTAGATTGTAGAGAGGTAACATGCACCAATGGTGTCCCTAGTGTCCACCAACTCCCCTATTGCCCAGGTTTCAGGATTCTCAGTTATAAACCTAACAATCAATCTGGCAAATCCATGTAGTAGGATCTCCACTATGACATTGGCTACATCTACAAACAAGCATGACCACATCATCACATTGAAATTATGTAAGATGTAGGCAAGGAATTCCCTTGCCCTCAGCCAAAACCATAATGAGCCCTGCTCAAGAACCAAATCTAGGAGGGGGTGTTGGCCTTAGGTTGGTTGATGTAGCATAGGATGCCCACAAACTTAACCATGATTAAAATGGGCTTCAACAAGGTCCTGCATTGAAACAACACATTATTAAGATCATACTTCAACACATTGTTAGATCATACTTCAACACATCGTTAAGACCATACTTCAACACTTAGAATTTCTTAAAAACTTTTATCAAACATGCTAGTTAGGGGTGAAATTAGCCCCTATAAAAAACTCTAAAGTGTTGGTTAAATTTTCATCAGGGAATTCAAAACCAAGTGTTACGACCTTTATAGCCTTTATGACATAATATCCAAAACGTTATAATATGTATAAATCAAATATTCCTTAGTCTCAAACAACATTGATACAAAAATGACTTAAAATCTAGGAAACAATCATAGAAAAAACATTACTAAAAATAGAAACAAAATATTTTATAGCCATGAAACCAAGTTTAGAGTATTTTCATCATCCTTATATATCCTTAGGAGCATGGGACATTTACAAGAAAAATTTTTAAGTGTGCTAGCGCTACCCATCTCCAAGGGGTAAAATTAATACAACCAAAATAAACCCAAGTTTGCGTAGCCTTAGTAAAAAATTCATTAAAATTCATTTTAAGTCCAATTTCAATGATTCCACCACTAAAGGAATCCAAAAATCATGAACCTTGCAACCATAATTAGAAATCCAAAAATCCAAAACCATTTTTACTCAAAATGTAACCAAATTGACATGAATGTAGCCATCACTAAAAACCCCATTTCAAGTAGGGTTGGTAAAAAATTTGCCAAAAAATTGTTTTAGCTCCAAATGAAGTGATTCCACCACTATTTGAAATCTTAAATTGAGCCCTAAACACCACCATAAAAAATTTAAAAACCCTTTTGTTTTTTCAAAAAAAAAATCTTAAACCTTTATGAAAAACTGAAAAGGGCACAAATCACAATTGCACAACATAGCCAAAATGTCCACAACTCACTTGATAAAATTCCAAATTGAATGAAACCACAACCAATAGAAACCTTAAATCTAACATTAGAAACCCAAGACCATATATTTTGATCATCTTTGGCTAATTTCTTAACAAAAAATGCACAAGTGAGCTTGCTTTTTTTCCAAAACTGGTAAAAAACACATACAAAATAGCAAAACCTAATTTTAAAATCATATCAACCAAAGCCTAAATAACCAAATGAATATAGATCCACACAAAAACCATCAAAATAGGAGAATGGGTTTCATCAAAATTCAATTCTAGTGAACACAATGGCTTAAATCTAGAAAAACACTCTCATCCTAAACATAAAAATGACTAGGAACAACTAGCAATGGCCTACCTCAGGGTGATTGTTGATGAAGTTTGGATGAAAATAGGCCAAGGTAGGTGGAAGATTCCATGTGTCACTACATATTCATCCTTAATCATGGGGTTCTTGTTGCTTCCTCCTCTCCTCTTCATGATTTCTATAATCAATGTCAAGCAAAAACTAGAAGATTTGAAGAATCTGGACAGTAGCATTGCCTAGGGGACAAATCTGGAGCACCAACACTAAAGAATGATGATTCTTTAGAGCAATATCTCTACCAAAATCCAATCTAATTCTCTATGGAAAAGAATTAGATTTATGTGTGATCTTTTCACAAAATTTGATATATGACCTAGATCAAAACCTAAACATCTTCTTCCATGCCCCTATTGCCAATTTCAAGCACTAATATTCATGGTGCACTAAAGTGATAAGGGAGAAATGTCTCACTAACACTAGAAATGGTGGGAGTTATCACAAAGTTCAAAAATTTGAATTTCTTGATGTGGGCCCCACCATACACCTCCCATGCATGGTGTTCCAAGCTTGGAAACTTCACCAACGTTGAGGTTTCGACTCCTTCAAATACATAAAACATGTTACAACCTTCTCCCCCCTTGTACCCATGCTGGTAGTATGGACCCAACATGGGTCCTAGCCCCATTTAACCTAAAACACTCTCACATTAACCCCCTTTCTATTTCTAGGAGCTCTAACCAACCCTATCAAACCCCAAACTCTAGCAAAAGGTAAGACCCTAACAAGACTTGCCAATTTTGGCATCCACACTGGGCCAACATTGCCCAACATGGCTCTAGTGTTGCCAAATGGGGTTAGCATCCACACTCACCCCTAGGTGGATCCCACATAGTCCAAAACCCCTCTAATCACCCCCAAGCAACTCCAAAACTCTCCAAACTTAGTCAAAAGTACTCAAAACTTGCAGATCTGGTGGAGCCACGCTAAAGGGAACTCCATCCATGCTACCCAGCATGGCTCTAGTGTGGATGGGTGGTATGTGACCTTGAACTACTAAATTTGACCACTTTCTTATCTTATTTTAACCTTGATGACCTTCCTGATGAGTGGCGAGGTACCCCTACACTCAACCATACGAAACGAGTGTCGCACGCGCGATCCGGTTGAACTCCACAAATGGACTAGTTGTGGCACTTAGACAGTTATCCTTAGGTTGCAATTCGCTGTCTTCCCACCTGGACTAGTATTGTATATTTTTCATGTATGGTTTAGTCTAGTGTGAGGTGTATGATGTGTTTCTAATCTATGCTACTCCTAAAGGCAGTGGAAAATAATATTTAACTAAGATAAGCTAGGAGGAAAAGGGTAAGAAAATCTAATCTAGCCTAAGTGCGATGAGCAATCGATTCCTTGATCAACCGTATACATCTTGGACTTGGTGTACGACTACCACTGGGACTACCAAGCGTAGGGCCTAGGTACGCCATTGGGATTACCAAGTGCAGATCCCAAATACGCCACTGGGTTACCAAGCGTAGACCCTAGCTACACCACTGGGCTACCAAGCAGTCACACTTAAATGCTCGTAATCAAGTCGTACTTGTTTCGCGTTCTAGCAGTTTAAGGGTGAGAGAGAGAAAATAGTAAATAACATTAAATAAATAACAAAGTGAATGTTGTAATGATGAATTAATCTCGATCTTTATTGCTGGTCATGTGCGTGTCCAAGTACGGCACACTCAAATAAAGACACCGTACAATTACATTCACCACATTGTGTGCAAACACAGGAAAAAATCTAACTCTGGAGGGATCAAACTACCAGAGCTTCACTACTCTAAAACTAGGATTCCCAAACAAGGGAGTGTCATGTCTTATAGATATGACAGTGGACTATGATATCACGTACATGATATCGTTTGGAAGACGTGATATTGCGTACGCGATATCGTGGCCTATGCAAATCGCATCTCATCATACCCCCACGACTGAATACAAACTCGTCCTCGAGTTACAAGGAGAACAAGCTTCATTGATTACACAGTGGATAGGTATGAGATTATTAACTGGAAAAATAAATGGACTAATGTCGTAGTGTGGGAAGATACAACACAGAGAAAAAATACTACAACTACAAAAATGTGGAACTCATGTAGTTCCTGGTGGTGGTGGCTCCTCCATGGGTGCTTTCCCTTTGTCACGTGCCCTAGGCTTTGAAGCTTGGTTGCATAGAAGTATGGCCTGGAGCTTCTCCTCTTCAATCCGAGGGTCTTGTGTCATCCATGCTAATGATCCAATGTTTGATGGACTCGGCACTTCCCACGAATAGGGTAGTTGCGAGAACATCTCATTGGCTTTGACATACCATGCCGCAAACACCCATTGTTCCTCCTCATAGGCTCTGGCTTTGTCTTTATATTCATGAAGCTCTGTTAGCCATCGAGCCAAGTTGGTTGCAACATCGTTTTGTCCCTAGTAGCTTTCTTTTACCACTACAAGTTCAGAATTTGCGATATCTAGTTTTTCAACCAACTTCTTGCGCTCTACAAATTCTGCTTCATATTTGATGTGGGTGGAAGCTACTTGCTGCTCAAGCTCTGACCTTGGGCATCCTACTATTAACATGGCTAGGTTGGCATATCTAAGGTTTGCCAACTCCATGTACTCTGTTAAGTCTTGGATCTGCAGGTCCCGATTCTTAACTTCTGCTTAGTGGGCAAAGGCGTAAGTGTCCAATATGGCCCTCCAATCAATGTGCTAAGCACTGATGTTGTTGATTTGAGCCTTGGCCATATGGATCTCCTTCTCCAAGATTTGTTTGTACATCCCCACCTAATCATGGAAATGCTCCTTCAGCTTCTCATGTCATTTAGCCTCATTCTACCACGCGCTTATTTCGATGGCTAATTTTTGACGAATAGCGTGTACCTCCTCCATTGAGAGGGTTCGGTTCTCTCTGGCTAAATGGCATACATCTCGATTGACCCGAATGAACTATTCTCACAACTAATAAAAGTGTTCATAGAGAACATTCTTTTGCTTCTCCACAAAATTCAACCAAAGGTTATCTGCAACCAACTACTTATTCTCTTCTTCTAAGGCCTTGAGTGCCTTAAGATGTGCATGAGTTTGTGCTTGAGCTGTAGAGGCATCCCAAGTGGCTGTCTCCTTTTCTTCTGCCACCTTCTTATTTTCTGCAATTAGCTTTGTTAATTACTCAGTTCTGAAATTGTCTAGCTAGTCTGCGGGAACAAATTGCAAAGGATCCCATTGTGCTGCTTGTAAGGCTACGAGTTGCTCTTGTAGTTTCTACACTTTAGCTTCAGCATGCTCGGCCCTTACTTTGGATATGACTAGCTTCCCCTTTGTGGAAATGAGGTCTAATTGAATTGCTATTACATTCTGGGGGATGTCAAATAGAGACGTCAAAACTTGTCCTGTTTGAAGCAATCTGTCCAGTGCATCCTCATGTTCCGCAGGAGTCATTTAGGTTTTGGCAAGAGTTTGAGCATCTTGTGCTCCTAAAAGATCTGTCGATGGCACAACAGGCACATTGAAAGATTCTTTGATATGATTAGTGACCACTTCAGCAACTTCCATGGCATCCTGGTGTTACATGACCACCACAGTGGCCCCTTCACTAGTCTCTAACTACACTTGAAATGATGTCGTGTTTCCAGAGATCTGTTGTGACCATCTACTTTCCCCTCCTCCTATTTGGATGGATAATTCACCCCTTGTGTGATCTAATGAAATAGTAGGCTAGTTGACATGATCGATGACATGGAAGAGGTTTGCATCATCACGACTTCCCCAACTAACTGTCTCAACGATGGCCCTAAGATGGCTCATCGACGGTCTGTAGTCTTGCAGCAGTGGCGGCTAATCCTAGCGTGTGCTAGGTCTTGCTTCTTGTTGTTGGCTAGGACCTGTGGCTGGAGGTTGACTGGGTCCTGCAAGTTGAGTTGCAGGTGGTCCAGTCATCTGTTCTTCTTCTTCATCTGGTTCCAGCTCTTTGCCAATGCTCTTTCTTGAAGCTAGCACCTTTAATAACTCAACATAAGAAGCATTTTGGGCCTTTCGAAGGATGTCATTTGTGTATCCCTGAATACCAGCCCGTCGGCACAGTTTTTTGATAAGGCTGAGAAAAGGCAGCGCCATCTTCCCTATCTTCTGTTCTTCAAATTGCCTTAGGATCTCCATCAAATATAGATGGGGAAGGTTAGTGTTAACCTTTCCCATCAACACTGCACATCCCCTAGCCGCATACGTAGATATTCCTTTCAAGCCTTTTGTGGGAAAGAGGTGATAGGTTCCCATTTTGAAATAAATTTTCTCTTCCATCATCAACTCACCAAAAGCTTTATCTCTACCATAATCCTTCTCTAACCAATCTTTTCACACATCAGGGTCTGATCGGGTAGATAATCGAGCAACATGGGGGCCTGAATTTGGAAGTTTTAACACTTCCGAAATCACCTGCACAGAAAAGTCTACTATCACACCACAAATGTTAACCGTGGTGCCTTGCTCCTTATTGTGCCAAAACAAGTATGTTTCACCTAAGTACCAGGCACCGCACTCAGAGAGGAGAGGCCATAAGGGAGACCCTTTAATGTGATCCCTAACAGCCTCAGGAGCAAACTCTACAAAAGGTTCAAAGTTAAGCTCCACGATCACCGTAGCAACTGTGGACTTCGTATGGATAGCCTAAACACATTCTGGGGGCAACGTGAGTTGTTGTCTTGGTTCAGGCGCAGCAGCAGCTCCTCTTTCTACCTGCCCAGACCATTTGATAGGAGGTTCTTCTTGATGGATGCTGAATGATTGCACCTCCTATTCTGCATGTTGTCCAGCAAGGACCTGTCTTCCACCTCTCCAAGGTTGTTTCGCTTCACCTTGAGCAGGACCCTCTCGCTGTGCACGTTTTAGGGCCATCTGCAATCACACGGGCCAACGTTAGTAAGGTTGTTTTCAAAGTTAAGTTATACCTTACTACATGCCTTTAATTAAATATCTTATTCTATCGTGTGATTGTGCCTGAAAATTATGATAATGGGTCCTATGACTTAGGTGGGTTTCATTTTAATCTCCCGGTATACTTACGGGCATATGATTTTTGGCACAATGTTTCTAAGTGTTAGTATTAATTACCCTAATTTATGTACTTTGGGTGATGACAAATTTCAAAAAATTTAGGCACTTTTCAGCAAGTGTCCCTCCCCCATGACTAAACTGAACACTCTGGGGACAAACAGGTTCAAACAAAATCAAAATCGGAGCACCAACGCACGATATATGAGTCGTAGAGAAAAATTTCAAAAATTCCCCCTATGTAAATGGAAAAATGATGCTAAGTGTTGTGGCGGGGGTTCCTATTTATAGGTAAATAGGACGCGATATCATGTACGGTACATCGCATACACGATATCACGTGGGACGCAATATCGCGTACGCGATATCTCGTCCCTAGTGATGTGGGACACCTGAAAAATACTGAATTTTTAATGATTTTCTTGAATTAATGGTGTAAAATGAGGACATGGGCAAGTATGAAGATATCCTAAGGTAATTCATTAATTTGAGAGGCACTTTTAATGATAATGATGTGAGTTTGAGCAATTAAAAATTTGGCGGTTATGAAGAAAAGGGAATGTAATGGTACATTGGAACGTTAAAATTTTTAGGGACAATAAAAGGGAAAGAAAATTATGAAAAATTAAGCTGAGGATAAGAAATTGTGTGTTTGACCTAGAGAATTAGTGAAGATTACCAAGAATTACACAAGTGGGTCCTCCCCAAAGCAGGTTTTAACCTATTATGCCCTTGTGTAACCACACTTAAAGTGTCCGTGGGTACTAGAAGGGTTAAATGTAATCCGCACCAACTCCACAAAACACACATATGTAAATATCACCAAAATGAGATGAAAAATCTATGCTACACGGGACACAAGCTACAATTACACAAATAGTGAGATGAGATGAAGTATAGAAAGGTATCGTAGAGATTGGGACATGAGGTAGCTAACCCAGGGCACAATGAATCCTGCGTGTAAAGCATGATTAAGGTGTCATTAACCCGTTGTTCCAAGATCAGGACCAAGTCCATTCCTCCAAACAGTGACATCACATTGTTTCATCCCATGATGAGCAACTATGAGAGTACCATAACAACAAGGCATACGATCACTTG
>MNCI01033474.1:1321246-1364488 GCA_015680685.1 Gnetum montanum
AAATGAGGATCCTTGCATATTGGAAATATTGAAATTGGTCCATACTTATCCCCTTGGATTTCACACACTTTGTAATAAACATAGTGGGGCACTTCATACGATGTAGTTCCTGGATAACGAGTTGACCCACTATGATATTTAAGACTGTTAGATGGTATGCAAGGATTAGACTAATGCCTTCCATGGTTGTGTTCATTGAGTCGTATGGTTGTTGGAGTGTAAGTTGGTGGCCATGATGAAGTTACATGAGGCGTTGTGTTCGAAGGCAAGGGTGCACCACATTGTTGGGCTTGTGCTGGGTTGGAAGGTGCAGTGGCCTCTGAATTGTCTTGTCCCTTCCTACAGCTGTGTTTAAAGAAAGGATGCCTTTGATGTTGAGGAGGCTTTTCACTGCTATTAATAGTAGTAGCACAAGTGTTGTTCATGGGTTGTTGCTATGGCACAAACACCTTAGGAATAGTTGGTGGCATTGTGGAAGGAGGGAAAGGATGAGAATGTTGAAAGTTAGGAGGGATGTAAGGTGCACAAGGTGGTGGTTGTGTTGGAGGTATGGGTTGATAGTATTGTGAAGAATGGTATTGTGGTGAGGTAGAGTATGTTGGCCCAGTTGAAGAAATAGGGTGTTGAACATGATAAGCGTTTGGATTTGGAAAATATGAAGGATGCCTCCAGTCTAAGGGTGGTCTTCCCCACGACCGGGCTTGTTACCACTATGATCGAACACAGTATCTCTGTATGAACTTTTGATGTAATGTATTTCCCCAATGCTCATGTAGATGTAACAAGATTGGGCATTGGCCTTTGGGGTGATCATACAGGCATATATTGCATTCATACATATGATTAGCAGTTAAGCACTTATTCCCTTTATTCTTTTTCTCCAAATGCCTATTATTTTGTCCTGCCTCTTGAGTTGTTAAAGCTCTATATCCAATGATGTTGATATATTCCCCACACTTTTGATTCATCCATTCCAACATCTTATTGATCTTTGCCTCGGCTTCTTCTAATGATTGTTGTATTGGCAAAGATGATGTTTCTACCTTGATTTTTCCTTGTTATGATCATGGACCTTTGTTGAGTTAAGATTTTGGTCCCGTTGATGTTTTTCAACACTCTCCCATGTAGATATTTCTCATTCTTCTTTTGCTACTTGCTTAATAATCTCTTGGATTTGATGGGTTCATAGGTTGTATAGTTGACCTCGGGCATACATTCCTAAGGTCTCTCTTGTTTCATTATGTAGCCCATCAATGATATGGTACATTAGCCTTTCCTCGAAAAACCCATGTCCTGGACAGTTGTTTAATAGTGCATAATATCTTTCTAAGGCCATGTCCAAGGGTTCATGTTTTGCTTGTTTCCATCCTTGGATTTGTTTCCTCAAGGCTAACACTCTTGCGTAGGTTTGATATTTTTCGTTAAAGACCTCTACCATTGTTGACCAGCATTGTATTAAATTTGGTTTTAACAATATATACCATACTTTAGCTTGGTCAACGAGTGTCATAGGAAAGAGCCTAAGTTTTTGCCAACTGTTATCAATGTTATTCCACGTGTAGGCATCGTAGAAGGCTAATAAATTTTGATGCGGATCTAAGTCATAGCCTCCTGAAAATTTAGGAAAGTTTTTTAAATCGAGCCTGGGTAGATGGCTCTCTTTATGATGCCTACGTGAGATTCGAACAGCCTCTTATATTTGCGTTAAGCTTGTAGTGGCCAGTGGGGGTTCATTTTCATCAGGTAAGTTAGGCTTTCATGCGTTGTGATGACGTTGTTTTTTTTCATGCTTATAGGAAACTCCCACTTTAGGTTGTATACTCCAATATTCATTGTCATATAGTTTTTTGGTTCTCCAATGAACTTCCTCACTAAGTGTGGCATTATTATCATCTTGTAGGAGAGGCATGATTGTATGTGAATTTATGTGACTTTTTATAATTACTTATTTTTTAAGATATATATCGTTAAGTCCTTTACAGTGACCTTGTATGATATAACTAATCTAGATAACTAGCACCATCCCCGACAACGGTGCCAATGATGAGTGGTGAGGTACCCCTACCCTCAACCATACGAAATGAGCGTCGCACACGCGATCCAGTCGAACTCTGCAGATGGACTAGTTGTGGCACCTAGACAGTTATCCTTAGGTCGCAGTTCGTTGTCTTCCCAACTAGACTAGTATTGTATATTTGTCACGTATGGTTTAGTCCAGTGTGAGGTGTATGATGTGTTCCTAATCTATGCTACTCCTAAAGGCAGTGGAAAATAATATTTAACTAAGCTAAGCTAGGAGGAAAAGGGTAAGAAAATATAATCTAGCCTAAGTGCGACGAGCAACCGATTACTTGATCAACCGTACACATCTTGGACTTCATGCACGACTACCATTGGGACTACCAAGCGTAGGTCCTAGGTATGCCACTGGGATTACCAAGCGCAGATCCCAAATACACCACTGGGTTACCAAGCGTAGACCCTAGCTACACCACTAGGCTACCAAGCAGTCACACTTAAATGCTCGTAATCAAGTCGTACTCGTTCCGCATTCTAGGAGTTTAAGGGTGAGAGAGAGAAAATAGTAAATAACATTAAATAAATAAATAACAAAGTGAATGTTGCAATGATGAAGTAATCTCGATCTTTATTTCTGGTCATGTGCATGTCCAAGTAGGGCACACTCAAATAAAGACACCATACAATTACATTCACCACACTACAGGCAAACATGGGAAAAAATCTAACTCTGGAGGGATCAAACTGCCAAAGCTTCAGTACTCTAAAATTCTTCTTATTTATAGATATGATGGCGGACTACGATATCGTGTATGCGATATCGTAGGGAAGACGCGATATCGTGGCCTATGCAAATCACATCTCATCACTTCCCAAAATCAGTTGATTTTATACCATTAATTCTTCTGATGCTAGGAGAACCCTCCATCCACACTAGCCAACATGGATCTAGCATGGGTACCCTAATGATGGATAATCAAAGCCTTCCCTTAACCCAAAATTGCCATGAAATTTGCTCCCATAACCTAGATACCACCTGCTAATCTCTAACAATCAATGGTAACTAAGATTTAAGTTATTTTTCATATATCAGACTTAGCCATGCTAAGAAACCCCTTCACCCACACTACTCAACATGGATCCTACATGGGTACCCTAGTGGTATGACATAAAATCCATCTTTTAGCCAAAAATAGCCTTATAACTTGCCTTGTAGCCTTTAAACCCTATCGGAGCCCCCTAGAGCCTTTAGACATCAAGAAAATGAACTAAAAATAGTAAAAAAAATCTATCCCCTCTTCTATCCATGCTAGGGCCACACTATCCAATGTGGCCCAAGTGGGATAACCACTAAAAATATCAAACAATCTTAAAATCAGATAATTTTGATACCAGATCTTGATCCTCGGCCCCTGCAACCATGGTAGCTTCTAAACCCTATCAAATTTTACCAAAGATGGCTATAAGTCTACACCCAAGTGGTATCCACATTGGGGGAAGACCCTATCCATGCTAGGCAACATTGCCCTAGTGTGGATGAAAGAGGTATGATCAAAAACTTTCAAGATTTACACCAACATAGACATAGGTTGATCTCCTAACCCCTTTAGAGTCTCCAACAATTAAAAAATAAATAAATAAAATCTATTTCATATGCACATTCCCATATCCATTCAATGAACCCCCCTTACCCACACTGGCTAGTGTGGATCTAGCATGGGTACTACGGGGTTGACCCATGGGAGGTTCACATACACCTCAAATCAACTCCAAATTGCCCTACATTGACCCCAAAACCTTACCAACACTATTGAAATCCATAAGAATAATCAAAACCTAATAAAAAATGTGCAATGTATTCACCTTGATTTCCCACACTAGAGCTACATTGGGTAGTGTTGCTCTAGTGTTGCTAAAAGGGGGTAACTTCAAAAACCTATCAAATAACTAAAAAATGCCAGGTTTTACACTTGGACTTCAACCATCAACACCGACAACATTAGGGATGCATATGCATGGTTGAAACCTATCAAAAATAGTAAACAACTGATCCACTTGGGTCACCCACAATGGTTAGCATCACCTCAACATGGCCTCAAGGGGGTGACCTCCAAAACCACCTAGAAACCTCCAAAACTTCCAAATCTTAATCCTAAAGCCTAGCCCTTGATACTAGCAATCTTGAAAGCTGACAAGCATAGTTGATTTGCTATTAAATTGGCCTAGATCTAAGATCTTAATGTATCCATGCTAGGGAAAGCCTAATTTATGCTAGGCAGCATGGCTCTAGTGTGGGTGAGCTACCTTTCCACTTTTGGTAGTAGATCAACACTTTCAAAAATCAAAAATCTACATCAATAAAGCCTAAGATCTCATAGCCTTTATTTTGCACTTGTTTGATCTTTTTTTTATCTTAAAATCCATGATGCCCCCTCATGCACACTAGAGAAATGCTACCTAGTGTGGATCAAGGGGGTATACCCATGTGTGGCCTCAAACAGCCTTCAAACTAAGCCAAATTTGATCCAAAACTTGATAAACCACTACTTATAGCCCCAAAAGCCTAAGAACTTGATTGATCTACTCCTAAAACTACCTTAGGATCAAAAATCCAGTATGCCCCACTTGAACCACATTAGAGCCATGTTGGCCAATGTGGCCCCAATGTGGATGCACCTCCCAACTTGCTTTAACCCTCCAAACATACCCAACATGATCCCCAAACTCAATAGGAAAGTGCTCAACAACAAAGCCCTAGCTTCAACATTAGATTGGCCCTATTTCACCCTACCACAACCCAGATCTGGCTCATCCATGCTAGAGCCATGCTTACCAACATGGGTCCAATGTGGGTATAGCATGCAGCTTGATTTAATGCTTGAAACATACTTAAAATAGTTCCAAACCTTGGCTAGGAAGCCCACAACAACTAAACACCTAGCTTCAACTACAAATTGATCCTATTTTAACACTTTTAGAGTTCCCATGCGAAAGACTCCCTCCATTCACATTGAGGCCACGTTGTCCAACATGGATCTAGGGGGAACAACTTCAAAACCTACTCTTTCACAAGTTTTGACCCCTGAAATAGCCAATTTTCATAAATCTAGCCCTGTGCTACCTTGGGAAGGCCTTAGAACCCTAATTTTGGCACTTTGGATGGCATGAAACTCATTTTCCTTAGTATCCATGCTAGGGAAATGCTACCCAATGTGGCTCCAACATTGGTGGCAGATCCAGGCTTCAATGGAGGCTTCCAGAAGCTGAAATTAACACTGGAATTGACCTCTTTCCTTCCTCAATCCACTACATTAGACATGGAAGCCATTAGGAGTTAAAAAATACTCCCAAAAAATCCTAGAAAATTATCTAGATGTTCTATCCATGTTGGAGGTCATCCCACCCATGCTAGCCTACATGGGTCTAGCATGGATACCCTAAAAACCATGATTTTTTGCACCAAAAAACCTTGAAACAACCTCTACTAATACCTAATCTTACCTAGTAGCCCTAAACACTGATGCCATGGCCCACTAACATCTAAAATCGGCAAGATCCAAACTTTTCTAACCAATACTAGCTAATTTCTACCACATGCATTCAATTTTCATTGATTTGACCTTATTTCATGGTGTTCTGACTTATTTTTGACCTTATTTTGCATTATTGATCTTTATTGCCATAAATTTGCCTTAGTCTCCCTATATTTACCTTATTTTCTCTATTATATCCTTTGTTGATCCTTGTTTAGCCTTCAATTGGTGTTGAATGATGTGATTCAACCTTCTTGAATGATGGGATTCAACCTTCCCTAACCATCATTTGACACCATGTGACCATGGCTTGCTAAGGCCTAAAATTGGTGACATGGCCTACCAAGCATAAAACTAGCAAGATTGTAGCCTTTGTTAACCATTTTTTGCCATATTTCTCATGTTTTACATTATTACACTCTGTTGGACCCTCATTTGACCTTTTCTTGGCATATATTTCATTTGGTTTGCTTATTTTCTACATCCTTGTGGCTTTGAACAACCTTATTTACATTGTATTTTACATTGAAGTAGCATATATTTGCTAAATTTCATAGCTTTTACATTATTTACTCATATTTACCCAAGTGACACTTAGTGTGCTTATGGTGAACCTGGGAGCATATCAGTTTGCCTTTGAGCCTAAGTGAACTTCACAATGATGTTGAATGGTGTATTAACCTTGATTACCTAGATCTTGAGCTTGAGAGTCTTGTTGACCATATAACCTTGATAGATAAACCTTTGGAATGGCTTGAAAACCAAGTTAAGATCCTTGACCTAGAAGCTAGCGACATTACTGAAGACTCTCTAGTTGAGGATTCTGTCATGACACATAGTGGTGAGGAGAAAACCTTAAAACTAAGTTCCTCACTAGAACCTCAATAGGCTCATGACATCACCAAGGCCCTACAAGATAACATTAAATCATTTGCCTAGTCATATGAGGATATGTTAGGACTAGACCCATTATTAGTACAACACAACATCATACTTGATCCTAACTTTAGGCCAATTAAGCAAAATATTCACAAGATTAGACCTAATTTGGCCCTGGTAGTTCATGATGAGATCACAAAGCTATACCAAGCTGGTTTCATTAGAGCTATTGATTACATGAAATGAGTGTCCAATATAGTGGTAGTTCCTAAGAAAAATAGGAGTATCTACATTTGCATTAATTTCTAATATCTAAATAAGGTAACCATCAAGGATGACTTTCCTTTACCTAGCATTGATTAAATTATTAATACTATGGTCAAGCATGCCTTATTATCCTTTATGGATGGGTTATCAAGGTACAACTAGGTTAAAACATCAACTTAGCATGACCTTCATGACCCCTTGGGGTACCTTTTGTTATATCATGATGCCCTTTGGCATTAGAATGCAAGAGCAACCTACCAAAGAGCCATGACATATATCTTTAGTGATTACATGCTAGGTTTTCTCAACAATTACATAGATGATATAGCTATTAAGTACAAAGTGGCCAATGACCATACACATGACCTAGACCTTGTTCTTAAATTATGCTTTAAATATAAGCTTAGGCTTAATCCCAAAAAGTGTGTCTTCGATATCAAAACTAGTAAGATACTTGGCTTTTTAGTGTCTCAAGCAAGGATACATGTTCATCTTGATAAGGTTAAAACCATAACCAACTTGGTAGCACCTACTAACCTTAAGGAGCTTTAGGGACTACAAGGGAGATTGTAATTCATTTATAGATTTATCACTAGGCTTATGAATAAGTTACAACCCATGCAACACTTACTTAAGAAAGGAGTTCACTATGAGTGGACAACTCAAAGCCAAGAAGCCTTTGAAAACCTTAAGCAATAGTTGGCATACTATCAACAGTCTATCCTCCATAAGAGAATAAACCATTTACATCTACCTTGCTATCTCTAACATGCCTATTGTCTCTCTACTCTATCAAAAATGAGATGATAGATTGGAAATCATAGTATACTATCTCAACCATGCATTAGTTACCCATGAGACCAGATACACTAAAGTGGAGAAGTATTATTTAGCACTAGTCTTCTCATTGAAGAAGTGGTGACACTACCTCTTCAGGAGCCAAGTCATCACCATTTGCAAAGACAACGTGCTTAGATCCATAACAACTAACATCTATGAGAGTAGCCATTTAGCCCAATAGAAAGCCATAATAGTAGAGTTTGACCTTCACTACATTTCCTAGTCCTCAATGAAAGGTCAAGCTATAGTTGTACAACTTAGAGTTTCACCTATTGATGACCATGAAACCATAGATCCTAAGTTTCCAAATGAACGCATTAACACTATTAGCTAAGTGCTTGAGGTCTATGAGGTGATCATGCACTTTAACCATAGAGCTAGTATTGCTACCATCATAACCTTCCTATCTAGTGAAATCCAACCCTTCACCTACCAATTTAAGTTTTCATGTACCTAAAACATAGTAGAGTATGAGGATTTTATTAGAGGGATGATGGTAGCTCGTGACCTAGGATATAAACACTTAATGATCAAAGATTATTCACAACTTGTGGTTAACCAAGTAACCAAGGTTTACACTTGTAAATCCAAACACTTACAACTTTATAATAACCTAGAAAAGCAACTATTGCAATAGTTTACAAATTTTGATATCCAGCACATACCTCAAGATGAGAATGTCATAGCTGATGCAATTGCAATGCTAGCCCTTAGTCTAACGTCAAATGTGTTTAGCAAGTTTTCCACCTTAACTATGAACTATGTTTTTTCCATCACATATAGCATTGATAATACCTTTGTGGCCATGGTTCATACTGAGGATACCTTTGTGGTCGTGGTTCATGCTACTCCTACAATGAAGTGGCATGACGATATCAAATTTTACCTTATGCATGGTGAACCATCACAAGGACTAATTGCAACTTAAAAGGACATTGTACGTAAGCAATCAAAACAATATGTCATTATAGGCAACAAAATGTTATGTTGATGGTCCTACGATGACATATTATTAGTATGTTTGGGTAAAATCAAAGCCCACATGATCCTAGAGTAGGTTCATGAAGGTGTATGTGGAGGACATATAGAACCTAGAGCTATGGCCTCTCAGATTAGATGGTTAAGTTATTATTGGTTCTATATGGAAAGCAACTACCTACAAAAGGTTAAAACTTGTGACACATGCCAATGGCATAGTAATCTTATACACATACCACCAACTGAGTCACACACTACTCAAATAACTTGGCCATTTCAAAAATGGGGCTAGATATCATCATACCTATAACACCTACATCTTCCGCAGGACATAGTTTCATCATAACGATGACCGAATACTTCACAAAGCTGGTTGAAGCTATTCCTCTAAGAAGGAAAATATCTAATTAGGTCTGTAAATTCATACTAGATAACATTATAGCCTATTTTGGCATACCCATGATCATAGTCGTAGATAATGGACCATAGTTTAGTAGCCAAGAAATGAAGAATTTCTATCATGACCTAGGCATTAGGCATTCCTTCTCATCACTATATTACCCTCAAGCTAATGAACAAGTGAAAGCAATTAATAAGGCCATCATGAAATTTCTTAAGAAGATGTTGAACAATAGGAAGTACAAGTGGCATGAGTGGCTTATCCATGCACTTTGGACCTACAAAACAACCTATTGTATGGCAACTAGTATAATCCCTTATAGCTTGGTTTATGGTTTTGAAGCTATTTTACCTCTTAAATTACAAGTGTCATCACTCCAAGTAACCTTATCTAACTTCATCAATGATGAACATCATAAGGAGCTACAAACCATAAACCTAGACTTGGTGAAGAAGCAACGAGTATGAATGCTTGCTCACGTCAAGTGATATCAAGAGAGGCAAAAATGATAACACCACCATAACTTTGATCAATTATAAGATCAAAGATGGTGAACTAGTCCTCAAGGTCATCCGTAAGGATGCAGAAAAATTCTCAGCCAACTAGGAAGGACCTTTCTTAATCACCATGGCCTATAGCAACAAAGCATTAAAAATAGCTAACCTGGATGGGAATGAGTTGGCCAACCTAATCAATCATTCCTATCTAAAGCCTTACTACATGTAGCCTATAGAAAAAATCAATGACCTTCATAGCCAACAATAAGCGATCCTACATGACATCCTTTGTATAACAAAGGAAAATCTTTTTATGGCCCACTAAGGCCTTAAACTAGCAACATGGCATGTCATGGCCTTAAACTTGTAACATTTGTGACTTGGGTAGCTTGGCTTTATTCATTATCTCACATGGCCTTATGCATTGTAACATGACAACATGTTTTCTTTGCCTAGTTTTCTTGTCCTCTTAGACATGTTCTTGCAGGATGAAGCCTGAAGTCAAAATGAAGGTATAATTCATCATGGCAACATGTCACTGCATAACCTCGAAGTGCAAGATTCAGTGAGTTTGTCCTACTATGCCAAGAGTGTTTGTTTCATTTCCATTCCCTTCTTCTTTAACCCAACCCTATAGCCTTATTATAGCCATCCTTACCCTAGATAACAATGTGAACCTATGTTCAGCATTCAAGCACTATGACCTTATGACATCCCTTTATCATGATCCACCTTCAAGTCTGTTGAGTGTAACACACCTCATTCAATAGGAAAACCAAATCAAGTCCATCAAGCATAACATATTTTTCTTGACGAGAAAACCATTAAGTCTATTGGAAGTAACACACCTTATCCAAAAGAAAAACCAATTCATAATTGGCCTTGGCAATGAGACCCAATGAATGTTTCGCCCCACAAAAAAATGAGGAAGCAAATTACCAAGAAGTCAAATGACCTATGAAAATCAAAAAGCCCAAACAGATGGCTTCAAGCATGCAAAGGAAGAAGCCTAGTGGCCAAAGAAACCCAGGAGCAAGATGTTGAGTCCTCAAACACATTGGCTAAGTGACCAACATCATAAAACATGAAGTGTCAAAACCACTAATTTGCTAACACGTCAGTGCCATAGCCATGACATCCACTATGGAACATATTATTAGTCCTCGTGATTATTTTCCTAGGATCTCATTACCATCATTTCATCATAGCCTTACCCCATCATTGTAAGAACTCTTCAACATGGTTCAACATGACCAAATCAACTATGAAGACGAAACATTAGTGATGGACCTACATTAGTGTTTTGTATTCTTTGTCAGTGCCTCTTAGGTCAATCCTCCAAACACCAAAAAAGAGGATGCAATGATACACCATAAAAATTTCATGTTGTTACCTTTTTTTCATTGTAATCCCCATCCCATAAAACTCAAGGCTAAACTTCATTGAAAATGTGAATATTACAGCCTATGAGGTGTAATCTCACATACTTTATACTTTTGAGGCTAAAAATGCTTCATAAGTGGTCAAAGCCTCATCCCCCAAGTGAAAAGAGTCATATAATGTCTATATTTAGTCTTGGGGGTTAAAAATACCTTTTGGAATGCCAAAATTAGCATTTTCATGGGTTTTATGAAGGGTGTAATATTTTCCACGCTAGAGATAACCATTGGAGGTATAACTCACCTACTGAGGGTATAACTCACCTACCAAGGGTGTGGGCCACCTACTTCCAACTTTGGAGCATATGATATTAACCATGCATAGTGTGGGGGCTATAACCTTCCCTCCAATGTTTATTTTTCATCCCCCCAGTGTTGCATCTTTCCACATACCCCCCAGCCCCCCCTCCCTCTCAAATGTTGCTCTAGCATGGCCAAGATTTTAGCACTACATCAAGTCTAGTGTTGATCCTACACTTTAGCATTGTAGTTGGAAGGTCCAATGTTGGTAGACAAAGATAGCATGGGTAAAATTCCTATTTACTATTTTTAGTAAATAAAATGACCATTGGGGTAAAACACTAACCATACATAATAACCCCCTTAGACTTGAACACCCACCACACCTACATGTAGCCAAAATTTGTAGTAATTAAGTCAGAATTTGTAGCACAAATCAATCATAATTTGTAGCCAAATTTGTGGCCAAAACCCTATATAAACCAAACCCCAACACCATATAGAGGTTTCACACTTTGTAATTTTTAGCCATTTTTTGTATTCAAGAGTTCTTACACACCTGCAAATATAGAGCTTCTTGAATCCCAAGCATGGAACCCCCTTACATCCATTTTTACTCCTTTATCCCCTTGTAAGATCTATGAGGTTTTTGTGCCAATTTTGTGCACCTAAGAAAAAAAATTTCTAGCAATGCTCACTTGGCTAGTTAAAATTCCCCACACCTCTCATCCTCCAACATCAACAACATAGTAGATCTGATGTGGCAACAGTGAAGGTTCAAAAGCATCAGGACTAGTAAAACCTCCATATCATGAAGATGATTGTTGTAGTTTCAATAGACTCTAAACCCCCATACAAGTGAACCCCCCTATTACAACAACCCATCTTGTACACATTTTCTGTACTCTCTCTATTTTTGTTAAAATAAAGTTTATAGTTTCATTTGTGTGCAAGTTTCTTCATATGTTTCATTTCAATACATTTATCTCTCATATCTGCATTTTATGTTTTACATTTTATTACCATGTTTTATCCTCCTTAAGTCTCTGGGTGATCTACTAGACTATCCAAGACACCTTGGATTCCATTTTTCATGAAGGTTAAGGCTATCGTGCTAGGAATTTCTCAGTTTCTCCAACAACTGATATTTTCAATCACCACACTTCACTAGGCTCTGGCGCATGTGGCAATTGTGGCTAAGGCTATCTTGCTATAACTGTTGCTTCTAGTGGAAGATAAAAAGCATCCAGAAATGCTTTCATCTTCTCCTCCTTACTCTATGGGTTATACATAGTCTATGTGGCTTCCTCAATATGGCGATATAGGAACATCCCACGAATAGGGCATTGTAGGAAATAGCTTCTTGACATTGACAAACCATGCTACGAATTATTTACATTCAACATCAAATGTCTTTAAAAGGTTTTGTAGCTTGTGATAATCATTCATTCTTCTGCCTAGGTTCTCAAAAATAGATCGTTGATCTATGAATCAACTCTTAAGAACTTCAAGCTTAGCATTGTTATTTCTAACTTCTACTTAGTATCCTTGTGGTACTTCAACTTGGCCTCATAGAGGAGGTACAAGCTAGCCACCTGCTTCTCCAATTTTGACCTTGGCCTACCAGCTATCAACATTGCCAAGTTTGCATAATGGAGGTTGAAAAGCTCCATATATTTTATCATTTCCTCGATCTGCAACTCCTTTAGGTGGATCTATGCTTTGTTATAGGTATTTAGGCTATCACATAGTAGCTATCATACATTGCCTCTTTGCTAAAGTTGCTGGAGGACCTCATTCATCTTCATCTCAGCTAGTTGAATCGCCTTTTCATTTACCTCCTTGAGGAGCCCTACCTAGTCCATGTAATGAGTTTTGACTTATTCAAATTTTAGTTCCTCATTTTTATAAGCAGCTACCTTAATGGCCATTTTCTAGTAAAGCGCTTAGACTTCCTCCATTAACATATTCCTGTTCTTTACTATCAACCTCCCCAAATCCATGTTCACCTTAGTGAGATGCTCCTACTACTATCTCACAAATTTGACCATTTAGACCTTTTGTTCCTCAACATTGCATAGGTGATGAATATATTTGGTTAGGGCCAAGTTCTCCCTATGGACTTTCTCCAAGTCCTTATCAGTATGAGTAGCAAAAGCTTCTAATAAGGATGCATCAAAGAACACCATCTCTTTGGCATTCTCAACCTCTTTGAGTTGATTCTAAAGCTATAGAAAAGTTTCATCTTGTGTGATAGCTTGGCTTAAAATGGTGGGATTGGCTAACTGAGCTCTTAATTCCGCAACCTCAGTAGCCAACCAACAGCTTTCAATAGTATCTACCTCAAGTTGAATGTTTGCAATGATCAGCTTAACCTTGGTTTCTAGTAGCTCTAATTGGGTTGTGATGATTTCTTTTGGGAGATCAAAGATCTCCAAAAGTGATTGTCCAATTTTCACTAGTCAATCCAACACTTCCTCATGTTAAGCTACGCTAAGCCATCAATTCCCTGCTCCTATGGAAGCTTGCATATACTTAAGTATAGCAATGTCCAACGTGGCTGTCCCAAGAATATTAAGTGCTTTAGCCACTCTGTCGGCCACCACCTCTACCTTTGTTTCATACCTGTGGTGTTGCATCACCAAGACAATAGCCCACTCACCCTCCTCTAGGTGCACTGAGAAGGTTGTGATGTTCCCAAAAATTTCTGGGAACTCTTGTTATCAAGGGATGAACACCATAACCTCTCAGGTGCTTGGATTTATTCTTGCAAGTTCCTACATTCTTTGGATCAAAAACATTAGGGTAGTTTCCTCCAGCCAGCTTATGTTTCTTTTTACCTCATTAATATGGCTTCATGTTGGTCGATAGCTTGATGGTTCCCAACCACTTGCCTCTCCTTGTTGTTGTTACAGAAACTATTTGGGAAGTTTCCTCATGTAATCAACAACTACATGAGCCTCCAGTGTGGTCTCATTGGCAGGCAGTGATGATGGCCACTCCTCTTGTAGTTTAGAATCTACCTTGTACTTCATCAACTCCTGCTACGAGGTAGTAAGAGTATGACAAATCATGTCATTAGCATAACAGGCTCTATCTCCCCTTTAGCTAAGTTTTCAAATTAAGCACAAAAAGGGGAGTGTCTTCCTTTCTTACTCTTTTTCTTTAAAGTTCTTTTCAATCTCAAGAAAGATAAGCTTAGGGACATTAACAAGACATTTAGCACTTAGAGAAGCACACACACAAGAAGAAAGGTAGCGACTTTGCTAGGCCTCACCATTAAGTTTAGGTGGTAGGCTAAAATCTTCAAGTAGGCTCTCTCCATCTTAGTGAGTGCACCTTTCTCCTTATGATCCATGCGATAGTACCATTGGATTCACTTCTTTTTGGCTTCTAGGTTTGCTTGTGTAGGAATCTTTTCCAATGTTGCCCTAATGTCAAATAGTTCAAGGACCTCTGCAATGGACTCAACCAAGTAGGAGATGTTGATGTCTTTGATCTTTATTGTGACGTCTACCTGTTGATTATTCCAAAAAAGACAAGTTTCCCCCATGTACCATTTCCCATTGGAAGAGAGAATAGGCCACATGGGGAATCCCTATGTTAAGTGCAGACCTCCTCTAGTTCCATCTCTAAGAAGGGACCAAAGATAAGTTCTTGAAGCACTAAACTTTGGGCCTCCTTGGAATGAATTTTCTCAAGGCAAGCCTAAGTTAATATGACATCCAAATTTAGCCTAGGCCTTGGCACTTCATCCTACCGTGATTAGCATGTCTCCACTATGGGAATCTGATGGATAGATTCCACTTTGGACTCCTCCTAAAGAGGTCCCATCGCATGCGTTTCAGCTTCTCCTTCTTGGGGCTATTGTGGCTGCTAGCCCCTTCCTTCTCTCAGCTACGTTTTCCTTGATTGGGATAGTCCTTCTCCTTGTGGTCCCCTCTTTGGTACCATCTATGATAACAAACATAACCAAGGATTAGTGTTTTATGTATAACTTTTGGTACTCTTGATACCCTTTCTTGTTTGGAAAAGTTACACTTATGCTGATTGTGATCATGGCAAATTGGTTATTTATTATTATTTATTTATTTAGCTACTAGAGCTTATTGATGAGGTTTGACTTAGTATAAATTAATTATTTTTAATATTATTTTACTAGTTAAACCTTAGGGAGTTAGAAAAATTTTAAAAAACTTTCCATCATAAACCATAGGTTTGTGGTCCCCATGATGTAAAGCTCATCTCTAGTAGCTTGAGGGTTAAACAACAAGTTGATTCAAACAAGCAGTTGGCAAGTTATGGTGCTTGAAAGGTTCTCTAGGCTTAAAAATGCAAAAAATCTCCTAGTGTTGTGTTGCAAATGTGTAAAAATGTCTAAGTGTTGACACGTATTTATAGTATTTTTGTATTACATCAACAAAGATTTGTTGACACAACCATAGAGCAATTTTTTCATATTAAAAAAATAAGTATGGGAAAAGACTTTTTCAATGAAATTGGAGTCTAGAGGAAGCCAGAAAAGCCTAGATTAAGGATAAATTATTGAATAGGACTTGGAATTTATTCAAAAAAAGAGATTTGGATGGAGCTTGATTTTCCATGAGTGCAAAAAATGGATGTACCAAGGTGGAAACCACTAGATTTGAAAGAAAAAATGATTAAGGGATAGGAAATTTTACCTTTCAAACTAATGGGTATGTAAGTGGGTCCTTTCCATAGTAGGCTCATGCCTTTAATGCCCTTGCATTCCCTCATATCATGGATTTTGCAAGCCCCAAGAATGATTAATGATCATGGATTGTTAAAAATCAAATCCCCTAAGAAACCACCAAAGAATTAAGACATATCAAATTGGACACATTGATTAATCATGATAATAGGTAGTGAGATGGCAAATGGATTGAATTGGTGATGAGAGAGAGAGGATGAAATGGAATTCTGCATTCTAGTCACATGAAGTCCTTTGTGGAGTGTGTGATCAAGGTGACCTAATATTGGTCCATCCTTTGAATCAAGACCATCCTCTTCTAGTGACCTTGCATTGGTACATTAAGACCATAAAATCTCCTAGAGCCCATGAACACCCTCAAAGATCACACATCATTCCAAATAGAGAAGAAAAGAGAAGTAGAAAGTGAAGAGTGCCTTAGTTAGAGGAGTGCCTTCAGGCATGGAGAACATATCTTTCCAGCCCCATAACAAGGGCTTGTAGCCCATTATTTCATCTAAGGAGTGTGCTTTGAATTTCCATGTTTTTTTTCATGGGAACCACACCATGCAAAGACATTACTGCCTATTATTGGTCAATGTTAGGAATGGTGATGAATCGATGAGAGCACCCATAAAACTCAAAACAATAGGCAAGTATAAAAGGTGCCAAATCCCCTTGAAGGTACACCCTTGTCAATTCCACTTAATTCGTTCCAAGTCTGAAGAGTACCAAGGTCACAAGTTCTTTTAAATTTTTTATCAAGAAAGGACCTGACACTTTAAAAATGAGATAACACCATAGATTTTTAGTGGAATGTATGGATGACAAGAGCTCACTACCTAGTAGAGAAAACCAATGTCCCATTAATCACAGTAAAAATTCAATAATGAAATCTAGTCATTAAGAAATCAATTCAAGTAATAGAATTTAATTAACCACCATTAATCAATAGTTTTGCTCAACACCAAAGTCCATATGGCAATAAAGGAGAAAAATATGTGTAAGAAAATCAAAATAAATAAAAATATAAAAGAAATTGTAAAATAGTCAAGAAAATAAAACAATGTATAAAAAATGTGTAAAACAAAAAAGTTAAAAAAAAACTAAGGATCCACTTGTAGGATGCTAGCATAAATGGCCATCTCCCCTGTGACTAAGCTGAAAGGGAGAGATCTAAAAGATTGAGCGTGCATGGCCATCAATTAAGGCATTATTCCCACTGGTTATTCATATCTCCAGGAAAGGTTTAAGTTGTTAGATGTTGACTGATAACCTCTTATTTAGGCTAGCAAGATGGTATATCATCATGGCCCCAAATGGAAAAGTTTCATATATAGCTTAAGGACCCTCCCATAGCATTTGAATTTTGTTTGTTGAGGTACATGCATGAGGTTCTGATAGAGAGCATTATCCCCTAGTTGAAACTTTACTTTCCTTATTCGAAGGTCATGGCATTGTTTGTTATGTTCCTTATGCAGTCATTCAATGACAGGACCACTGATCTATTTTCATCTATCATGTTGAGATTCATCAGTCTTTTTCTTTGTGCTAGACATAGGTCCAAGTCAAGGTCATAGGCCATTGAAAGTAAATAGAGCTCAACATGGATGGGAAGAGTTGGAAGTTTACCATCCACTAACTCATAGGAAGAATAGCTAATAGAAAATTTCCACATTGAATAATAAGCCTAAAGAGCATCATTGAGTTTACTACTCCAATCCTTCCTATATTTACTAACTTTACGTGTTAGTATTTTGGTAATTTCCCTATCGGTGATCTCAGCTTGACCATTGGCTTGGGGGTGGTATGGAGTTATTAATTTATGTTCAACCCCCAACCATTGCATGAGCTTTTGAAAAGTGGCACTAGTAAAGCAAGTTCCATTATCTAAAATTAGTGCTTGTGGCACACCAAACCTAATAACAACATTTTGTTGTACAAACCATACTACCGCAGAAAATGAACAGTCAATGATGGCAATGGTTTAAACCCATTTGGTACAATAATCAATAGTCACAATGATATAAGTATTTTCATTTAACATAGGGTTGATAGGCCCCCCTAAAATCAATCCCCCAAAGATCGAAAAGCTCTAGTGGTTGGATCCATTACTGAGGTCCTTCTATGTGCATGATCATCCCTTCATCACATTGGCATCTGCCAAAGGAACGAAAGAAGTTATGGATATCTTTGAAGATCATGGGCCAATAATATCCTATCAAGAGAATCATAATGGCCATCCTCCTCCTAGCATAGTGGCCCCCATAAGGACCTTCATGTACATCCTAAAGAACTTGAAGTTGATCTCCATCAAGAACACACTGTCATACTAGGCCATTTGTGTGATTCTTGTAGAGGTTTCCTTTAATTTCCATGAAGTGTTTTTCCTAATGACGAAACTATTATTTCTTCTTATTGTCCCACTTCTGTGGCATCTCTTGTGTAAGTAAATAGGAGAGGATGTGATCGTACCAAGTTGTTTCTTTGGGATTTTAAGCATTAACAACACCAACAAAGAGGAGTTTATAAAAAAAATTGATCTAACAATGGGTTTTCATTCTCTTTGTTATTTCATCTTAACCAAGACAAGTGGTTAGCCACCACATTCCTAGTCCCCTTTCAATCAATAATTGTTAAATCAAACTCATAGAGGATCATTAGCCACCATATGACACAAGAGCTCATAGTTGGCTTATTCATCAAGAACCAAACTATGGTTAGTGTGCATAAAAAATTTGTATCCAAACACATAGTGCCTGAATTTCTCTAAGGTATACACCGTTACCATGAGGTCCTTTTCAGTAATGGTATAGTTTAGTTGTACACCCACAATGCTCCTGATTACAAAGTGGATATAGTGTGGATGTTTCTACTTATCTATTTGTGTAAGCATGGCTCCAAAGGCATAATTTGATGCATTCATCATGATGTGGAATGGTCTAAACTAGTTTGGTTCTCATAGAATTGGAGTGTCTATGATTTTTTGCTTCAACTTCTGGAATGCATTCTCACATTTGTTGGTCAAAAAATGGTGCATCTTTTTTGTATGATTTACCAATGACTTGATGATCTTTGAGAAGTTTTCAATGAAGTGCTAATAGTACCCAATGTGGCCAAGGAATGACCTCATAGCTTTCACTATTTTTGACTCTCTAGTTATTCCTTAGGTAACCCTTACTTTTTGTGGGTTTACTTCGATTCCTTTGTTTGAAATTCAATGTCCCGAGACAATGCCCTCTTGGATCAGTAGGTGGCTCTTCTGCCAATTAAGCCTCAAGTTTGTCTTCATACATCATTGAAGCACTTTCTCAATGCAATCTAAGGCTTGCTCGAATGTAGCCCCATAGGTAGAGAAGTCATCCATAAAGACTTCTACCCTACTACCAATTTACTATTGGAAGATGCTTAGGACCAACCATTGGAATGTAACAAGCACATTGCATAAGCCAAAGGGCATCTTTCTATATATAAAATTTCCCTGGGAACTTGTGAAGGTTTTCTTGGTCTCATCCTATAGTGCTATTTGGATTTGGTTATGGCCATTATAACCATCTAGAAAGCTGTAGTAACAATGCCTTACAATGATATCCAACACTTGGTCCAAAAATGGCAATGAAAAATGGTCTTTGTAGGTGGTCATGTTCAACAATTGGAAGTCTATAATGACTCTCCACTTTCCTTCTTTCTTTGGTACAATAATGAGTGGGCTAACCCACTTGCTAATGGAAATGGGATAAATGAACCTAGCCTTGAGGAGTTGTTCAATATACTCCTTGATGATTTGCTTGAGTTTTAAGTTCAAGCATCTTTGTGGGTACCTCTTTGGTTTGATGAAGCAATCTATATAAATTCTAGAATAGCATATCCTAGGATCAATGCCTAGGATCAATTCTTGTTAGTTCATGATATGACCAAGTGAAGGCTCTTGGCCATTTGTTCATAACTACCAATAATTTCCTCTTCTATTCAAGAGCAAGTGTTGCATTGATAATTGCTAGCTTGCCATTATTTAGAAATGCATATTCCATTCCTATCAATAGAGCCTTCAACTCAAGGAGCTCTTATTTGAAAGTTTCATGGATCTCCAACTCTCCCCAATTGATTTCACTTTGCATATTAGAGACTTGGTGATGGAGCCATGGCAACTTGTCCATGCTTTCAACATAGGAGCTAGTGAGGCTCTTAGCTAGTTCCATGCATATTGTTGATCTAGCCTCATTATCTGTTATCAACCATTGGGTATGCTCCTACTTAGTAACTATTTCATATAGGCATCTTTGAATTTCTATAATCTCTACACACTAATTGCATGCTTAAAGTGATGTGCCTTTGATGGTTCACAATCTTTGCACATAATGGTATCATGTGTCACTATACATGATGCATGAAACTCTCTTTTTCTCAAAATTTTCAAATTCATATTCCTTAGAAATATTCAAGGAAAGGTCTCAAATCCCAAATCTTACATTGATAGTACTCAACCATGCTCTCCCCATGATGATAGAAAATTTCACTTTGTAGTTCTCCACATGGATCACCAAAAAGTTGGCAAGATAAGACTACCCAAAAATGGTGGTCATGATGTCTTCCACCAATCCCAAAGGAAAAATGATGGATTGGTTTGCCAACTCTACTCTGCTCTTTTTCAAGAGAGGTATGTTCCAAGCTTTATACATCTCCTATGAAATCAAGTTAACTCCAAAAACTGAATCCAAAAGAGATTTACATGGTTCGTTTCTAGCAATTTATAAGTAAATAAAAAAACCTCCCAGGATTAGATCTCTTTCTAGGAATATGGATGACCCTGATCTAATCCATGAGTACACAGGTTAACATGATAGTGTGTAATTAAGGGGTACTTTGATTTGAAGGCTACTCGATAGGGATTTCAAAGATTAGAGTATCAGGGTTGGTAGCCACAGGTGTTTGTGAGGTCTTCGTTGAGTTGTTGGTCTATAATAATGGTCTCTTATAGGGCTTGGATGTAGGACCACTTGGCTAAGGAGCCAACTACAAGGTTATTGCCCTCATAGCATTTCTTTGTTGTGGCTAGGTAGGTATTTCATCCTACATGAATTGAGCAGGTGATAGAGGTATTGATGATGGTGGTGTAGGAGTGGATGGGTGTTAAGGAGGATAGAAAGGAAATTAGGCTCCACTCTTAGAGAAGGTGCTATGTAGTACTCCATAGGGTAATAATGTTATGGGAAGGAAGCATGATTAGAAGACTCACATGAAAAGACTAGCTACTAAACGTAATAACCATAAGGATCAAGTTGGTGATAAGGGTATTATTATCTTGGAGGTGGCATCCCCCACAACTTTGGGTGGTTCCACTATTGGTATTGTTCTTATGGTTGAGCTGGTGCCCCATTTATATAGTAAGCTTGTTGGTGGAATTGCTGCTGATAGTTGCCTTGTGGATAAGGCAACCTTATTGGGTGCTTGTCATTTTGCCAATCTAAAACTTAAAGCATACACCTCCAGATTCTTGTGTGTGATAATATAGGAAAACACCCCTTGGAATGCTCATATTAATAGATGTCACACCCATCATCATCATATTCTAAATATGCAACCCCCTCTACTACTACAACTTTACCCTTATCCTTGCAATATTCCCGTTTAGCATCCTTCTTCTTCCTTCATTCCTATTCAGCATCTTTCTTCTTCCTCCATTCACATCCACTACCTCCTTGATCTCTAAGTTCCTCTACAATCTTCATAGAAGTTTATTACTTTTCATATAAGGAGTTCCACATCTTATTAACCTTAGCCAATATTTCAATAACAGATTTCTAGATTGGCAAGGTTTTCCTCTATACAACTTTGTCAAGTAGTGCCTCCTCCTTATTCTCATAGAAACAAACCTCCCTCTTGCAAATGGAGGGGTCTTTATTGTACTCTTCTACACTTTCTTATTTTTTTAGCTCTCCTTCCTTCTTGGCTAATTTTTCTATAAGCCTTTGAATCTAATGGGCCCTTAGCTCAAAAAGTCTCCCTTGAGCATAGACCCCAAGGGTTCTCCTTATTTCAATTCTGAGCCCATTTATGATATGGCATAACTAATCCTATTGGAAGCATCCATGGCCTAGGCATCAATGCAAAAAAGAGTAGTACATACCATGGTCACATCCAAGAACTTATGAGTACCTTATTTTCAGCCATGGATTTGTCTCTTCATATTGAACACTCTAGAGTACATGTGGTATTTGTCATTGAAAAACTCCAGCATTGTAGTCCATCACCAAATAGATTTTGATTCTAAGGACTAGTACCAGCTTTTTGCTTTCTTTATGAGTGTCCTTGGGAATAGTTTCAAATTTTTCCATTCATTTTCCACATTTTGAAAGACACAGGAATCATGAAAGGCTTGTAAATAATTTTGTGGATCTAAATTTTATCCCCCTCAAACTTATGGATATTGTTCATATCTAGGCATTTGATGTGACTATGCTTCAACTACCTAGTTGGGGTTCTAATAATCTCTAAATTTTCAACATATTTATTGTAGCTAGTAGAGACTCATCATAATCATAGTGGTCATGATGGCCCCTATCATGGTCATGATATCTACAATGAGTCCTACTATGCCTTCCTTGTTTATGATGTTCATCCCTTACTATTGTTCATGCCCCCTAGTCCCTATTATTTTAGTGGGATCTATGATCATCCCTATCCTATCATTCATTCCCATCATGATCTATGTTGCTCTTTCCATGGTCCCAGCCTCTGTTTCTCCTGCCAAAGTTGAAGGAGGAAGATAATGAGGATGAAAATGAAGGCAAAGAGGAAGGAGAATCAGCACTAGAATGATGCCTACTACCCCCTCTTCTTCAGTGTCTACCCTAATCACCATGTTTATCTTTCTCTTAGTTCTTTTCATTGTTCTTGCCTCTAGATGTATGGCTTTGGTTATTGCCTTTAAAGGCCCCTTGATCCTCATAACCATTTCTTCCCCCAGCAAGGTTGTCCACAATTAACCATAACCTTTAGTTAGTGGTCTTCTTGTCAAAGAAAGGGGGAGAATATGTGTAGTGGAATTGGCTCAAAAAGAAGTCCTTACCATCTTTGTGTAGTTGCAAGAACAAGTGAGTAGAAAACCTTTTTCCTTTGAAGCCTCATATCAAGCTTCCATCTACAAATCTTTCTTCCATTAGGCCTTAGTAGGATGATAATCTTAAGAGATGTGATCCTTGACCTCGTACTCTGAATTGAGTCCTGTGATGCCCAACCTAATTAGATTATTCAACAAAATTGTAGGAATAGATCAATTAGGAGGCAACACAATGTTGTCTTCCATATCCCTCCATCACAACTACTTATCCTAATGTAGGATGAACGTGAAATCTAGAATGTAAGAATCTAGATGGATGTACACAACTCAGCATTGTTGGGACATTTGTGTTCTTTTACCTTCTTTCATTTGATTGGATTCACTTGTGAATAGTAGTGGAGATTCTTCCCTATGAGAAGAAGCCATGTCAACAATTACTAATTAACAATGTTCTTTTTTGTTATCTTTTACTTGCTTAATGATTTAGCATTAGTGATTTTTTTTTACATCTTTATACAATTTCACTATCTTTTCTATGTAGCACACTTAGCTAGACTAAAGTCCTTGGCAATGATGTCAATGATGAGCAACAAGTAGTTCCTATACCCAACCATACAAATCACAAGCATTGCACTAGCAATCCAATCAAATTCCATAAACTTAGCCCTTAAATGTACTGATGGGCAACGATAGTGACTTAGAAACATGATCATTGTCTTCTTGGCTTCACCTCTGTAAGTTCAAATGTATGGTTAAGTGTAAGCCAAGGCACATGATATTTATTTATATTTTTATATTTTATATGATTTAATCTAAGTGTGAAACAAAGGTAATTAATTGTAAATTAACTAATTAATTATCTAATGTCTTAATCTAACTATCCTAACATAAGCATTTGGGCCCACCTACCATGCACATCCTGAACTCATTATAATCACTGCTAGATTACCAAGTATTAGGCTATTGGGTGAACCAAGCGATAACACTCCTGGGATTACCAAGCATTAACAATATGTTTGAGGACATCATACTTATGTGTTATTATTAAAAGTATTAATTAACTAAGGACATGAATATAAAATGCATAAGTAATAAAGTGCATGAAGGAAAACATTAATCTATTCTTAAGTGCTGCAAGGAATTTCAAGAATCTCATTTTTATTACCATCACATCAAAGTGTTCAAGTATATTGATGCTTGAATCAAGCAATCCTGCTATGAGCACTCAAAAAATATTCTAGCTCTTGTGGAAGATAACTGCAAGAACTTGGCTACACTATCAACTTAACATGTCGTAAATGCGATGGGTATGCACATTTATATAAGCAAGACTAAACAATATGTCAATGCATCTGCATCAATGCATCAAACCATGCATCAATGGGGCTACGTTGACACATGCTCATTGACACAACCTATCGAATGATTCATCAATGCCAAAGGAAAAAACACCAAGGAATACCTAGAGCATGATCCAAATACATTATTCCATATCAATAAAGCATTCTTATTCTTTTTCCTTTTGGATATTCCCTGTCATTTTCTTCATGATTAATGTTGAATGTTATCAATATTTGATGTTTTCTATGTTATCTTATTATGTCTAATGTCTAAAATAACATATATTTGATGTTTTCCATGACATCTAAGAACAAGTTTTCATATTTGGTATTAGAGCTAGGTTTTAATCCTAGGACCTATGGGTTATGGACACCGCTAACATTAGGGAATCTAGCCTCCCATGGTGCTCTACAGACACTGCAAACACTAGGAAATCCAACCTTCCATGGTGCTCTATGAACACCATGAACATGGAGAATCTAGCCTCTCACGAAGCTCCAACGAGCATCATCAGTGCCATCAACAATTGGAAAATTTTCCATCAGTTAACATGAAATTTCAAAAAATGTTAAAATTAGGTAGTAAATTTAAATTTAAAACATGGAGGAAAATGATCAAAAAGGAAATTTGATGCATTGGCAGAAATTGGAATAAAACTTTTGTAATTAAGTGCACTCATTTTGGAGTAGTACTAGGATAGATGACCTCTCAAGAAGTCTTGGTTTTTATGCCTAAATTTTTGGACTTTACAAGCTATAACTTTTGATTCATGAAGCCTTTTTCAAAAAAAAAAAAGAGTTATTTCCTATAGATTTCAACCTCTCAAACACAATGGTGAAGTTAGATCTACCCCATAGAGCTCCAAAAACTAGTTTTTTCTCCTTGCCTAACATGGTACCTTAAGATCCTTAGAGACTCATTTTAGCATAACCTCAACATATGATGTTCATTTCTAATATATGAATAGTTATTTCTAATATTTTTTAGACTTTTGAACTTGATGGTGATGTCAAATTTATCATCCAAGTACTTGATAATTTAATGATAATTTAAAGCATGTCTTAAGAGGCCATATCATATAATGACTAAGCATGCCCAACAATTTAATTGTTAGGACTAATAATTTAGCCTCTTCAGCCTTAATATTAAATGCTTAACTTATGATGATAGTTAGTATTAGGTTATTGACCACTAGTATGTCTTAATTGGGATAGAAATAGTTAGTCTTAGCTTTCTAACCACTAGTGTGTCATTATTTACAGTCCTAGAGTTAGTGTCTTAAGAGGGGTAGAAAGGTCATTAAGAATTTAGATTATGTAGCTAGATTTTACCAACCCAAAATCACTTAATGAATCAATTCATGAACTAGAATGGCCAAGAATATATATATTAATTCATCTTGCAACCAAATCATACAATAGAACAACATGAAGAGTCATAATCTTATTTTAATAAGGTGTATGACACCCATGAAGAGAAATGATCCAAGAATGAGAATTAAAGTGGCAACATATAATGTGCTGGCAAGGTTCCTAGCTAGTGAAGGAAAATATTTGCTATGTCTACCATGGGCCTTGGATTGGCATGAGTATCAATACCCATGCATCTTAGTAGAATTACAAGATTTGGATGTTGATGTCCTATGCCTACAAGAATTCTTGTCATGGAAATTTGTATACCAATTCCAATTAGACTTGGAAAATATGGGATACAAAGGTTTTTATAACTAAACAGGTTCTTGTGGAAGCTCTTCTTTCAAGCCATATAGATTAGCCTATTGTAGAAATTACAACATGGATGGTTGCACAAACTTTTATAAAGAAGCCAAGTTTGAATAAGTACAAAGATTTCAATGGGGATTAGAAGATATGATTTTTGATATCTTTGAACTTTAAATCATGGGAAAGAAAGAATGGTCAATGTTCCAAAGAAGCCACATTGCCTTGGCATTAATATTAAAAATCTAGTTATTACAAAGCTATGTATGTGTAATTAACACACATTTAATTATCAAATAAACATGTGTAGATGTTAGACTGTGCCACAAAGCATACTTGATTAAGAAAATAAAGGAAAGTTTGAAGAATAAATTATTTTTAAGCCATACCAATCCACTTTTATTTGTCCTTTGTGGAGACTTTAAAGAAAAATTTGGAACTAGTCTTTATTAATTCTTAAAATATGGATGTGTAAAAGAATCCTTGGAAGACAAACCTAATTTGAAGAAGACATTCTCATCAATTCAACATACAATTCCATTCACCAGTGCCTGTTTTGATTACTTCCAATCTTTAATAGATAAATCAAATCCTAGAATTCAAAAATAGATGATGTTAATGAATAGTATACATTAAGAACCATAGTTTACCAATTACTTTGCCATAATTAATAAAGATAAGTTAACAACATTCTTCATTGAGATTCTAGATTATATTTGGTACAATGTATGATTCTTCCAAGTTATCAAGTTACTAGAGTTAATTTCTAAAAAAGAATTTGAGAAGAAGCATGATCAAGCCCTTCCATCCCAAATAAGACCATCCAATCACATATCACTTATGGCAAAACTACAACTACTTTCATTAATTCCTAAGGTTGATCAAGATTAAGAAGTATCTTAATTTTACTTTTATTTATGATTTTCATAAATTTCTTCATTTTTTAATTTATATTTTAATTAGATAAGTAAAATATTTAGGATAATGCAAGTTGGTAATAAGGATTTCCCCTACCTTCACTTGGGTAACCAAATATGAGTTTCACTTTATATGATTAGTGGTTGGTAGATCTTTAATTCACCTCTTATCATTATCTTTGAAAATGAGGTAAGTATTAATAAAGTAATATTTAAAATTTTCATGTAATCATCTCATGTATATTTTGTTTGAAGAATTAGTACAAGAACATTTACATGTACAACTTCAAGCCCAAAGGAAAAAATCAAATTATTGGAACATAGGAATATAAAAGAAGCATTTGAGCTAGAAAAAGATAGTGAACATGGACTCATTCAAGGATGAACAAAACCTAAGGATAGATTGTAATGCCCCAATTCCTAAATGGTGTTTCTACATAATAAGATGGTGTCTCTTCATTACAAGTGTTGTGATTATTCTAACAAGACCCAAAAGAGCAAGTTGTAATTAAGACTTGAAAGGACAATTTGTAATTAAGATCCCAAAAGAGTATGTTGTAATAATAGAAAGGCCTCTCAAGGTAACTTTTTGGGGTTTGACCTAAGGTATTTATACCTAGGCATTAGAATTCTTATCAATGTGGAGTTGTGGAGTCGGTAAAGGTAAGCAACAGGTACTGAGTGAAGCAGAACAAGAAGAGGACTAGCCATCCCTTCTAGCCAATGATAGGTCTAACCATAGTGGTAGTGTTCCATTGCCTCTAAGAAATAGATGTCAAAGGAAGAAAGCCCTAAGGAACATTCCAAGCATGATCCAAATATACTATTTGACATTAATAAAACATTATTTTCCTTTTTCCTTCTACATTTTTCCTATTATTTTCTTTACGCTTAATGTCGAATGCTACACATATTTTACATTTGCTATGTTATCTTCTTATGCCTAATGTCTACTATAACATATATTTGACATTTTCCATGACATCTAGAAATGGAATGTCATAAATATATAATTTTTCTTCCATGGGACTCTTCTCTACTAAAGTTTTAAATATGCTTAGCATTGGTTCATAATAAGAAATCTTGTTTTCAAAACTACAGTATTTCATAACTAATTTTACCATGGATGGGGTTAAGTAATCAAACTATGAACTATTCCATCATTCTTCTTGAACTTCCTTAGGCTACTTTAGTGAAGGTATGTTTATGAGTTTCTACTATTCTTTAGCAAAGAATTGAAGAAATAATATTGATAATAATTATTTATTTCTATTATTCATCACCATGGTAACTTGTGGAAGTTTAGACTTGCTAAAAAATTTTACAAAGGTAGGAAGAAGGTAACCATAGGAGACATGTGAGGATTAAGAATAATTATAACTAAATACTTGTTCTTTCAATTCATTCTTTAATATAGAAATTCAATTCATATGGAGTAGAGTAGATTGATTAGACGTCATGAGATAGTATTTCTTTAATATTTAATGTAGATATAACTATTAATAATGTCTACCAATCCAGAATGTGACATTTTTAACTAAAAAATTAATATTCTAGCAGTGACATTAGTATAGGATTTACCTTACTTTTCTTTGTTTACAAAGAATTTCATAAAATGATGTTTTAGAAATATGACTTCCTTCAAAGAAAAATCTATTTTCACTTTCTATAAATAGAATCACAAAAATCTATTCTAAATTTCAAAAAACCACTTAGTTTTTTCAAACTAAATATGAATCAATCATTGTTGTATGTTCAAAAAAAATTTTCAAGCAATGGTTGACCCTTTAACACTACAAACTTCACAAATGGTATTAATCCCAACGTTTCTTATTCAACATCAAATCCATTCTCCACCAAGTATATGACAAGACTAAGATCAACATGATATTATTGAATACTAAACATTGGGACTAGGTGCCTTGCATTCTCACCCTTTGGTAATAAGAAATCAAAATTTTGTGACTTATTTACCATGACCTCGTAATGTGCTATAATTTTTGAATGGAGTTTACCTTTCTTGGCACTTTTCTTAACTATAGAGAATGAGGCTTCATCTTGGAAAGCACCACCATGAATTTTGGATTATGATGGTATAACATCTCATAAAACAAGCTTATGCTAGAAAGGTATTATTTAGATAATTAAATAAATATACAAAAATGAAAGTTATTGTGTAAGAAAAATGAATGCATGTAAAGAAAATAAGATAGGAACAATATTAGGATCCATAAATAGGCATATAGGGGAAAAAATGTTGAGTAGTAAGAAGAAAATATTGTAAAAGTAGTGATAGTAGTCCTATGTATTTCAAACTTAACCTGTTCACTCATAAAAATAGGATGAACCCTATTACCTAAGCCAAAGCTTATAATAACAATTGCTAGAAATTATAATGAAAATTAAGTATAGAGTTAAATATAAATATTGATTAATAGATAATGCATCAAAAGGGTATTATGTTCTAACATTAGAAAATTTTTGATAAACCAGTAACTAAACCTAAATCAATGCTACATAAGTAACAATTCTTACCAACTTAGGCCTACACCAAAGATAGATAAAATATAATACATAATCTTACACTAATCTCATAGTACAAAAATACAACTAAACATTACAACCTAGAATTAAACCAATAGATCACTAGATACATAATTGCTAAATTAAGAATAATCTAAATAGAAATATATTCATTAGATTTTCTACCTAGCTCCTCCTTAGCATAACTAACCCAATCACCTGAAAGGCATAAAAACATAAAGGAAATCAATTCTAATACTAAGTAGGGTAAATAAGCTACAACCCAAGGAGGAGGATGAAGATGAGCCAAAGAAGAAAAAAGGGAGTCTACTTCTCCTACGAGGGGAAGAAGAAGGGAATGATCTCCAAGAGGTAAAGTTCATGGTAAAGATATATGTTATAATTGTAGTGAATTAGGTGATAAGTAATGGGAATGCACAAAGCCAAATAAGAATGTCTTAAGGGTAAGGAAATTCAAACCATGCAAGAGGATGAGCCTAAATGTTCAAAGAAAGTACATGAACATGATCATTTATACATTGCTAAATAAAGTAAATTAAATAGTTGTATTTTTGTTGGACATGTTAGTGCCATTGGGGATGTTATAAGGAAGAGTTTATTTAGAACTCATCATGATGTTAAGGATATTCCTTGAGTGTGCTCATTCATGGTGCAGCATAAGAAAATATGATTTCTACGAAGGTAGTGAAGTCATTACAGTTAGCTACTAGTCCTCACCCTAATCCATACAAAGTGCATTAGATAATGAAGAATCATTGTAAGCAAGTTAAGTAATAGTGCCTTATTGATTATTCCATTAGAATTTTTCAAGATGAAATTCTTTGTGATGTATTATTGTCTATTGATTGTCCAGATCTCATATTTGATAGACCATGGAATTATGATAATAAAGTTATCTTTGATGGAAAAAATAGTAGTTGGAGTATAAGGTGAGAGAATCATAAGTTTAGGGTTTTGTCCACCATTATTGATAGGGAGGTTGGTAATTTAAATTTTTCATTGATGCTTCCTAGTTATAAGAAGATTATAAGGATGAACACTATTTGTGATGATGAAATTTTCTTTGATGATAAAGAGGATGCATTTGATATAAATGCTATTAGTAATTTTGTGGGGCCTCATATGAATGAGAAGAAAATTGATTTTACTACTGATGAAGCACTAAGCAGTCAATGTGTCGACTAGGCCACGTATACGCGGCCACATTGATGCGGCCCTATCGATGCATCCCTCCATGCATCGACGTGGCCCCGTTTACACAGAGCCTGTTTTAGCCTATAAATAAGTGGCCCTCCACCACACCTAGGTATCCTAGGAATTAGTTGTAGCCAAACTCTTGCAGTTTGTTCCCACAAGAGTTAGAATATTTTTCCTAGTGCATGCCCGCAGTGTGATGCTTGTAATTGTACGGAACCTTTATTCGAGTGTGATGTACTTGGACATGCACATGATCGGCAATAAAGATCGAGATTACTTCATCATTGCAACATTCACTTAGTTTAATTATTTAATTGTTATTGTTATTTATTATTTTCTTAGTTAATATTTCTTTACCATCATTTACCATTCTTATTGTTAACTATGAAATGAGTACGACTTAATCACAAGCATTTAAGTATGACTACTTGGTAACCTAGTAGCGTACCTAGGATCTACGCTTGGTGATCCCAGTAGTAGTCATGCACAAGGTCCAAGATGTGTAAAAATGATTAAGGAACATATTCTCATCGCACTTAGGCTAGCTTAGACTTCATTTCCTATTGCTTATTAGTTTAATCAAGATTATTTTCCATTGTCTCTAGGAGTAGCATTATTTTAGGATCACATCATACGCCTCACTCTGGACTAAACCATACGTGATAAAGCAAATACTAGTCCAGGTGGGAAGACAATGAACTATGATCAACGTGTAACGATCCAGATACCACAACTAGCCTGTCCACAGAGTTTGACCGGATCATGCATGAACACTTGTATTCGTATGGTTGAGTGTAGGGGTACCTCGCCACTCATCATTGGCACCATTGTCGGGGATGGTGCTAGTTATTTAGATTAGTTACATCATACAAGATTGCTATAACAAAGCCTTGACGATATATCTTTCAAAAATAATAATAATAATAATAATTGTAATTAAATCACACACAAATTTACAACCATGTCTCTTCTACAAGACTATAATAATGTCACATCTAGTGAGGTAGTTCATTAGAGAACCAATGAATATTATGACAATGAAGATTGGAGTATGCAACCCAAGGTGGGGGTTTCTTATAAAAATAAATGAAGACAACATCATCCCAACACACGAAAGCATAACTTACCCGATGATGATGAACCCCTACTGGCCACTACAAGCTTAACAGAAATACAAGAGGTTGTTTGAATAGCTTGCAAGCATCGTAAGGAAAGTTGTCTACCCATGCTTGATTTAAACAACTTTCCCAAGTTTTCAAGAGGCTATGATTCAGATCCGCAACAACATTTACAAGCCTTCTACAATGCCTATACATGGAAAAATATTGATAATGGGTGGCAAAAACTTAAGCTCTTTCCTCTGACACTCATGAGCCAAGTAAAACTATGGTATAGGTCGTTAAAACCAAAATCAATTCGACATTGGCCGACAATGGTAGAACTTTTCAACGAAAGATATCAACCCTATGAGAGAGTGTCAACCTTGAGGAGAAAAATCCAAGAATGGAAACAAGTGCAACATGAACCTTTGGACATGGCCTTAGAAAGATATTATGCATTGTTAAACAACTGCCCAGGCCATGGGTTCTCCGAGGAGAGGCTAATGTACCATATCATAGATGGGCTCCATAATCAAACAAGGGAGACCCTAGGGATGTACGTCCAAGGTCAACTATATGAGCTACAAACCCATCAACTCCAAGAGCTTATTAAGCAATAGAAAAAGAAGAAGGAGAAATAACTAAGTGGGATAACATTGAAGGTTCTCAACAGGACCAAAATCTCAACTTAACAAGGGTCCATGATCATGAAGAGGAGAAATCAACTCACTTCAAGGAGGTGGAATCATCTTTGCCAATCCTACAATCACTAGAAGAAATTGGGGGAAAGATTACTAAGATGATGAACTGGGTACATAAAAGATGTGGAGAATATGCCAACATTATTAGAGGACGAACTATGCCAAATTGAGAAATAGGACAGGACACCACGCGACAATCAGAAAGAAGGGTTGAAGAGAATAAGGATAAGAATTCAACTAACAATCATATGTATCAATGTAATATTTGCTTGTACGATCACCCCAAAGGTCAATGTCCAATCTTGTCACATTTACAAGAGCATTGGGGAGGAATGTTACATCCTTTATACAAAAATACTATGTCCAACCACAATGGCAAAAACCTCAATCGTGGGGGAGGCCACTGCCAACTGGACCATACCCTTCATATGTCCCAGCACCAAATGCTTATTATGTTCAACACCCTGTTTCTCCAACAAGATCAGCATCCTCTACCTCACCTCATCATTATCATTCTCTTGAGTACTATCCACCCATGTCCTCTCCAACAAGATCACCACCTCATGTGCCTTACACTTCTTCTCAACCTCAATATTCTCATACTTCAACCCCTTCTACATCACCGCTAGCTATGCTAGAATATTTTGCACCATAGCACCAACCCGCAAACGTTACTTGTGCTGCTACTATCAACAACAGTGGAGGTCCTTCACAACATTGAAGGCGTCCCTTCTTTAGATGTAACTGTCGAAAGGGACACCATAGTTCAGAAACCACTACATCTACCAACTCAACACAAATCCAACACTGTGGTGCATCTTCCTCTTCGAACCCAATGCCTCATTTTACCTTATCAAGGCCACCACTCAATACTCCAACAACCATGGAGCCCAATGAATATTTCCACATGGGGAAACATGTTGATCCTTGCATGCCATCTTATGATCACAAGTACCATAGTGCATAAACTCCTTATAAATTAACCACATCTTATAACTTGCCCCACTATGTCAACTCTAATCAAGTGTGTGAACCCCAATGGGATAAGTATGACCAGGTTCCAATATTTTCAACATCCAAGGATCCCCACCTTCCATTTATTAATTCTAGCCATGCTCAACCATTTAGTTATGGGGGGTATCCTCCATTCTAACAACACAGAATTAATACATGTTTTTCTGTTTCTTTAATTTTTCAACTTTTTGTTTTCTAATTTTTCCCCTTTTAATTTATTGTTTTGTCATTTTATCTTTTATGAGTAATCTCATCTATGAATAAAACACTCATGTGACTCATTGGTCGAGGTGTTGTTCTATGCCATCAAGTCTTAGGTGACTAATTATTTGAACAACGAGCCCATCACAAGTTCTACTTTGGGTACGATGATATTCTTGACATCATTAAAACTTAAAGTAATTTGGTGCTCATTATGCCCAAAGTGAAAAATGATGGACTAAGAGGGAATGGCCAGGGTGTGACATCAAGGGAACTTGTGGATTCTCTTTGGTGGCATATGTAGGTGCTATCATGTAGCTTGGTTGTACTAAGAACCTTGTAGATCTAATGAAAAATGGGAGTAAGAGTATTAAAGGCACCCAATAAAGATGACCTTTTCAAAAAAAAAGATAAGAGAAAGAAAGAGAAGAGAGTGTGCCAAAGCAGTCAAACAAAAAGTATGCTATGAAGAAATTCCAAGTCACTCCTCCCTTGCACAAAATGCCAAGTGATCGTATGCCTTGTTGTCATGGTCCTCTTATGGTTGTTCATCATTGGATGACACAATGCGATGTCACTGATTGAAGGAATGGACTTGGTCTTGATTTTTGAGTGACAGGCTAATGACACATTAATCATGCCCTACACTCAAGATTCATTGTGCCCCGAGTCAATTACCTCACATCCCAATCTCTACAATCCCTTCTCTGATTCATCCCATCTCGTTGTTCATGTATGTGTGACTCGTGTCTTGTGTAGCATTGAATTCATATCTCAACACAATGTTATTAACATGTGTGTGTTTTGTTGCATCAGCATAGATTACATTTAACCCTTCTAGTGCCTACGGACATTTTAAGGTGTGGTTATGTAAGGGTATCATAGGTTAGAACCTGCTTTGGGGAGGACCCACTTGTGTGACTTTTGTAATTTGTACTTGTTGCACACCATCACATCATCTTACACCCTCCGAGTATTTCATTGTCAAATCTATTCTTTCCTTTTTCATCATTTTATCAAACATTCCTCAAAACTAGGTCCAACATTAAACTGTTAGGGTAATTTCCTCGAAAAAATGTCTAACTCTAAAATCACGCTAAGCAAAGAATGCAACATTAATTAAAAGCAATGAGTAAGGTATGAAATCATTGAACTTTTTTTCAATAACCTTACTAACAATTGATCTTTATGTCATTATACATGGCCCCTAAAAGAAGACAACAAGGAGGACCTCCTCAAGGTGCAACTAAACGACCTAGGGGAGGTAGAGGCCAAGGACCTCATGCAGAACATGTAGAGCAAAAGGTCATCATTCAGGATCCATCATGAAACTCCTGTTACTGCATAATCTATCCAAGCAAAGGGAGGAGAGATCAAGGCCCAAGCCTATGAAGAGGAACAATGACTATTTACGACATGGCATGTTAAGGTCAATCAAGTGTTTTTGTAGCTGCCGTGTCCATGAACATCAGCATGGACGGCTCATAAGCCTCAAATAGAAGAGGAGAAACGTCATGTGCTTCTTCAATAGTATCAATCTTACAAGCCTGATGCACAAGATAAAGGAAAGACATCCATGGAGGAGCCCCCACTACCGGGAACCCCATGAGATCCACAAGTCTTGTCTTTGGTGTCTGTGTCCAAATTTTGTTTAATTCTCCACTGCAACATGAATAAATTTCTAGTCAGTCAATAATCCCATACCTATTGATGAAGTTTCATTAAGTCCTGCGTCAACTGGGCCGCGTATACAGGGCCATGTATACATGGTCACGTCAACGTGGGCTCGTCGACGTGCCTTCCTTGTCGACGCAAGCCCATCGACATAGCCTTCCTACATCGACATGGCCCCATTTATGCAGCCGCCTTTCTCAGCGTATAAATAAGAGGGCCTTCTGCCTCATTTAGGCATCTTTCAGTTAGTTGTAGCGAAGCTCTTACAGTTTGTTCCCACAAGAGATAGAATATTTTCCAAGTACCCATAGTAGGTGTAAGAAAAGTGATTAGCTCTTTATTTGAGCGTTGATGTACCTGAGCCCATTGGTGTGATGGTAATAAAGACGAACTATTCGAGCATTCCTTATAGCATTTGGACTTAGTTATTTTATGCATTCAGTAGTTTAATATATTTATGCTTTGTTAGTTACATGTTAATTACTTAAGTTTCTTTATTATTGTTTTAATCGCTATTTTTCATTCATAGTTCGTAAAGGCCATAAGTACAACCATCTCGAACGTAAATCAAACACTTGGTAAACCTAGTGACGCTTAACGTCTGGTAGCCCAGAAGTCTTAGGAGATGCTCAGAACGTGCTCAAAAGATGGGACCAAATACTTATGCTAGGAATAGTTAGAATACAAGTTAGGATAACTAGAAATTAGATAATAGTTTATCCCTTACCTTTCATACCTTAAATTAGCTGCCAAAAGATATGCAAAAAGCTATAAAAATCATTAGCCTTAGTCTCACTTAACCATCATAAACGGAACATCACAAGTGAGGTTAGGAAGATAATGACCATTCTAACCCAGAGTTTCACTGGTTAGAGTCTGGTGTATGTTAAGTACTTACAGTCTACGAAATTCAACCGGGTCACTTGTGAATGCCCATGATTCATATGGTTGTACCTAGCCGCTCATCATTGGTACCATTGTTGGGGACTTTTAAGTCTTACATGTGTTATCTAACCTTAGTGAAATTATCATTCAACTCATTGGAACGGACCCAGGATAGAAATATTTATGCATACAAGGTGAATTAAAAATAAATATTAAGGTACATTGATTACGTGAACCATCTAACGTCCAGCATGTCTTCTCACAGGAGGGAGATATCCATCCCACCAGTGCCACAAGAGCATCGAGTGGTGTACAAGCATCCCAATGAGTACGTCCCTAATTTCATGTTCATCCTACATCAGGATGAGCATCTATGATGGTAGGACATGGAGGAAAATATTGTACACCCTCCCAACCTATCGGCTCCTACGATGCTATTTCACAATCTTGGTAGATTAGGCATCTAGAACCTTGGAGCAGAGTATGTCATGGATGACCATGACTACTGGGACTATCATCCCACTAAGGCTCAAAGAGCAAGAGATCAGTAGTAGGTAGATAGATATGAAAATCTGAAGGGGAAACAATTCAATAACCCCTTATTCTCGCAAGGGCTACCAGACGATGGAGATCCCATCTTTCATGACACCCATTCAACCAAACTTCCCCTGGGGCACCAGGTCCTCCAATCCATGATTCACTCCAAGCATCTAGGTGGCCAAGATTCCCAAGGGGATGGAGGGTCACATAGCAAGGATGAACAGGACAATCAAGACCATCATTAGGGTAGAGGGCAAGATCCCTCTCCTTCTTCTTCATCCTCTCGCTCTCCTTCTCCTTCATCTAGCTCAGGCTCTGATTGTAACCGAGGTAGGAGGAAGCAAAAGGATGGGGTCAAAAAGGTTTGGAAGGATCAAAAGGAGAAACATGAGAAAACACATGAGCCATCACGGGATGCTCGCTGGCATGAAAGGAGGGATAGCCAAAATCATCACAGACATCATGGTCCTCAGCAGGACTATGATTCAGATGAGCCATTGTTGGCTACCTGGAGTATGCTCCAGATCTCTGAGGTAGTTCAAATTCCTAGTAGGCACATAAAGGATAGCTGGATCAAGCATGTTGATATGAACAACATCCCCAAATTTGAAGGGGAATACAACTGTGATCCATAGACCCACCTACAGGCATTCCATGATGCCTGCACCCTACAAAACATTGACAATGACTAGCAAAGGCTGAAGCTATTCCCTCGCACACTCATCAAAGAAGCTGAAAGTTGGTACCAGTCCTTGGAGTCAGAATCAATCAAAAGATGGAGTATGATGCTTGAAATTTTCAATGACAAATATCAAACATACTCTAGAGTGGCGAACCTAAGACGGAAAATCCAAGGCTGGAAACAAGGGAATCATGAACCCTTGGATGCCTCCATGAGTAGGTACTACTCGTTGTTGCATTGGTGCCCTGGTCATGGTTACTCTTAGCGGGCACAGCTTCACCACATCATTGATGGGCTCTATTTTGAAATGCGAAAGACCCTTGGCATGTACACCTAGGGGCGACTGTCAAAGCTAAGGGTCCATTAGTTGCAATGCCTCATTGAACAAGTGACCAAGGAGGAAGGAGAACTTAGAAAAAAGGAGAGTGCAGAAGAATTCAACTGGGATCCTTCCCTCAAAAAAAGGGAAGTCCGTTTTTGTAATGAGGAGGAAGAAGCATCCCTGGAAGCAGTGGTAAACCGAAAGACTTTTTCATTACAAAAGTTCACATCTGAAATTTGGGCAAGGGTGGATAAGATGTGGGACTCTCTGGACGAAAGGGTCCAAAGCATGTTGAAAATCGCAAAGGAGTCCAGAGCACAAGGTAATGACCGTGATCGACGCAGGAAGAAGGAAGCTAAACATGCCCAATATAAGGGAAAGGGCAAGGTTGTTGTAGTAGAGCAGGTTGTAAACTCTAACACTAAGGATGAAGATGAATGTGGCATATGCCAATTTGAACATCCTAAGGGATGTTGTCCTATGGTGTTACATCTTCAAGAGTCTGGGGTGTACGCATTGAACCCTCGCTTAGCACAAAGGCAAACACCCCGACAGTTGCCTTATCCACATGGCAATTCTAGGTGATTCCACCAACAGCAGCAAGGATACTATCCAAGTGGAGGACCACCACAACCATATGAATACTTCCAATAGTGGCAACACCCACAAACATGGGGGATGACACCTCCAAGATAGCAGTACCCTTACAAACAGCCAAATCCTTATGGGTACTATGTTCAGCAACCAGTCTCTCCAAGGAACTCTTCCAGCCATGTGGCCTTTCAAAGTCATTACCACCCCCCTAGAGTATTTTCGTCCTCAATCTCCATCACCCCAAGGGAAAAACCCACATCTCTTCTACCCTCCATCACCTTCTCCTGCCACTCCTCCATCACATCCCACTCAGCTGCCACCTACACCTCCGATGTAGGGAGAGATACTTCCACAACCGCAGCAACGAAATGCTATGAGGGCTATTAATTTACAACGGGCACCTCAGCCAAGTGGACCGGAACCCAAACCACGAAAATGTCCCTTTTTCGGCCCAACAATTTGAACATACCCTTGCATACATCTGTGGCCAATGCCTTTGAACCTACAAGCACCTCCACTATTCCACCGCCAGAGCAGCCTCCAAGCCAACAACAACAACAACACTCCAACGTCCAGACAGTCATGCTCACACATGATGTGATCGACTGGATCAAAGCAGGTCACCTTCCCCAGAAATTGACTAATCCAGGAAGCCGCCTCATCTATCTTCAGGTGGCAGGGAATGAGCCATGCAAAGCTCTTCTAAACTCGGGGTCAGGGGTCAATTTGATCTCTCATGATATGTACAAGAACTAGAACCTGCCCCTGCTAAAGAAGAGCAAAATTTGGCTCGAGTTGGCATACCAGTCCATCACCGTTCCCTTGATATTGGTGAAGGACATTGTGACCACCGTCTATGGGTGGTCCTCCCCTACTGATTTCCTAGTCATCCGTGTAGAGAACTGCAAGGGAAACTTCCCAATCATCATGGGAAGGGCCTGGCTAAGCATGGTGGACACATGATTAGGCCTCCACGATCTATCCCTTGAAATTTCCAAGGAAAATCCTTTCAGGAAGGTCAATAAGAAACACGTTCCATGCATCGTGTACAATGACTCAGGGTGTAACTATGTGTAGCAATTATGGTCCACTAAGCAGATATCCCTTCAAGCATGTAGCCAGTGTACTAAGGAATCACTTGTTTAATAGTGCCTGTACGCAGCTTCCACTAACCAAGAAGGCACCCAGTGGTTGACAGTTGATGCTAGCAACACATTGTGCATGGAACCATCAAAGGGGCTTGTACAAGCCTACATCGATAGCAGAGATGAAATGGAAGACATTCATCAATAGGTCTCCACTATTGATGACCAAGATGATTAGGGATAGCTAGAAATCCCTGAGAGCTTCAAACAAGAGCCCCTGGAGTTAAAGTCTTTACCTGCTCACTTAGAGTATTCATTTTTGCAAAATGGCAAGCTAGTAATCATTAATGCCACCCTTGCTCCAGAACAGAAGAAGAAGTTGTTGGAGGTGGTAAACAAATGGGTTGTTGCATTCGCATGGTCATATCCTGAGTTGACTGGAGTTGATCCCAGGGTCTACCAACATCAGATCTATCTTGACCCTTCCATGAAGCCACGACGATGACCACAAAGACGATTGAATCCCAAATTGAAGCAGGTTGTAAAAGATGAAATCAAATAGTTGCTAAAGGCAGGATTCATTTATTCTATCATCGATAGCGAATGGGTTAGCCCACTCATTATCATGCCCAAGAAAGATGGCAAGTGGAGGGTCTATATTGATTTCTAGTCGCTCAATATGGCAACCTTCAAGGACCACTTCCCGCTCCCATTTGTGGACCAAGTGTTAGGCACCATAGCTGGGCACCGCTACTATAGCTTTTTGGATGGTTATAGTGGTTATAACCAAATCCAAATAGCACCAGAGGACCAGGCCAAAAATACTTTCATGAGTCCATGGAGGACTTTCACATACAAGAAGATGTCCTTTGGCCTGTGTAATGTGCCCACTACGTTACAATGCCTTGTCCTAAGCATTTTTCAGCAATAAATCGGCAATGGTATAGAAGTCTTCATGGATGACTTCTCAACCTATGGGGCCATGTTCGAGCAAGCCTTGGACTGTCTTGAGCAGGTTCTCAAATGGTGTGTAGACACTAATCTACGGCTCAATTGGCAGAAAAGCCATTTGATGGTCCAAGAAGGCATTGTGTTGGGGCATCACATCTCACAAATAGGGATCAGTGTAGATCCTAAAAAGATCAAGGTTATCCAAGGAATCACTCGCCAACCAAGTACCGTCAAAGATGTTCGGTCATTCCTTGGACACACTGGTTACTACTGGTGATTCATTGAAAACTTCTCAAAGATCGCCAAGTTGTTGGTAGAGCTGACAAAGAAGGATGCTCCATTCATTTGGACCAAGGAGTGCGAATCTACATTCCAAGTGCTAAAATAGAAACTTGTAGAAACTCTAGTTCTACGAGCCCTTGACTGGTCCAGACCCTTTCACATTATGATGGATGCATCCAACTTTGCCATGGGAGCCGTGCTTACATAGTGTGACGAGCAGAAACATCCTTATTATATCCACTGTGCAAGCCATAGTATTGTGGGTGCTCAGTTGAACTACACCACCACTGAAAAGTTGTTGATGGCAATGGTGTTCGCCTTGGATAAATTCCGACACTATGTGCTTGGATACGAGGTGTTTGTGCATATTGACCATAGTGCTATCCGATTCCTGATGAACAAACCAACGGTGAGCCCCCGCATTATCCGGTGGCTGGTGATTCTTCAAGACTTTGATCTTACCATGGTAGTGTTGGCACATTTTGGCCATGCAATGGAACAGGCTTTATAAGGTTATGGTGATTTTTTGAAAAATTTAAAAGAGATTGTTGAGATTTTGTTTCTTCACCTTGAAGTCCACCATGTTGATTAAGACAAGCTTTTGCTAATTGGTTCACATCCACAAAGGCATGGTTGAATGTCCCAAAATCTTAGAGGCCTTGTCCAACTTGCATCCTTGAACCAACCAATCCACAAAGGTTGTAGAGCCTCCTTCCAAGGACCATGTTGCCCATATGCAAAAATCTTACCATTCCATGGGATTTCATTCCTTGTTGGCATTTGGACAAAAACAAAACCTTAAATTATCATTTAAAAAAAGGCCTATCCATGGGAGTATGCTATACAATAAAATAGAGCACAAAAGCACGCAAAATCAAGGAAATTAAGGGCCATGGCACTCAGGGGACACCGATAGGAGGAACCTGGTTTTCTCGGAATCACTGGAACCATCTATACATGTGAGGGAGCTTAGACCTCAGGACAGATTTCTTATATTCGCATCGGATGCCTTATGGGAGCAACTTTCAAATAATCAGGCAGTTGACATTGTGCACAATAATCCATGAATGGGTATCGCAAAAAGGTTGGTTAGAGCTGCTCTCGAACGTGCAGCAAGGAAGTGGGAAATGAGATATTCAGACCTTAGAAAGATTGAGAAAGGCATTCGACGTCATTTTCATGATGACATTACAGTAATTGTGATTTACTTGGACCATCATTCAAAATTATCTGGGAAGAATAACCGCGGTTTGAATTGCATTTCTGTTCCTATGGACATATATTCCTCAAAGCTGAGGGTGGATGAAACTACGTGAAGAAATGCTTGAACATGAAGAGGTTATTGTCTCTACAATTACGAAAATTCCGTACTCAAGATCTATTTTTCCGCCATTGGGGCTCTCGACAGGGCTAATTTAGCAGCAACAATGGCCACGGTAGTTATCATCCAGCATTAAAGCACCACCGCAGAAGCAGAGGGGGAAAAAGAAGAAGAAACGACCAAAAAAAATCCATCACAGATTTCACCTGCTTTCCCGGGAATCACAGTCACACCGCCACATGTGCAGCAAACAAGGCAGAGACAGAGTCCCGAGCCGCAGTCCGAGAATAAGCGGGACTCTGCGGTGACGGCAACGATGACAGCGGCACCGATTGTATGAAAGGCAAGTGCAGCAGAGCAACACCAGCGAAAGCGCCTACGTGCGAGTGAAGAACAGAGGACGGAGGACGCAGAAAATGCAGAGCAATGACACCAACAAAACACGCGATCACGGCGGTCAGGACAAGGAAGATCAGCAGCGGGCGCACAATTGGTTTCCACATCCGCCATGCCATCGCGCAGGAGTAGAGCAGGAGGCCAGAGTCAGGAGCAGAGCAGAGAAATACTCTCTTGAAAAACCAAAGCTTGAGAGAGAGATAGAGAGTAAGAGCCATTGTTGGTTGTCTGTTATTTTTATGGGTTTTCATTTTTGCTTGTTGGTTTCTAGTTGCAGATTCTGATCGAAAATGGCCGCTGCTGCGTCGCTGAGGGAGATAGATGATCAAATTCTATTTTGTTCCTAAATATACATATATAAAGTTACATGTATAGCTATTTTATAAAAAGGTGGATTTATGGACATTTCCAACTATAGCTTTTATTTATATAATTGCAACTTTATGTGAAAGTTGAAACTTCCTAGCCTTAATCCTATGATGTTTGTAACCACTACAAAGGACACTTGTTAGTTGTAGCTTTTTTATCTCCTTGATGGTTACAACCACCCAAAATTGTTGTAGCTTACCTAACTTGTTGGGCAAGTAACCTCCTAACTTTTTGGGCAAGTAATCTCCTAATTGGTTGGCCAGGTTACTTGGGAGAGAAGTTAGGTGAGATATTTTTAAATTTGTAACTTCCCTACCTACCTTGGGACCCTATAAAAAGGCTTCAAGGGGAAGGGAGGATCATCACCATATCACATTGGAACTTTTGGGAGAGATATCATCATCACACTTGGGGTCTCATACATCACATTTTGAAGGCTACTAGTTAGCACTTGGGCTCTTACTTGGAGACACTTTGAGTCTTGGGAGAAGAGCATTTTGTAAAGAAGAAAGTGTGAACGATTGCTTGCAAGATGGCTTGCTAGA
>MNCI01033474.1:1365152-1422084 GCA_015680685.1 Gnetum montanum
TAGACTAGGCAGTTGAACAAAATAGGAAATTTTCAATAACTCACAGGACTTGGCAAAGTTGGCTGAATCTCTTTAAAGTAAGTCATTTGTAGTTTACATACAACGCAATCATTACATTTCTCACAACCGCACACCGCAACAGCACACACACATACTCACATTAACTACTGAGTTTATTTGGAGGTATCTGGGTCTTGGTGTTGCCAGAGACTAGCAGGCACCTAAATCCTGTTCGAGGACACTCGTTGGTGGTCGCGTCCCAAAAGGTCGCCAACAGGTAGATAGGAAGGGGACTGAGAATGTGGTCGCTGACCACTTGTCTCGGTTGCGATGGGATGATGGAAAAGAGGAGGAGCTCTTATCCAACTAATTTCCAGATGAACTCCTCTTCACAGGCACAGTTGATCCTCAAGCAACCAAGGAATCCCCTTGGTTCAACTACATCCTCACCTACCTCACAACCCAGGAGTTGCCTAAGGAGTGGAACCATCAGCAGAAACAACAGTTTCTCCATAAGGCCAAGTGTTTCATGGAAATTAATGGTCACCTTTACAAGGTGTGCGTAGATGGATTGGTTCGATGATGTGTCCTTGATGATGATATGCTGCGCATCCTCCAAGATGCTCATGAGGGCCCTTGTGGGGGCCACTCTGCTAGACATCGAACAGTCATTAAAATCCTGCTTGCAGGGTATTACTAACCTACACTTTTCAGGGACACCCAATGGTTCACCTTCTCCTGCGAACGATGCCAGAGGGATGGTGGGATGACGGCACGATTGGAGGGACCTCAACAGTGGATCCAGCCACTAGAGCCCTTTAACATTTGGGGTATCGACTTCATGGGGCCCATCACACCCCTGTCAAACAGAAAGGCATACATCATCGTAGCTGTGGACTACTATACAAAGTGGGCCAAAGTAACAACCATCGTCGATTGTTCTTCCAACACCACCGCATGATTTGTCCAACAATAAATTGTTAACAGGTTTGAAGTGCCACGTGCACTCATTTCTGATAATGGAACTCACTTTACGGGTGTCACTTTTCAGAAACTCATGCAACGCTTAGGTATAACACATAAATTCACAACTCCCTATCACCCCCAAGACAACGGACAAGCCGAAGTCACCAATAGGGAGATCACCAAGATCCTTACCCGAACCATCAGCAAATACAGGAGGGATTGGAGCACAAAGCTTAACGATGCCCTATGGGCCTATCACTCCACTTGGAAACTTCCTGTAGGATACTCTCCCTATGAGTTAGTGTACGGAAAGTTGCCAACACTTCCCATTTAGGTCGAACTCTGCACACTATCCACCGCCAATGACTTAGGCCTTGACCTCCTGTTAGCACAACGTGAATGACTGATCAATTTAAGTGTGTTGGATGAGAACTGATTAGTGGCCCTGTCCTCCAATGAGATCCACAAGGCCTACAACAAAAAATGACATGATCTTAGGATTCGAAAAGTCATGTTTAGATGTGGAGAAAAAGTGTTATATTGGAACCCCTCACACATATCCCAACCAACCAAGTTTCAAACATTGTGGGAGGGACCTTACATTACCTTCAAAACCTTCTCATCTGAGGCCTTGCTCATCCACAAACTTGCGGACCCCGCTAGAACATAGTTAGTCAACTTCCAATAACTAAAACCTTTCCGCGAACTCCACTCAACCAATGCAACCACCTCATCATTGCCAGGTCAGCCATGCTCCATTTTTTGTATCTCCTCCTTTCCACCTAGTCATGGGGGAGATCATCATCCCTGCTGATCCATTCCACTACACCCCTCGCTGTTTTGTCATTTTTTGTTTTACACTTTTTTGTTTTTCACCATCATTTATAAATTTGCCATTTCTTTGTACATTTTTTCCTTTCTTTAATTATTTTTCATTTCTTTATAAATGTTTTATTTTTTCTTGTAAATCTGTCATCTTATTGTCTTCAAATGTTTGGTGTAAATGGTTTTCATTGCAATGGGTAATGTACACTCATCTACCTAGTTGTCTAGTTTCTGGCCTCGCATGGTTCCTTTTTGGACTTTACATCTACTTTCCACTCATAAAATCGGCAGTGAGTTCACATCATCCACCCATTCACCCACTCCATGGTTTCCCTTCTATTGAGCACATGAAACCCCTTACCTTAACAACATTTTAATTAATGTGCGACTTGTGTAGTTCTCAGACTAAGGGATGGTCCAATGGTTTGAATCGGGTGTGACTTCAAGGGAAATGCTTTAGTTGTTACTCTGTTCTGTTCCCTGGGTTGCTGGTGTGTCCTTACGAATTTCCTCCCACTCCAAGTCTCTCTCCATGGAAGCTTCTAGGTAGTCCGACCTTGCATGGTGTGATCCTCACTAAAAAAATTCAAAAATTCAAAAAAAACAACAAAAACCACAAACAAAATAAACAAATAAAATGAGGATTCAAAGCACACCCCTTGGTCGGATGCATGCAAACACACATGGGTCTTCACATGGTGTGGTTCCCCTGCACAAAACAAAAGAAAAATGAATCGCGGGGGAATTCAAAGCACACCCCTTAGACCACCTCTCACGGGCCACACGCACTAGTTATGGGACTTCCTTGGTCCCCTCTAACTTTGTCCCATTTCACTTCCTTCTTCTCACGTTTGTTGGAGTGGTGGTTCTCTGTGAGGTCATTCTTTCTTCCTTGGGGGATGGCTGAGACTTAGTCTATTGCTGCAATGTCACTGAATACGGATGGTTTTGGGTTTGAACCTTGGAACGGTTCTACCGGGTCACTTAACCACATCTCCACATGGGGTTTCCAGTGACCAACGAACGGACTACCATTCTCTCATCTCTCTCTTCCTCCTGTTCTCTCTACCACTCACCTCACTGCCTATTTTATGTCATGAAAGTATGTCAAGGTATCCATGGGCTTCCCATGCCTTGGCAGGATCTCTTGGGTCGGAGTCTTACTTGGCAAACATCATTATTAGCACTGGGGCCCATGGACCCCGGTGTTGAGGGCTATGTAGGGGCTACTAAGGCTATGTCTTGCTATGGGGAGGACCCACTTACATTTCCTTGGTCCCGCTTGTTAAGTCTCCCTTCCTTTGGATTTCGTGGTTGACTAGTTTTCAGGTCCCATCGCTCGATTTATTCCCCGTGGAGTTCTTTTTGAGTCATGTTCTCCTCTTTTTGTCTCTTTTTCACGTTTAATTCCCTTCCTCATGTCCTTAGCCATGTCCAGGCCTTTCACGTGCTTCAACCACCTCAATTTGGAGTTTCAAATTCATCATTTCGAGCTTTTTATGGGTTGGTTAACGCTGGTCAACGAGTGAACACCCCTGCATCGACGAGGCCCCATCAATGCAGTGACTGTGTGTACGCAGCTACATATACATGGCCCCGTCAATGCAATGCCTAACCCCTATATATGCCCCACCGCACTTTGCCATTTTTCATCATTTGGAGTCCAAACTGAGGGGATTTTTTGCCATTTTTTCTACCTAACCTTTCCCAATGCACCTACATTCCATCGCAAGTCCTCATCAACCAATCCTTGCCCTTTTAAGCAACCGGAGGTATGCTCTCAGTCGCAGGGGGTGGTGCCTTTGTGAAACTAACTATAACTAATTAATTAATTAATTAGTTTGTTAATTACAAAAACTTTGGCCCTAACCCCTAACTTAACGCTCCGGGAAACTTAACTGTGTACCTGTGCCATGAACATAACTTGGTCAAACTGAGAAAGTATATACAGACCATCTTAAACTACTTATGAATGGTCTAACAGATGGTTATGTTTGATTGCAAATGGCACCCAAATCGAGGCACCCAAGGGACGAAGGACCATCTCAACCAAGGGACAAGCACCCACGTACGGGAAGGGGATGAGATGTGCAACAGCCAGAGTATGCAAAGGGCTCTCATGCAACTGGGCCCTTCCACGAAAGACTTGAGGTGGAATCTGTTTACCAGATTCCCAAAGAGGAGATTCCCAGCAGGTAATCGCTTGGGAATGAGACTCCTGGGATAGCACCACAACTTGAGGTCACCCTAACCCAATCCTGCCTTGATGTTATTATGCCACGTGAGGTGCAATGGACGGTCCTCCAAGAGCTAAATTTTGGACCATTCCTTGGGAATTCCCTAGAAGACATGAGGCTTCAGCTACAAAACTCTCCGATGTGGCCAATCATCACAACCAGTGGTGAATGGTACTTTGGAGAAACTTATCTCTTCTGGACGAATCGGCAACCAGGGTCAAGAGTAAGAATCAAAGACATTTATGTCTCTTACTCTTCAGAAGCAATAGTGCAAGCTCTGGGGTTGCCTGAAATTGGGGCAGATGTGGCAGAAATTCCAAAACAGGCTGATCCAGAGGTAAAGGTGCAATGGATCCAACGGTGCTATGGGGTTGAGCGCAAGGAATTTGGCTCCTTGACCATGGTGGAGAGAGTATACTCTAAGATAGCATCTTACCATTTGAATCCAACGGTAAGACCCAACAAAATCACAGCCTTCTCCGCTCGTGCGTATGCCGCCTTGAGTGGGAAATTTCCCATGAGTCTTCCACAACTATTGTTTCTGGAGATTGAAAAAACATTCGTTGAGAACGAACGTGGAAGACGTGCTCTCCCTTTTCCCTGCCTAATTCAAAAGTTGTGCAAACGGGCAGGGATAGCACGTTACTCTAATGACATAATCCGGTGCGCCCCAATTGCCTCGTGGCGAGAGATGATGAAAGACAAAACTCCTACCACCACACAGACTGAGGAAGAGCAGCAACCGCCTCCACCACCTGCACAAACAATGCAGTCGGGCTCGCAAACCACTGCAGAATACATCCGCAAGATCCAGGAAATGCTCTTGAGCCAGCAAGAGCAATCTAGCATGACTGGTGGAGGAGAGGATACTTTAGTCTATTGCCCTGCCATGAGTCACCTGGAACAAGTGGCTCAATCAGTCATCTTTCTTGAAAGCGCAGGGTCTATATTCTTCATCGCTCGAGCACCAATTCCAACTAGAACAGATCTAAGCATCCAAGGTGTATCAATTGCAACCCAGCAGTTATTCCCTGAAATCTCAAGGAATGTTGCTACCTTCTCGATACGCTTGGAAGATGGTGAAGGGGCGACGATCTTGGTGATCCAACACCAGGGACAGGAAGTTGTGGCCGAAGTGGTTGTTGACATGATTACTACAGTTCTCAATGCACCAACAGCACCTGTACCAAACATTCATGGACTACAAGATGTACAGGTGTCTGCTGGAACTTTGCGTAGCAAGATCGATGCAGCCCAACATAAAGAGTTGTTGGATCGACTGGTGGGAACCGGGCAACTGCTTCTAGATGTCTTCGACCTTCCGGACACCATTACTGCAACCCAGTCGAAGCTGCTCTCAGCAAGGGGCAAGAGCCTTATTTTGGAAGGATAACTTGAAGCTGCTCAAGTTGCTTGTTAGCACTTGGCAACTGAGGTAGCCCAATTAAGAGCCCAGCTTGCCGATCCAGCCATCCTTAACTACAAAATCACCAAAGATGAAGCTTTTCAATAGCTTTAGCTTAAAATTCAGGTTGTTGAGGATACCCGAGAGACAGCGATCCTTGACAAGGCCATAGCAAATGCCCAAGCATATCACTTAGAGAAGAACTTGGCAGAGGTTCACTAGGAGAACATGCAGTTGACCACGAAAGTTCATCACCTGCGTAATGTTGGTGCGGAGAATGAACACATGAAAGATTTTATCCACCAACAGTAGGAGGGGCTAGCCAAGGTGAATGCAGACATAAGAAGGTTGCAACTGAAAATTGAAATCTGTCAATGAAGGAGGTTTGGGCATTGCGATAGAAGTCTACAATTGAGATTGCCACTTGGAAAAGTGAGGCCCTGAAATTCAAAAAAGTCAAAAATCATTACAGGGACCAAGTGGGATTGCAGAAGGAGGTAAACGAGAAGCACATTCAAGTCGTCAAAGCTAAGATGAACTAAGCGCTCCAACAGCTTCGAGAGGGAGGCGAGGTATGGTCATCTATCTTTGATGGGTTGAACGCCTACAACAAAGCAAAAATTCGCCTAAAGGAGCTACAAATTGAGGAAATAATAGAATACATGGAATTGGCCAACCTTCAATATGCAAACCTGGCTATGCTCACAGCTAGGAGACCATGGTCAGAGTTAGAAAAGTAAGTGGCCGTCTCATATTCTTTATACGAGGGTGAGTTCCAAGTGCACAAGGCAACAAAACAGAAGCTGGCAACAGCAAACGTAGAACTCGAGGCCCTCTACCCAAGCTTTGAAGGACAATGTACAGTCGCGGAGGACCTGGCCCGAAGAATGAATGACTACCAGCAACTGCAAGCATCAATCCAAGCATTTGACATTGAATGCAAGGAATTCGTAGCCTGGTTTGTCAATTTAAAAGAACTCTTTCCGGCGCTGCCATGCCCTTGGGAAGTTCCAGCTCCCACACACATTGGAGAAGCTTCCTAGACCATGAACGACCCTAGAAGCAAAGAAGAAAAGATGAGGGCTCTCTTGGGGGCTTTCTAGCTACCTCCAGAAGTTGCTGCTACCACTAGGCAACCATCATTCACGCCACCACCAATGCATGGGCCAGAGGTTGGAGAAGGTCCGTTAGAGCCATCACCCCCAGGGATGGTGTGATCTTCTCCAACAATTTAATGCATCATTCTACACAGCAGAGGCTCCAGGACCAGCGAGGTGTTCAATTTTATCTCTGAACATCACCATTTTTGTAATTTTTTCTCCTCTATAACTCAGGCACTTGGTCAAATTTATGTGTGTCATGTATGTGTTTTAGTTATGTGTGTTGCTAATAAGAATCCATACCTTCCCAATTGTAAAGTAACTTGAGGACGAGTTTTTGCTCAGTCGTGTGGGTATGATGAAGTGTCATTAAGTCCTGCGTCGATTGGGCTGCATATACGAGGCCACGTATACGCAGCCACATCAACGCGAGCCCGTCAACATAGCCTTCCTGCGTCGACGTGGCCCCATTTATGTAGCCATCTTTCTCAACCTATAAATAAGAGGGCCTTCCGCCTCATTTAGGCATCTTTCAGTTAGTTGTAGCGAAGCTCTTACAGTTTGTTCCCGTAGGAGATAGAATATTTTCCAAGTGCCTACAGCAGGTGTAAGAAAAGTGATCGACTCTTTATTCGAGCGTTGATGTATCTGAGCCCATTGGCATGACGACAATAAAGATGAACTATTCGAGCATTCCTTGCAGCATTTGGACTTAGCTATTTTATGCATTCAGTAGTTTAATATATTTATGCTTTGTTAGTTACATGTTAATTACTTAAGTTTCTGTTATTATTATTTTAATCGCTATTGTTCATTCATAGTTTGTAAAGGCCATAAGTATGACCATCTCAAACGTAAATCAAACACTTGGTAAACCCAGTGACGCTTAACGTCTGGTAGCCCAAAAGTGTTAGGAGATGCTCAAAACATGCTCGGAAGATGGGACCGAATACTTATGCTAGGAATAGTTAGAATACAAGTTAGAATAATTAGATATTAGATAATAGTTTATTCCTTACCTTTCATACCTTAAATTAGCCGCCAAAAGATATGCAAAAAGCTATAAAAATCATTAGCCTTAGTCTCACTTAACCATCGTAAACGGAACATCACAAGTGAGGTTAGGAAGACAATGACCGTTCTAACCCAGAGTTTCATTGGTTAGAGTTTGGTGTATGTTAAGTACTTACAGTCTATGGAATTCAACCGGGTTGCGTGTGAACGCCTGTGATTCATATGGTTGGGCGTAGGGGTACCTAGCTGCTCATCACCTATCCACTATGTATTCAATTGATCTTGTTCCTCACTTTCTTTGACTCGAGGACAAGTTGTTATTCAGTCGTGGGGGTATGATGAAGTGCTAAGCAATTGATGTGTCAACTAGGCTATGTATATAGGGCCCTGTATACGCAGCTGTGTTGACGCAACCTCATTGACATATCCCTCCATGCATCAACATGGCCCCGTTTATGCAGAGCCTATTTTAGCCTATAAATAAGTGGCCCTCCACCACACCTAGGTATCTTAGGAATTAGTTGTAGCCAGACTCTTGCAGTTTGTTCCCGCAAGAGTTAGAATATTTTTCCCAGTGCATGCCCACAATGTGATGCTTGTAATTGTACGGACCCTTTATTCAAGTGTGACGTACTTGGACACGCACATGATCGACAATAAAGATCGAGATTACTTCATCATTGTAGCATTCACTTAGTTTAATTATTTAATTTTTATTGTTAATTGTTATTGTTATTTATTGTTTTCTTAGTTAATATTTCTTTACCATCATTTACCATTCTTATTGTTAACTGCGGAATGAGTACGACTTAATCACGAGCATTTAAGTATGACTACTTGGTAACCAGTAGCGTACCTAGGATCTACACTTGGTAATCCTAGTAGTAGTCATGCACAAGGTTCAAGATGTGTACAGATGATTAACGAATGGATGCTCATCGCACTTAGGCTACCTGAGACTTCATTTCCTATTGCTTATTAGTTTAATCAAGATTATTTTCCATTGTCTCTAGGAGTAGCATTATTTTAGGATCACATCATACACATCACTCTGGACTAAACCATACGTGACAAAGCAAATACTAGTCCAAGTGGGAAGACAACGAACTGCGATCAACATGTAACGATCTAGATACCACAACTAGCCTATCCATGGAGTTCGACCGGATCGTGCGTGAACGCTCATATTCATATGGTTGAGTGTAGGGGTACCTTGCCACTCATCAACTACTATTAAATCTTGGATGTTGATGATAGTAGTATGTTGGATGATGCTTTTGGGCATTTGGGTAAGTGCTAAACTGAAATTTATTTTGGGAAGGAGATGTGGGAAGAATAAGGAAGATCAATTGGCAACAAGTGGAGAAATGTCATTGCTATTTGGTCATATGGCAAGGAGGCCTACTCCATAGATTGATGTTAACAATTATTTTTCTACGTTCTTGAGTTCCTTTTTGCAAGTTTGAGTCATCATTGGGATGCAAGGGAAGCATTCCAAGGAGATGTTCAATTCAAGGAAGCATGGTGGGGCATGAGCATAAGCCTCCTTAAGCAAAGGAATCTAAAAACCAAAACCTCAATTGATACTCATTCTCATGTTCTAATGCATTGAGTCTTTATTGTTGTTAGAAGTGTGATGGCCTTGAGTCATGAGGGCATGGTGCCTTCTAGCTTGTGAAAGGTAATGAAGCATGACATTTTTAAGAGTGGAAGAGCTAGTGTAGGAACACCTCTTCCAATCCCCTTGTTCTACCCTACATGTATGTTTTGCAAATTTTAGGCTTGAAGAAGGCATCTTAGAAGCTTAGGAGACATATTGGCTAAGATCTAGAGGTGACAAAAGATGTTTAAAAGTCAGAGGATACATCCTACTCAAATTGCAAAAGTATCAAAAGAGACATCTTGTCTAGGAGAAGACATCTTGAAGGAAACATCTCCCCAAACCTAAAGACATCTTACCATGGGAGATGATGTATTTGGGCCTAAAGAAGACATATTTTCCAAGAGCTAGGCTGACATAGAATACATCTTCCCAAGGTAAGAGATGACCTGTATAGCTAGAAAAAATTCTAAAAACACATATCCCAATTCAAGAAACAACCCAAACAAGATGAAAAATGATGGAAATAGCTAGGGAAAAGGTGAGAAGACTTGAAAAACATTTGAAGAACCTCAACTTGAATTGAGGAAAGGTTTCTAGATTTCTTGTCTTCAAGTTATTCATAAATATTAATGTAATTCACCATTGTTAAAAATACTAACCATGAGCAAGAGAGAGAGCTCATGAGTAAAGAGAGCTTATGTAAGAAAACTGAGTGAGAGGCAAGGAAGAGCACTTGAGAGAGGTTAAGAGAATCTCTTATAAGTGTTTTGTCTTGAGCTTTGGCTCCATGGTGAGCAATTAAGGATTGAGAGGAGATGTGTGGCCTCTAAGATCCTTGGGAGAGTTGTGAGTTAAGCTTGGCTCCTCATCTTTGATGTATTTTCTCTATATTTTGATATTTTTCTTAATATAAGAGATATTTTCCCCATGTCATTGTGCTATTTTTATTTTCTAGGATAGATCTACTTGGAAGTTGGAAAATGGATCCTTTTGGGTTTTATTGAGGTAGTACTCCCCTATTCTATATTAGTATTATAGCATATGTTTAGAGGAAGCCATACATCTACAAGAGGTTTGAAGGAAGTCACACCTACATTGGTGATCTTCATCAAGCTTTTGAAGGAATTCTAAAGAATTTTGAAGCTTTGGTATGGCTCCTACAAAGAAGATTGATCAATATCTTAGATAAGAGATTTAAGAGCTCAAAGACTCCTTTAAGGCTTTTGTGGTAGAAATGTAAGAAGTTCTTTCCAAAGTAAGGACTATCAAATACCAAGATTTTGGAGAAACTTCAAGAAGAAGTGAAGAGGAGATTGAAGATAAGAATCCTTCTACAACTTTGCAAGGATTAAGAGGAATGGCCCGTTTAGCTAAGAAAACTCCCAAAAACACTTGTAGCAAGATGGAAAAGAATAAAAATAGCTAGGGAGAAGGTGAGAAGACTAGGAAAAGATTTGAAGAACCTTAAATTAAGTTGAGAAAAGGTTTCTAGATTTCTTATCTTCCAGTTGTTCATAAATATTGATGTAATTCTCCATTGTTATAACCCTAACCATGAGGAAGAGAGGAAGCTCATTAATGAAGAGATCTTGTGCAAGGAAATTGAGTGAGAGGCAAGGGAGAGCACTTGAGAGAGGTTGAGAGAATCTCTTATAAGTGTCTTATCTTGAGCTTTGGCTCCATGGTGAGCAATTAAGAATTGAGAGGGGATATGTATGGCCTCTAAAATCCTTGGGAGAGTTGTGAGTTGAGCTTAAATCCTCATCTTTGATGTATTTTCTTTGTATTTTAAGAGTTTTCTTAATATAAGGGAGATTTTCTCCATTTTACTGTGTTATTCTTGTTTTCTAAGTTGGATCTACTTGGAAGTTGGGAAATAGATCCTTTTGGGGTCTATTGAGGTAGCACCCCTTATTCCAAGTTGTATTTACCAACAATACTAATATCATGAGTTGAAATCTTAATTTTTTGCAAGAAAAGAAAATCTGAAGATAAATGCTAATGTGAAATAGATTCTTTGATAGTCTTTGCTTAGGACCTATCAAAAAGGTCTTAAACGTTACATGAGAAAACTAACATTGAGATGTGGGGGAGGAGGTCCCCATCCTTGATTTTTCAAGCTTAACATTTGTCTCACAATTCATGTCACTAATAAGTGAAAAAGCATTATCTAATAAAAAAAACAATTGGAACAATAGTAGAAGTAGAATGAGAATGAGATACATTTGTGGTTTTTAAATTGAAAGCAGTGCTAAAAATTTCTTTTTTCTAAAAAGAAATTCTCTTTAAATACCAAGAGTATACTAGCACCTTTAGAATTAAAAAGATTAATAAAAGGTTAAGAACCTATTGAAAAATATTTCATTTATACCTAATGAAAACTACCGTGATTTGTCTCTTTTGAAAATTGTTGTTTCTTTTCCTCACAAACAACTTTCTTATTGAGGATAGGGCATATTCCAATAATGTGTCCTTCACGATGATAATAGCTACAACATCCTTACAAATTATAATATGTAATTTTTTGGGAAAAACACTAATCATGAATATTGAGTTTTGGTTTTGTGTTCTTCTATCATAAATTAATCTCTACAAAATAACATGTGTGGGACGCATCATCTAGTAATATTTTTAACTTTATCTTTAGGATTGTGCTAATGCTGCCAACAATTTTTCTTTCAATACTTTGAAAAATAAGTTAAATATTTTCTAATTCCATTCAATAAGAGATTTTAGAATAAGCGAAGGACTATGAATCAAAATCCATGTTCAATTCCTAAGCAATAAAAGTATTACATTCATCCATAAAAACTGTACTATCTAATGATTTCTCAACCATTTTAGAATTGGTTATTTGATAAGAAAAAAGATTAAAAACAATAGCAGAAATATAAAACATTAATTTCATAGCATTCAAGGATAACCTAAATTACTAGTATAAAACTCTTATGTAGGTGAATAAATCTAATAATTTGTAGAAATATATATTGTGAAGTGATACCTTTTGACAAGGATTCATATACATATTTAAGTAAAATAGAATCAAAAGCTTCAAAATTCTTCATAGTCTTTATAGTGTGAGAGACATTAGTGTTTTCCATCTTAAGATCATTCCTCACCAAAAAACATTTCTGCTACAAAAACTTCACTAAAAACTCTCGAGATCAACAAACCACTAAGAGAATTTGTCACACAAAAAAATTATTACAACAAATCAACAATGACTTACTAGGGCATCCTCCTAGTGAGGGACTTTTTGGCCTTGAATTGTCACTTATATTTTAACACTTTTTACGATGTTATTGAAATTGCATTCCATTTATCTTGTCTTACTTCTGCTAATTTTTAAGCTTTTTGATTTTAGAGCATGTCTCTAGTTTTTCATTTTAAAAGAAACATTTTTTGGGGTTATATTTACTAATACAATGTCATTTGCAAATAACATACACTAAGGGATTTCGTTTTGTATCTCCTTTGTTTATTCATCCATAATAATGATAAATAAATATGGGCTAAGTGTATATCCTTAATGTAGATCTATTATGATTGGAAATAGATTTTGTTCCATAAGCTAGTCTAATTTTAGCGGTAGCTCCTTCATACATGTCTTGAATTACTTTAATATATTTTTCAAGGATGTTTTTTTTAACTATGCAAGGACCACCAAATAATATCTCTAGGAACTCCATATCATATGTTTTTTCTAAGTCAATGAAGATATGTAGATTTTCTTTATGTTTTTTTAATTTTTTTCATCAATTGTTATATTAAGAAAATAGTGTGTATAATAGATCTCCTTAGCATAAATCCATATTGATTTTCTGATATTGTTGATTTAAGTCTAAGACATTGCTCTATGACTCTCTTTCAAAGCTTCATAGTATAGCTCACTAGCTTGATTCCTCTATAGTTTGTACAATTTTGCACATCTCCTTTATTTTTATATATGAGAACAAGTGCATTCTCTCCAATTGTTAGGCATTGAACAAGTGCATTTTCTCCAATTGTTAGGCATTTCTCCATTCTTCAAAAATTTGTAAAATAATTGTATCAATCAAGAAACTCCTATATCTCCCAATACTTTCCAAGATTCTATAGGAATGTTATCTAGTCCAAAAACTTTTCCATTTTCATCTTTGATAAGGTTGTCTTTACCTTAGAGAAGGAAAGTTCATTAACCAAACTAAAATTTGATTCTTTTTCTTAGATGTCTTTTCTCCAAAATTCTTTATTTAATAATTCTAGAAAATAACTTTTCTACCTATTCAAAATTTTGTTATCTTTTATGAAAATTCTTTAATATGCCTCCTTGCTTTGACATGATCAGTGTCCTTACATTTCTTGTTTTTAATTTTTGCCTATTTATAAATAGATTTTTCTCCTTCCTTTGTTTCTAATTTCTCGCAAAAGCTATCAAAGGCCTTATGTTTGGCTTTAGCTACTACTATTGTTGCCTTCTTTTTTGCCTTTTAGTATAATAGCCTATTTTTATGGTCTTCGTGTAGCTACCATTCCTTAAAGTATTTGTTCTTATTTTGGATAGCATGTTGCATTTCATCACTCCACCACCATGTTTCCTTTGGGATGTATTTTTTGCCTTTTGTTTTACCCAAAATGTTCTTTTGAATTTTCTAAATGCACCTTTCCATTTGATCCCAAATTATGTTTGCAAAGAAATCCCAATTCCAAGTGCCTTCTTGAAGCAATTGTTTTTTGAATAAAGTGATGTCATTTTTCTTTAACTTCCATCATTTTTTACGTTTAGTCTCTTTTCTCATGCGACCTTTGAAGCTCTATATAGTTAAGTCCATGACCATTAGTTGATGCTAAGTTACGAGATACTCTCTAGGCATAACCTTGCAGTCTTTCTACAAGGCCTAGTCTCTTTTGTGTAGCAAGAAATAATCAATTTGTGTTTTATCCATACCACTCTTATATGTAATTAAATGTTTTGTTCTTTTCTTGAAATAAGCATTTGCAATTGCAACAAGGTCACATGCACTTGCAGATTGCCGTAGTGAATCTCCCATATCATTGACTTTTCCAAATCTATGTCCTCCATGAATCTTGTCATATCACATTTTTATAAATCCAACATAACCATTAAAATCCCATCCATTAAATATTCTTTCTTACTAAGGGATATCTTAATGAATAAAAAACAACAATGCATGTAATACTACCTGGCCTATTGGGCATAGCTATTTAACTTAACCCTGCCATGACACAAAAGCCACGCTATGTGACCGGCCCTGATGTTTATAGGTCTTCATTGTTGTACCTATGTCAAGAGAGAAGCCCAACTCTTTTGGCCATATCTAGTAATGGGTGGGTTGGATCAAACATCACGGACAACGAAAGCATGGACGGTAAATGCAACTGTTTCATTGTCTCAACCCAGAGCCATACTCTTCCACCGAGGCTGAAAGCGCGGGAAATCAACTCACCAAAGACGTGGGCAATTTCTTAAGATTTTCTTTGCACAAATTTGGGCAGTTTCTGCAATTCTTAATCCGTGTTTTTGAATCTTAATACTTCGGGTAACTGATTTTCTGCGCTAACAGCTAAACAAGCGCTAGAAAGCAAAGATATTACTCGATTGCTTCGCAGTTGGTTGAATAAATAGACTCAGAATGATAATCTTTGCTCATTCATTTGAAAATGCTTTTCCAGGGAAGAAGTTTCTTTTAAGACATTAACATGTGTATTGCCTTTGATATTCTAAATTGAACCTGGGCGCTGATTGCACAGGTAGACTTACTGAATTTCTACGTGCACTAGTGGTGAATTATTTCTCAAACTTCTTTAGCACTTTTTTCAGTGCTTGTTTTGCTAATTTTTTTGGCAGTTTCTCAGATATACTGCTAGGTTATTAGGAGCTTCTGTTCGCATAGCAGAAGAATGTATGGAAGAAAAGCTGTTCGACTTTTGCAAGAACTTGCCAATGGGGATCAGGAAAAGCTCCCTAGATTCGATGTATGGCTATGTTTGTTTCCATATTTTTTTTTTCGATTGCATTTTGATAGCACAAATTAATAATTCGGCCGCTTCAAAGTTCTACATTTTGGGTAGTAAATAAAATGATACGTTTTGTGCGTAAATTTGCGTCTGGTCGTATATTTTATGTTCGCAATTTCTAAGGTCTCTGTGGTTGATAGCTTGCTGATCTTGAACATGAAATTACAAATTTAATAACAAATTGTAATTGCTTTTAAGTGCCAACGTGCTAGTCGAATCCAAATATACAATATAATTTGTCATCTTGCAACCGCTGCCGAATTCCTGGGAAAGCTTGATGGGTTAGCTTAGTAGTAAGAGTCTTGGCTTGTAACCCTAGGTATAGCTTAGTAGTAGCTCAGTAGTAAGAGTCTTGGCTTGTAACCCTAAGTATAGGTTCAATTTTTGCTGGGCAGCATTGAGTTATAAATTTTTTTAAAAAATTCATAAAATAGATTCTGAAACTGGTGTGATAGATACAAGGGATTCAGTTGACCTAATGTAAAAGGAATTCTGAAAGTGGAAGTGGTTGATACATCCAAAGGGCCTCAGTAGATGTAAGTGAAAAATTTTAGTTTCAGTTTTAATAAACTAAACTTCTTAATTATTTGAAAATTACATAATAATGAAGATAGCAATAGAGTACCTTCTAGTGAAAAGGCTTGTTAGTTTATCGATTTATTTTGAAAGTTCAGTCAAAACAACTTTAAACCATATTAAGAGAAACTTAACAGAAAACTAACATTTTAAACTTTGACTAAAAAATTGTTTTTTACTTGCAGAATGATTTATTTGAGCAGGTTTTGCAAGAAAGTAACGAGCACCATTTTCAGCTCAACGATAGATTGCTGTGAGTTCTTTACTGAATGATATTGTAAATTGTTTTTCTTTTGGTAAATGTTTCACTTACGAGATTTCAGTTATCTTGCATACCTGCATTTCATTTATGAAACTGGAACTGAATATTTCTTTTCTGTTTTCTAATGTCCACGTGGAATGTTTGGGATCTATTGTTGAACATTCAGCTATTTATTTTACAGGATTTGTTACATCCTAGCAAAAACGCTTTTGACCAAACATGTAACTTGCAGAAATCAAGTTACAAGTCTTACCAACACGCTAAATTATGTTTATAAGTTACTGGGGAAAACAGTTTATTAGCTTAAGCATTCAAGTTTAAAATCCAACTGTTAAGTGCCAAGCATTGAATGTCCCTGGTTTATTTTGCAAATTTTTAAAGGGATCTTATACTACAAATATACCACTTCTGGATTAGCAAATGATGTGAAAGAGTGCTTTCATCACCTGTTAGTACAGAGGCTAGTAACTTTCTATGTCATGTAGAAATTTTCAGTGAAGCAAGGCTTACGTGAATTCTACCTTCCTGGTTTTTTTCCTATAACATGATTACTGCCTTTATTAAGACTTACTGTATTTTTCCTTATTTTTAGAAAAAGATTATATGGATTATACAACTTGATAGCCGTCGATTAGATGGATTTAGCAAGCACCTATTTATAAAGCATGAAATGCTGGATTTCCAGCTTCTTGTGTGACCACTAGCATTTTCAACAGAACACAGTACTGCATATCTAAGTGTAAAGTTATTCCTAAAACCTTGGTACCAGACAATGCTACTGCAGCTTGATATCAGGAAAGCAAGCTAATTGCACATTCTGCTAAAAGAAAGACATGATTTGTGGTGCATAATCTTTTATCTCCATCACTTACCGACTATAACATTAGGATAGCCTCATCATAAGGTAGACCTGCAACGAATTATATCTGTAACATTTTTTCTTTATCAACAATGGATTTGTTTCCCAAGTTTCCATAGAGTAATATGTGATGAATATACTAATTGTTCATGACTTGGCACAATATTTGTTTACACTGGTCTAGCGCACAACATAGTGATGAAATTGTGTTTTAATACATATTTCTATATCTAGCAATGAATTGTTTTAGATTTACTGTATGCTATCTTACAATGAAAACCCGTTGCATCAAGAGCTCGTCCGCTATTTTGTATACTGTAATGTTCAGAAGCAACATCTTTTAGGGATTTATCAAAAATAAATCTCAAATTGAAAATAAGGATTGATACTGGTGTAATTTGGACTTTTATAATTGCTCAATAAAACAATACAAATAGACATACAGAAAGAACTGAATTTGACAAAAGGAGAAAGGTGCGTTATTTTTCATTCCTACTAGCAAGAAAAAATAGATTCCATTCTTCATTTCCTTTTGTTAGGTGCTTAAGGCAAAGAGGACTTCATCGGTCATAATGCTGAGCTTTGAAAAGTTCAGTATGTGCTGAAAAGTTCATTGTCAACGTGCTTGACTGGCTCTGTTAAGTCATCCACAACTAAAAATTGTGCTTGAAACCCAAAAGTTGCCCGTTGCTGTCATCTTGTTAATGACACCTTGAACCTTTCGTCTTCTCAACTGCTAAATGCTGTCTTATTGGCAATGTCATAGCTTTCAACCAACTAGAGCAGTTGTAGTTAACTTTATTATAAGGCTGTAAAGCCTGGATGCCCGCTGTGTATTTACATCCCTGGCTTAGTCAACGGTCAATTAATCTTACAAGTATTTTCTTGAACTCAGTATTAGTTAAAGTTTATTGCAGAGTAAAACAAAACAAAATTGAAATCAAACGGTTTTTTAGTATGTCCATGTTGAGACTGTTGGAATCTATGTGCATGGAATTTCTTTGAGCAGGAATTCAAAGAATTAAGTGAAAGGATACCCGTTGTATTTTACAGTGTTCATTTATATTTCAGTATATGGTGTTGGGATTATGCCCGGAATTCATATGATGCAAAGTCAAGGTCCTACCAAAATCCTACAATGCATGATACATTCTAAGATGAGGGTGATAAGTTAACAGATTAGAATCTTTGAGGGATCCTTTTGGCCAATGTGTAAATGAATGCATTTTCAATGCCTTGATGATCATCATAGACTTATCCTATTAAGCTAAAGTAACCCTTTGTTTGATAGAGTTTGCTGCTGTTATTGTTCAGTTACAGTAATCATGCTTAGCATTTCTGTGCCATTATTACAGGAACATTCAAGAGGCAGGTTTGGATTTGGAAACCACCCGCAATCCAGATCACTATGGAGCTGTTATTCATCATATAGCATTACTTCGCAATAAGCGCTGCCTTATGTGTTATATGTAAGTATGCAAGTGGATAGGTATTGTAAATGCAAGCTTACCAAGGTATTTATCTGGATGTACATCATTTGTTTGTCAAGTACATTATTAAAAGTTAGTGAAAGTTATTATTTTCAACATTGATATAAAATGGCAGGTACCGCCGAGCAAAGATAATCCAGAATCTAAGGTGGAAACTTGGATCGGTGCTTCCTCAGGACATTCAAATGATGTTGACTTCATCTGAGAAGGAATATTTCAAGAGTTACTCTGAAATATTAGGATCATATATGTCAGACATAGATGTTGATCTGAATGTGGTGGGTTATGCTTTTAATGTTTATTTTTTTAATATGAAAAGTTATACAGCTTATTGATCTTTGAAAATAATCCCTTTCCATCATGCAGAAATAATAATGTGTTCTGGTTCAGAGTAAAGTAGTTGCATTTACTTCATTTCACGCATCATTTTTGCAGGATACGATCCCTCCGAAAGACCCATACGTCCAAGTCCGTGTTGTTGAAGATGTGGGCAATATAGCACTCGATGATCAGTATGCAGCATTGACCCGCAATTCTGTGCATTTGCTTAAGCGGACAGAGGCAGAGCCACTTATTTCGAAGGTTTTCTTTTGTTATTCCCATTATTGTCAATTTTTATTTGTCTAAGCTTGCTTTGTTTATTCCACTTTCTTTGAGATTGTTGAAAAATGGTTTGGTATATAAAGGGCACCTCCGTGTTGATTATATTTTTACCCCAAATGCAGGGCATAATGGAGGAATACATCACATAAAATAGATTGGTTATGTTACAAGGCCCAAGCTGTAGCTTCATATTTGTAACAAGCCGAAAAAGATTTTATTAAACCATTTTTTTTGTGATTATGGTGTATAGTGGTAAACATTTTGTCGGGCATTTATGAGCTATAGTATGAATGGATAAATTTTGTATATTAACCTTTAAAATCTGTTAATTATTTTATGTTTTACAAAATTATTAAACATTAATTTGAGGGTCATAAAATAATCTTCAAATTCCGGGTGTTTGGTTTATACATTCCATATTATATGTGCAGGTTTGTCTAGTAGCTAAGGTAGCATAAATTGTTTTTACATCATTAAAGGGTAAAAAAAACTCATTACAAATGATCAAAGTTGGATTAGCCTATTAAGTACAAACATTGCTACCATGCTAATATCTTGAAGTTTAAAATTGACCATATGCTGAAGAAACATAGAATCGAACTAAAGGAGCATATGTATCTAAAGTTTGTTCCATGAAAATAATAAATTTAGTGTGAAAATGACTAATAGTTTTTTTCTTCAATCTTAACCAAAAAAAAAAAACACATGGTGTTTTCTTTTACATAACCATTTGATTTTAAAACTATGAAAATATAAAACAATCACCTTTTTTTTTTCTAAAAAAAGATGAGGATAATTTAGTTTGATAGGTCTTTGGTTAATACATTTAGTTGTAGTCTTAGAAATCAAGGATTTTTTTTGGTTCCCTTTTATTTATTGTGTGTTGCTTTATGGTTGAGCTACCAACTAATTTAGCTATGTATATAATTTATATCTCTAATTTTGTTGAGAGAATATTTTCTTTTTACAAAAGAAAGTTAAATAGGTTGATTTTTAAAAAGTTTTATATTATAAAGGAAAAATTTTGATAAATATACTTTATTATTACATTATTGTTACAACATGTTATAGATTAAATATATATTATTTATTGCTACTGAAGTACAATTGGCAGTTGGCTTCTACATGATTCGTCACCTTGTGGTCCTATACGTAGCTCTTATTGTTATTATTATTAAAGAATTACAAATAGTAATTGGCCTCTACATGATGCCTCACCTGAAGAGCTGAAGAGCTGTACATAGCTTGTATTTTGCTTTTCTTATGTTTTGTCCTAGATATTATTTTGCTTTACCCTTAAGGTATTATGAACAAAAAAATATATTATTTACTGTTTAGAGGACAATTGATAGTTGTCCGATAGGCGATCTCTCTGCTAAAAACCATAACCATATCAGTGCATCTTATAATTATGTTAATAATGTTGTGACGTTTTGTTTCAAGCTGTCCTTTTTGTTTCAAGCTTGTTCAAACATTGGCTGCTCTACTGTTAACGTACCATGGACAGAAATGCATTTATTTATTTTGGTATTGCCAGTGCTCTAACAGTTTATGGTAGATAGCGATGCATCTCAAATATTTCTATGGTACTGTGTGCTTTGATAGGTTATGATGGGCACATGAGCCATGAAAATGAAACCCACAACGTTTTATTGAACATAGGTTGTGATAATGATCAACGTGGGCAACGCTACTATTGAGCTACTAGTAATAACATGTTTTAAAATTATTTTTCCAGGGGAAATGAAATTCTCAACATGGACTGCACATTATTTTTTGCCCTATACAGTAAAGATTTTAGTGGACGAGACTATTATCAAGATACTATTGAGCTACCACTTGCCGAGAGTCATAGCAACACATTTTCAAACCTTTTTACAGGATAGCAAGTGTGAGAAGTAGGCTTTGAACCTAATAACTTTTTGTTGAACATAAATTGCTCTACTATTGAGGTACCACTCATAAAAATGTATTTTAAATTTTAAATTTTGCTAATTCATATCTAAGTGCTTTAGTTATCTTAGATGGATTATGACATTATAAAATGTCATCCATCTTGTTATACTCGATCTATTTAAAGCACACAACGTTGTCTTATCCTTTTTCATTCCTTTTTATGAATATATTTACATTTCATCATTTCAAACTTAATAACACTAATTACAAGTTATAAAGTTATTAAAGTTATATGCTTTGATTAAAATGTATGGTCCACAATCCCATAAATGCTGATTGTTATTTACTTATCCATGGTTACTTTATAAATAAAGTATTCTCAAACTAGAATGCAAAGTAAAAATATAAATAGGTAAGTTAAATGAATATTGAACAAATCATCAAACTTACATCTAAGCTTGAAATGTGCGATTAACATTACACGTAGTAAAACTTAGGTAATTGACATAATCATGCTTCAAAAATAACTTGAAAATTTAACTTGTTACCTGTAAAGTAATAAGCTTACATGGTGGGTTGCATTCTCATCATTGAGAACCAATACAAATGATATAAAATCTTTAAAAAGAATTCAAGCATTTGAACTAGCTTAATGATGATAAGGTTCTGTTGCTACTTTCAAACCTCTATAAAATGTCAATGAATAGTGGCTCATTGTCTAAGATAGATTTCTAAACAAGAGCTTGTTGATTTAAGTTACACACAAAACACTTTCATGTTCTATGTAAGAAGCACCTTTATGTTTAATATAAGTCTTATAAAAATAATGCGGTGTTAGCCTAATGGTAAAGACTCTTAATTTAAAAGCATAAGTTATGTGTTTGACTCTAGTGGGCATTGTTGAGTTTTAGAGTTACCAAGAGTAATGGTGTCACAATTGGAAAACATCGTTTGACACCACCTGAGAGTCCTAGTAGCAACAACGAGAGTGAGGGTAGACTTAAGGTGAACTACACCTTAATGCTATGCACTTTGTATCACAACATAGTACACAACCCATTAGCCAATGGTGAGATGTGTTAGTATGGTCATAAACATCAATTATGCAACTACACACACATAGTCATACAACAAACATACAACACAATACATCAACTCCCTTAGAAGGACTATGATATGTTTCTATATTAATGCATCTAGCCCTAAGCCCAAGCTCAAAAAGAGGGTGGTGGCTTGAGCTTCAAAGCAAAGCTCCTTCGCAAACCCACATATCCTTGTGATGAAGTTCACAAGGAATCAGGGCCCATATAGTTCTACATCATGGTATGGAGATCCTTTGGGTTCTATGCTACTTTAACCATCATATATTGGAAGTCTTATAAAAGTATCATGTTGCCTATATGTCTTAGAGATGCATATAGTCAATAATAAGTGAATAAAAAATGAGGTGTGAGCCTAATAGTAAGATTTTTTATGTAGACACTCCAAGTTATGGGTTTGATTATGGTAGGCAATGCTAAGTTATGAAGTTACTTTGTGATTGTGATTCTGGTGGAGGTGGGATAGTAGAATGTTTGTGATTGTGGAATTTGCAATAAGAATTAATGGAAAATTGTATAAAACATGAATGAGTTTTATTTTGTGTTGGAGCTATTCTATGTAAGTTCTAGGAAAGTATCATGTTGGCTATCTTTGGTGTATATACTTGTTTAATTATATATTTATAATATATACCTATAACTTAGCCAAGAGAATCTTACAAAAACCCGGTTGAATCTTACAAAAACTATCTAAGTTGCATTTTACAAGAACTATCTAAGTTGCATTTTACCATATTCAGTGTGTTCCATACCAATTTTGATCAAATCGCATTGCATGATGAGAATGATAACTATTTCCAAGTTTGGTAATAAATCTTGTCTTGCAAAGTATTTTTGAATTCTCATGGATTGTTCTTTTCCATACATGCTCCCCTTGCAAAAACCAAGTTGAAATTTCATTAATTTACTTAATTGAAAACTATCCAAGTGGCTATTTTACCATATTCGATGTATTTCATAACAATTTTGATCAAATTGTAATGATTGCATGATAAGAAGGATAACTATTTCCAAGTTTGGTAATAAATCTTATGGATTGTTCTTCTCTATGCATGCTCCCCTTGGCCTTTATAATTCTATTCCATGTTAATTGCAATACAAAGATATAAACATAGAAGCCACAAATTTGCTTGAAGCAAATATGTTAAAGTTATTGATAAAAATTTTATTTAGTGTTACCTATAGGCTCTCCCTAGAATGTTATGGATGAAATAGTATTTAGCTACTAATAAGTTCTTGTTGGAGCATTATGGATATAATATTATTTACTAGTACTTATCAAAGGATAGTTGGCCAAAATAATTATAGGGTTGTCATTAAATTAGAACTTTATAACTCAACATTGCCCATGAGAATCAAAATGGAGCTTCCAAATGAAGAATCTTACAACCAACCTAACACTTCATTGTTAAAAGTTAAGCATACATATAATTAATGATAGGCCATAGTTGCATAGTATAATGTTTGGGATTATGGAATTTACAATAATAATCAATAGCAAATTTTATATTCTTTTTGGGAAGGCATTTTTTTTTAAAAGACAAAGCCTAATCCTTTTCTTACCTAGAGAAGTTTTTTAAGGATTTGTTAAAATGATAAAAACCTTTAAAAAACATTCCCAAAACTGTTGGGCCTTCCAATTTCCATTATGTTATTTTGGAGTTTTATATCTTTTCTGTGTTTATAAAGTGATGTAAAATTTTATCTCATTAGGGAATATGAACTTGCAATTTTTTTAGAACCTCTTGTTGTGACCAGGCTTCATAGAACCCGGGTTTTTTGTTGGTTAAAAAACAAACAGAAAGTTTTACTGAAATTTTATTACGCTTAAACAGACAAGTAATTTAGGATGTTTAATAATCATGTCTAATATTTGAAATTTTTATCACATAAAGCTCGTAGTAATGCTACTTTATATGCGGGATCTGGGATTGCTTTTCTGAGGTAATTGTTCATAGGAGTAAACTCCTCTTCCAGTTTTGCGGCCACAGTACCCAGCATCAACATATTGTACAAGAAGTGGACAAGGAACATATTTGCTTTCACCCAGACCAGAGTAGAGAACTTTCATGATTGATAAGCACGTATCCAACCCAATTAAATCTGCTAGCTGCAGTGGACCCATGGGATGATTGGTTCCTAGTTTCATTGCAGTATCAATATCTTCTTTTTTTGCCACACCTGTATACAGAGCATAAAATGCCTCATTGATCATTGGCATGAGGATCCTGTTAACAATAAAACCAGGGAAGTCCTTGGAGCATATTGCTACTTTGTCAAACCTGCATGAAGAAGTTAATTGGATTTTATCAATTGAATGCATACTGCCATAGTTGTTGTTGTTGTTTTAACCTTTCTCTAATTTTAGTTGGAAAAGCATACATAAGGTTAAAGGAAAGACATCCAAATAAGTGTTCAGTTTCAAATTCATAAATATCATGAAGGAAACACAAATCACAGTAAATAACTTCAGGCAATAAGTGCGAATTTCCATATAGCAATGTGTAACAAAAAAATAAATTTCTCCATTAGTTATGAGCTGGTTGACCTGGAGGTCATGGGGTGTTGATTCACTTGGAGTAATTGTCGGAGGGGCACTGACCGTGTTCAGTCCAGGATCAATTGCGTTTGGGTAAGCCAGTGCCTTATGCTGGAATATGACATCACGGCAGAGGGAAAGGAGAGACAAGCTTCAGACCACCGATCTGTTGTGTGCCAGCTCCGGTTGGGGGAGAGACAGGAGCCCAGGCCATTCAAGTTTGAGTGAGCTTGGCTGCACAAAGCCTGGATGAAACCAATGGTGGCAGCAATTTGGGACAATTACACGAGGGCATAGGAGCCTTGACAGTTCCTAAGGGATGGGTTGCTAGAGCTGAAAAACAATATCAAGGCCAAAGCATTAGATGATAACTGCAGCTTCCCGGGGACACAAACAGCAGGTGTAGATGGATTTGCAGGAGATCCAACAATTGCAGGAAATGGGGGCGGCCGGGGATGTTGAAGAACAGGAGCTACTCAGGGAACTTCAAGAGCTGGATAGGGAGAAAGAGAGCTATTAGCGATTGCGGTCAAGGGTGACTTGGTTGCGGGAAGGGGACAAACATACACAATTCTTCTTTGCCACAGCCAAACAAAATAGAGCCCACAGGAACAAAATCCAACATTTGCTAGAGGGTATCGATGGGGGAGGTCCACAGAGCAACATGGGGGGGTTGGATGCATTGCAAAAATATTGGGGAGATATATGGAGATGGCAGGCCATGGAACCAATCTCCTTGCCAATCACAAGGATCATCATGAGTGCTGACAACGCCAATTTACTACGTCCCTTCTCACAGGAGGAGCTACAACAAGCTTTGAAATCCATGCAGTCCAACAAGGCTCCGAGTCTAGATGGATCGCTGATTGAATTTTTTAGGGAGTATGAGGATCTTGTGGGACCCAATTTGCTGGATACATACAACAGTATGCTTAGTTGGCAGTAGGTTAGGAGGGAAATCAATTGCTCCAAGGTGATGCTGCTACCCAAGGTCCTAAACCCGATAGCACCCAGATATTCTTGGCCTAACGGGGTTTGCAACACGCTGCTATATGTTTTCTCCAAACAGCTAGTTGGATGCCTTACACTGTTGATGGGGAAGCTAGTTGGGGAGCATCATGCCAGGTTCGTGAAGGGCTGGTACCTGCAAGACCAGGTGTTACTCTTGCAAGAGATCTTGCACTCAATTAAGAGGGCTAGATTTCTAGGCATGTGCATCAAACTAGATATAACCAAGGCCTATGACACTGTGAGCTAGTTGGCACTTAGGAAGGTGATGATAGAAAAGGGGTTCGATGCATAGTTTGTCAATCTTTGTATTAAAATGCAATGAAGTGGTAGGTATTCCCTTGACATTGATGGGAGGCTTTGTGGGTTTGTTGGAACAAGATGTGGATTGAGGTAGGGGGATCTGTTGTCACCACTTTTATTTATCATGGTCATGGACTTGTTTAAAGGCTATTGTCTGGACGAAGGTGTTCAAGGGCTACAGGTTGTTGGAGTGCACAGTGTGGTAGCCCATTATGCAGATGATACAATGGTGTTTTCCAGGGCTGCAGTGCTATAGGTTGTGGCCTTGTTACGGGCAATGGAGAGGATGCAGCAGGAGGTTGGCCTAGAAGTCAATAAAGAAAAATCAGCCACTTATTGCACCCACACGGAGGGAAGGGTGTAAGCCAAGATTACACAAATGCTAGGTATTTTACTGGGATAGGCACATGACACGTATATGGGGATGCCTATTTTTGACTAGAATAGGCAGAGGACTTGGTAGGGACTAATAGAGCGGGTATAGCAATGGACGACACTTTGGACTGGTCAATTTCTATCTAGGAAAGGGAAGATGGTGTTGGCAATGATGGTCCTAATGGCGATTGCCTAGTTTACAGCGTCCATGGCAACACCTCCAACCATGGTGGTGCAAAAAATTGATAGCATTGTGAGGGAGTTTGTGTGGTCGAGAGGCAAAGGGAGCTGGAAAATGCATTTGGTGTCGTGGATGGTCATAGTGTGGCCCAAACTAGCGAGGGGCATCGATATTTTGGGATTTGGAGACAAAATGGCATTGGGCACTCACCAGCTGATAAATAGGTACATGGGGCAAAGAGAGGGGGTTGCGCCATGGGTGTAGATGTTGTGATGGAAATATCAGTGATGGGAGGCTCATCTAGAGTGCTCACAACTTTGGAAGAATTTTTGCCGCCATGCTGATGTGGTGGAGCAGCTTAGATTGTTGGGGCAACACCCAAAGGAATTGGTCAAATTCTGGTATCCATAGGAAGAGGGATGGGCCGAAATCTAGAAGGGTCGTCTCCCTAAAAAGATCAAGGCGTTCAGATGGTTGCTGAAGCATAGGGTGCTACCAATGAGGGCTACATTGCGAGAGAGAGGGATTTGGATGGATGCCAATTGTCCACGATGCCAAGAGGCACTTGAAATGTTGCATCATCTCATTTCTAGCTATAGGTTCTCCTAGGAGGTGTGGTTGGGGACTCCTTGCACTTTGCTATGTTGTAGGCCCTATGGAAATGGAGGAATGCTCTGATTTTTTGAGGACAGTCTATTCCTATAGTTGTAGTAGTGGTCTGAGAGGCACATGGGCTATGGAAGGAGGCCATGGAGGCCATGGAGCAATGCCTACTTTTTGAACCATCATGGACAAAATTTGCTAGATTGCCCGAGTTATGGGTGCTAGTTGAATGGATGGGGTGGGTGGAGATGCTCAAGCGCATGGAGGGAAAGCTGAACTTGCCTACTCAAAAATTCTACGACAACTAGGTGGGAGACACTACACAATACCAAGGTAGGAGGACTGAAATTACTGTGCAGATGCTGGCTGCTAAGCTAGGGGTGGAGGACGTAGGGGAAATCGTAGCGTTGATGGCAAGGGCCCAAGATGATGTGAGGGAGTTCTTCACAAGACACATTCCTAGGACTGCTAGCAGGCACATTCGGAAGTATGGATTACAAGGGGTCTGGAAAAATGCGGCACTCCTAGTGGAGAGGTACTTTGTGCAATCAAGGTACCCCCACAAATTGGTGGGGGTATATTTCACTTTTCTCAAGCACCTTCAGTAGGGCTCCCCGGTAAACTTACCCTATTTTTTTTGAAAATCTCTATGAAGGAGGAGGTTGGGGTGGCACCCTGGAGTAATCATCGCGCTATGGCAAGGGGGTGTATTGATCATTCACTTGACACCAACGATCATGTACCAAAGAAGGTGGCACCAAGGGACGTCTGTTGGGGCACAAGTGCAATACAACTAGGGCCCTTAGATGAAGGGCACGGGAGTAGAAACATCCACAGCCATGGAGGAATAGTTGTTGGAATAGCGTTGCTTGATAGCTGAGCAGGCATGGCTAGAGGAGCGGGCACGGTGGCAGCTCAAGTGGGAGAACATGCAGTAGGAGGTTTGAAGAGAAATAATTGAATCACGCCTGTAGGACCTTAGGTGGATGGAGGCGGTGATTTTAGAGCGCTGGACAGGACTAGCATAGCTCACAGCAAAGAACCAGCAAAGGGTGCTTGGACTAGGATTGACTGGATAGTAGACTGCAGCTGGCATTGATGCCTCAAAGGCTTCAGCTGCGGCCGAGAGTCGGGATTCAGGTCGTGGTTTGCCGAGACTATAGGACGTTGTAGTTTGGGTATGGACACGAATAGGTAGTGTTGCGGTCCTGGGTATTTCGAGATGGATGTGTCATGTTTGTACCCTGCTCTTGGGAACAGGGGTTTGATTAACTAGGGTGAGGGTTATTAGGCAACATGAGAGGGCTACACTGTGCAGGCGTGTAGGTGATTATGTGGTATGTTGTAGGTGACAGTTGGTTCACATGGATGGGCTGTGTTCAACTCCTGTCAATGATCTTTTGTGTACATTTTTGCATTATTTTTTTGGAATAAAATTGCTTGATCATTTTCCAAAAAAATTCTAAAAGTAACTAGGAGGTTTGAAGCTTCAGTCTATATGATCCATACCATGTTGAATGATAAGAAATTAAAAATGTCCCCAAAGTAATCTAAATAACCATGAAATATAATGAATTTTCCCTGTAATAAAGCTCTTTAAGAGTCACGTAAATGTTAAAATGATTAAACTATTCACCGCAATTAACTTTCTTTTCTTTCAAAAATGTGTTGTGAAAATCAACATGAGAATTCATCCTTTGAATCTATATATATATATATCACTATACCTCTTAACCAAGGATTTCACAGTTTGGAAAACCTCCTCTGATGTTGCTGATCCTCTAACAATTTCCACGAGCTTCATGATTGGTGGTGGATTCATGAAATGCATACCAATAACCTTTAAAACAAATTTATAAATGATCAAATCATTTATGTTTGTAGGTATGTTTTAAAATAAAAGCTAAAAGCATCTCGCATGCAGAAAGAAAAGAGATTCCTATGACATCGAACAGAAAACAAATGGAATGAGTTGTCTGAGCGTATTACAGCTATAGCACTACAACTACCAAATTAAAAAGTGAATCAAAATTAAATAGAAAATCAGCTGTCTTGCTTTTCTTCAAGAAATTAGCTCTGCTGTATGCAAATATGTAGCTACCTGGACAAAAACATAGAAAATTTTCTCATGTTAAGAGTTTCCCAATATACCAGGATAGGAATAAATGGAAAACGAAACCAAAACAATATATACAAACAAGACGTTTCCAACATGAAAAACACCCTAAAACACTAACAATTTCTTTCAAATTGAATACGAGATGAAAGAATGATAGATGAACTGAAGATAAATTTAATATAACAGAGCAGCACCTAAAAAATTGTTAACATTTGGTTCAAAGAATTTTCTTATTTTGTGTAATCAAGTTCCTCACGGTTTTTTAACAGGTAAAAAGAATATTTTGTTAATAAATAAAAAATTTGAAGGAAAACTAGAAAATGCTTAAATCTTAGAGGTCACCCAAGGATCATGATCAAGGGTCTATTACATAATCATCCATTCTTAAAAAAATAATAGATATAGAAATTATTAACTTCTATGGTCCAAATGCATTCCTAACGCAATTCACAGCTTTTAAATCTGGGTAGTTTCAATATTTAGTAAAGGAGAATTTCCAGATTATTCCATGCTACAAATTTTCATTAACAGACTTGATGATCTTAGTGAACTTCAAAAACTGCCACAGGGAAGATGTTCAGCTTTAAAAAAGACCAAAAAAAATCAAAAAAAGAAAAAGAAGAAGAAAAAAGAAAACAAGAAAGAGGTATTTACCAAGGAAAAGTTAAGAAAAAGAAAGAGAGAGAGAGAGAGAGGAAGAGCTGGGAAAGGACAAGAAATAACAAGAAGGAATATTCAAACAATGCCAGCAAAGAAAAAAGGAAGAATACAAAAGCAGCAAAACAAATCTTTTAGCAACAACAAGAGTAGCACTTGGATAAGGAGATTTATACCAAAGAATCGCATGTCAGAAATCAACTAATGATTATTGGAAAGGAAAAACAAAATTTTTAGAGGAAAAAGCAACAGTAGATGGCTGGTTTGAAGCCTGCTTTGGGATCCCATAAAAGTAGAGCACGGTGGGTAATAATTTCTCCCTTGTTTAGGAACAATTATATTTTAAAATATTTTTGTATCACTATTTGTTCTGAACTTGCATCCTATTCTTTTCATTTTTGCACATTGCTAAATTGTGAAATCCTTGTTCCTGTTAGATCTCTCAGCCTGTCCTCACATTCTCAAGCCTAATAGATGTGGATGAGAGTTGTTGCTAGATTTTACCTAGAAACAACTATAAAAATTTAAGCATGTTTGGCATAAAGATCTGCTTATATGGGCTAAGGTTCCCTGTTTGAGGATTAGGATTTCTGGCAAACGGCAAGAGTATCCTAGCCCCATTATGGTTATTACAGCTCTTGAAATAATTTTTTGATATTTGACAACATTTGTGATAGATCTTGCTTTATTAAACGCTTTCCATTTATGTAAGTTTCTGGAAACCCTTAAAATGTTTGACCTTTTTAGATCTGATTTTATCTTTTCTATTGTCCATTAGAGCAAGAGAATAATAAAAAAAAATGTATAGTTTCTCTTTAAATCTTATGCTGATTTCTGATTTGGTTATTTAAATAGTTTGCCTGTAGCAACATGAAAGGCAGAGAATCTCTTTGTAACTTGTTAAATTCTGAATTAGCAATCCTACCTTTTAAAATTTTGGAGAATCAATTTTAAAATCGTTGTTGATGACATTATGACTACAAGCATATTGTCAATATGTAATATTGAATGTAAATCCTTATATGTTGAATGTCATGGAGAAGTGGATTTTAAATAGTCTCATTTTTGTGAGAAATTGATTTTAATTTTAGTTTAAGTAGATGTCTATTTTAATGAATATATTCACGATTAAAGAGCCTTATGTAGGTGATCTAAATTTATTGGTTTTTGGTCAAGGTATTGTCTTGAGAAAGGACTTAGTTTTTGTATGAATAGTGCTGCATTTTCGGTAAAACCCATATGTTCTTGAGAAAAACTCATATTTTCCAATTTTGAAATTCTGATGGGGATTGAATGCTGAAAAACAGTGGGTCTCACAAATTTGTGCGCTATCCTAGCACTTACTTAATGTATATAGAAGTGAGATGATCTAATATTTTTAATCTAGTTTGTATAAAAATTTTTAATTCCATAACCTGTAAAAATTTAAACTTCTGAAGTTATGATGATTTGTTGTAGTAGTTAAAGCTCTATTTTCTTGTAATCCAAATATTTAGTTCAAATATTGCATTGGTGTCACTCTAATGTTTTGAAAAGAGTTATCGAGTCATATTAACCATGTCTTTACGCCATAATAATGGCCCACTTTTTCATGGGTTTTGGTCTTGAAGTTTGGGGCAATCCTTTTGCATGTGCTTGGCTGGGATGATCTATGTGGTTGCTGTTGATTTGTAGAACTATTTATAATTTGATGATGGTAATACATTTGAGTGTTGTTGATATGCTAGCATTCATGATTTGTATGATTTGGTTTTGATTTATGGATCTATATATGATTTGATGATGGTGATGAATTTAAGTGTTATTGATGTGCTTGTGTTAATGATTTGTATGGTTTGATGATGACATATTGATTTATCTATGATTTCATAGTTGTCATGGATTTGACTCTTGTTAATGTACTCATGATATGTATGATGAATAGCATCTCTTGTATGCATCAGTTAAATAACGAGTTGGTGATTGACTGAATGATCAGTTATTCTTCTTTGTGATTAATATAAGTTGTGTTGATGTGTGTTGTGTATTACTAGATGCAAATACTAAGTATGTACTATCTGCTAGTTTAGTATCTATTAATGAAATGAACAAAAGGAATGCTGAGCACAGATGGAACTAAAATGTTGTATCATTTGTGAGGTTCTTATATGCTTTAAAGTTCATGTGATGTATGACCTTTGTATTTTGGAATGATTTTTTGAAAACAAATTAGAATGTTTCTTTGTGAATTGTATATATATATTAGCATGGATGTCTCAAGCACATACTTTGTTGTTTGTTTATACAAGTTTTGTATCTGTTATCTTTAAGTGTTACTATGAAAATGCTAATTATTGAGCCATCAGATTTGAAAGAAACGAAAAAAAAAACTTTATGTTATGCCTCAAGGGTTGAAACATGTATATTGTACTTATTATGAATGATTCTCTTCAAATATATAAACACATACATTGCTAAGGAACTTAACCAATTAATCAAATAGAAGGAACCAAAAGTATGAATTAGGAATATTATGTATAACATGGTTATGTTATTGTAAATAGTGAATATGTTGAATTAGGAATATTATGTATAACATGGTTATGTTATTGTAAATAGTGAATATGTGGAATGTCATGTATGTTTTTTATCCTCTATTCTTTAGATTGTCATGACTTATTAGAGTAATAGTAACCCTTCATGGCTGTAGAAAGGTTGCATAATGACCTTTCAAGGCATCATAAGATACTGCAATAACATAAAATGGAAAAGTCTGCACTGTTGATGGCCTGAAAGAGAAAGCATTTTATTTGTTACTATGTCCTAAACTTACATCTTTTCATGTTTTTATTTTGAAAGTTCTATCTCTGCATTTTATGACATGATTTAAAAGAAAGAATGTTGTTGGAAATGAAGCACAACTGCAAATTTATTGCTGGTAAATCTAGAAACAATATGATGTTAAGAAAAAAAGAAGGATCAGAGATGGATACTATGTGTGAATAATTTATAATCATTAATTTTCTGTTATGTTAGATTAGGAGGAATTGAAACAGAGATATGATCCATTAGAATCCCAAAATGTTGAAAGTTGTAGATCTATGAATTGAACCTGCAACTATTAGATTATATTTTTAATTAATTTTTAACAATGATCATAAAAGGAATTAAACTTATCACTTGTGGTATGGAAAAGCTTTAAAAAGAAAAGAAAACAATAAGAATAATTTCTATTTTCTTCCCCAAATAATTTTTACTGGGTCAAGATCGAATCAATTATAGGAAACAATCCAGAATCTCTTGATTTCACTAGTAGTATAAAGAGAGAGGAGAGGGAGAGAGAGAGAGAGAGAGGGCATATGGGAAATGGGGAAGAGCACAACCATAAAAGAGCGTGGCTAAAAGAGGGAAAAAACAGGACAACAACAAAAGAAGACTGTGCCCATTGTAAAAGACAACAAAAACTTTGTGTGGCTAAAACAGAAAATGACAAAAAACTTTGTGTGGCTAAAACAGAAAATGAACAACAGTGAAAGAAGAGTGTGGTTGCTATAGAAGATACCAAAATGAAAGAAAATCAAAGCTAAGCAAACATTTGACATACTAATAAATTGCTCTTGGTAAGCAAAGAAATCTAAGAAAGAAGGTAAGATGATCCTTCTTTGCTATGTTTGGTGAAGCACAATAATAGCTAATTATCTTTATTTTTTGTCCTTTCTTTGGTTTAAATATCTTCTTATGCTTTGGCGTGATATGTTGTTGAGATTTTGGATTGTTGAATCCTAGATTTTTTTGTTGGATCTCTCCACCTATCCTCAGCACTAGAATCATCACCCAAACCCTCAATGCTCATCTTGCCAAGGTAGGGTCTAAGGAGGGGCAGTAGATGACTAAAAGCCTAACCTCTTTCAAGTGGTTGTGCTTAAGCTCAAACCTAGGTCTCATGACTTGAGAAACAAGCACATTAACATCACTCAGCCCTCTTACGCCTAAATGACCTAATGAAAGTTATTTATGAAATGATTTAGAAACACCCATAATGATTTGGGGCATTTTTAGCATAACAATTTGTCATTAGCGGCTAAGGATCTTGATTTGAGGATTGGTACCACTTTCAGAAAGTGCAAGCATCTTTGGGCCCATGTCTATTTTGTAGATTTCTAAAATCTAAGGCATTGTTAAATTCTTGGTTTCTTGGTGAGATTGGTTTGATGACCCCACTTAAATGCTTAATCCTTGGATCTGAATCTTGATTCTTATTTGTATACATTCTCAAATTTGATTTTGATATCTTTCTATGAGTCCAATGGAGTTAGGGAAATCTAGAGATTTAATTTTTAAATGTTATGATAATGATTTATTTATTCTCTCTTGTTGTAAGATTGCATAGTTTGATTAAATTTTAGTAGCATGCTTTATAATATTTTGGCTTAGAAGAGTTAAACTGAGATGATTTTGTATTGCAAGTATTATTGCAAAAATAGACATATTATTATGCCATTGAATAGATAAAAAAAATACTGATTTATTTATTTCTTGTGGTCAATTGTTTAGTTGAACAGATTTGTTGATGAATAACATCAGATGTATTTTTATGGTTTGAGAGAAAATAGAATTTGATTTTTAAATCATAAAAAAATAAAGTTATGTGCATTGTATTTGAGGAATATTGCATAAATTTTTATAGTGGCTATATTTTTTTTCTCTTTTATTGCATAAAATCAATATTGGTTGAAGCTAAAATCTAAATATAGTGTTTTGTGCAAGTTAGCATTGATCTCTGTTTTGGAAACTTTAAATTGTTATTTCAATGTAGAAATATTAGAACCATTCATTTCATGATGGAAACTTGTATCTTCTATATTGGAAAATCTGAGATGCAGGCACTGTGTTGGAAGAATTGTAATATGATGTTCCATGATAGATCTTCAGCTTTTAGCTCATCTATATCTTGTATTAAAAAAATTGAAGGTTTTTGTATCTTTGTTACAGGAAAGAAAGCAACATAGCTGCTATAGTTTTCTTCTATTGCAATTTATCTGTTTTATGAATACTATGTTTTCCTACAGTTGAGCTCCTCATATGATTGAGCATGTTTGGCTGTGCATAAGTTAAGAATGCTAAGGTAAATTAATTTAGTAAATTTGTTTGTAGCCGAACTAGAAGGCTATGGATATGGTTCCAAGTTAAGTTGTTTATTGAGATATTTCAATTGTTATACTCTCATTTTCTTATTGCCAGATCCTTGGGCTGCTGGTTGCATTATATAATATTCTGTGCTATGCTTTATTTTTTTTATGTAAATTGATGTCATTTATGTTAGTCTAAATGTAAGTTGAATTTTTTAGGATTGATTAACTGTTGCAAAAAAAAAAATTCAGCCATTTGCTTTAAGCAGTGTTTTTGGGGTCTTCAGGTATTAGCTCTTACTCCCTAGGAATGGGTGTTACAGCCAAACTCTGGACTGTGAGCAGTTTTTTTCCTTTTCAACAATTAAAAAGAGACTCCAGGCACTTTGCATATAATGCTTGTTAAATGATATGTAAAGATGACTGTTTCTTTTTTAAAAAAATTGAGCAAGTTTACTCTAATTCTGAGCTTGTTACATGATGATCTTCTGGAAAATAGTGGAAGCCTTGATATTTTAATAAAGAACTATGAGGCAGCATCCTATTACAGTCTAAACCAAGAATTACTTGATTATTGTTCTTAGTTCGAATAATATATTTGCATTATAATGGATAGTACGGTTATCAGTGTGGACACTAAAGCATTGACCAAGGAAGTTACAAATAGAATAGTAACTCATCAAGAAGAAAAATTAAACAAGATTAGAAAGCCCTGTAATCAAGAGAAAGCCAAACTCTGTATAACTTTGAAAGGAGAACAATGTCCTAAATGACTTAAGAGAGCATGTCTTTTGAAAAGGTAACAAAAAGGTTTTATGAATTACAGAATTAAAGAGTTCTAAAAGTTTAATGTAACAAATCAAGGATAGCATAGAAAGAATCTGAACTGATTTATTAAATATAGGAGCTATGCCTACAGGTCTCTTGTCTTTATAAAGCTTTCAAAATTGAAGGGAATCAATCGTCAGGACAGCAAAAGTCCGTCCACAGGATGGCACAAGGAACAACGTGATCTACTCATTCCAACCTGTTCCTCTCTTATTATTAAAAAGCAAGATGGGTTTTCCCAACTTCTGGGTCAGAGGCTCCAGAACTTGTACTTTATAATGTCTAGCCTTACTGTCCTACTATGTTTATCTTGTTATCCTTGTACCATGCTATTCTAGTAAGTGTAATACTGCAAAGTTAACCTATGATGATGAATTGTTCTATTTTGCCCTAGTTCTAGAAGTCTCAGAATTACTTGACGATATCTATCAACTTGGACAAAATAATCAGTTTTACTTAGGGCACGCATCAACTATTGTTCCTATATTACATAATCTCAGGGCTACTTGCTACAAGGTTAACATTGACAATGATAGAACATTGATCGTATCGTTGTCATCATCATTGCATTATCCCATTTATTTGGGGATCAACCTTATTAGTTTTACTTCTTCATTTTTATTGATTTATTGTTTAAAGTACAGTATTATTGTTTAACAATTCCTTCCATTTTATCTGAGATGTGATTAGTAAGTATGCAAACGCCTGTGTACTTGTAACAAAAATAGATTCACATCATGCAGAAACGAAGATAAATTCTTTGGCACATTTAGTTAAGCATACATGAAGAAAACCGCGCCTACAACATAGAAAGCATACGTTTTAAGTGCAGTAAAGTAAATTAGCATCATTCAAATTCCAAGAACCTGTTGAGGACGCTTAGTAATAGCAGCAAGTCTACTGATTGAAATTGAACTAGTGTTAGATGCCAGAATTGCTGAAGGCTTTGTAATAACATCCAGCTCAGAAAAAATGCTTTTCTTTGTAACTTCATTCTCTGAAACAGCTTCAATAATGACATCAGCAGAGTTCAGATCTTTCAGTGATGTTGTGCATCTTATCTTTGCCAAAGTATCATTTGCTTTTTCCTGCACAAGCAAAGGCAATGGAATCATACAAAATTCAGTAGTCCACTCACCCAATTTTGTCAGACTCAGACGCCCAATTGGATGGAAACAGTAAATCGGAACTACAATCCCCACATTATGTTGTGTGGAAAATATTTATCCATAAAAAAACCTAAGCATCTTGCATTAATAGAAATAAAATATTTGCTTTCATCATACACCTTCACAGAATACTAGCTTAAACACTATATCTGTTGTAGCAAGAAAGTTTTGAGTCAGAGATGGCAACATAAATCTATCTGAAAGAATCTTATCAAACAAAGATTTAAATTCACAAAGAAAAATCAGAATGATACAGCATTGGTGTTATTAGGATTGAACTAATTATTCATCTTTTGAAAAAAGGTTATCATCCATCTTTAGCAACCGTAATATTCACTACATGTATTTTACTCAATGAAACAAGGAAAATTCAGTATTGATCACCTAAACTGCTAGGATTTCAGACCATTTGCATAAAGTAGACTTGGCCAAACTTTCCTGATTTTTCGTAGAACTCCTTAGTTTTGTTGTGATTGTGAATTTTCGGATCCAATTTAAATTCAGCTCATTTTTCACAATCTCTAATTAAAAAAATGATAAAATTAGATATTATTATCTATGAAAACATGAACAAACGATGTACCACAATCAACTGAGTGTTATATTTGATATTAGTCATGTTACCTTTAACGGTTATGAATTATTATCATCATTATCTTAGCCTTCTCCCAACAATACAGAGTCAGAGACATGAGTTTTCTTTCACCATTTGCTTCTATCAAGAGCTAATGCTTAATCTATTTGTAAATATGGGGAAAAATATAGGAAAAAATACATGTATATTTTACATTCTATATTAACTTGACACCCTATGTCCTTATGATTTGTCTCTAATTTCTCTGACTTTTAACTGATCCAAACCTTATAATCCCAATTCAGATCTAAATTTTATAACCATTGCATAAACTAAACAGGTCTATACACACATAAAATTACTATTTACCTATATTAAGAAATTGGCAGTTGTTTGTTGTGCTATCTCATATCAGATACAAAGCATGTGTTTATACAGACCGTAATGATTCCGAATAAATATATTTTCCCTCCTTTCTACGCACATGACAGCATGAATATCGTTTACAACCACATTGAAATGTTTGCGCAGGCTTACAGTAAATTGTCATTTAACGTATTCCAAGAAGATAATGTGAACACACAAAGATTTACCTCGGAAAGTTTTGAGGAGCTGACAAGTCTGTTCAGATTTTTCCGTATGGCATTAATGGCATTGTTGAGAGCAGAGGGTGAAACATCGCACATTATAACTGAGATATCTGCAAGAGCAGTAACCTGAGCAATCCCACTACCCATCTGTCCACAACCGATCACGCCTATCTCCTTGACTTCTTCCATCTTTTCTTTCTAACTTTCTTGAGACAACACAAAAAGTACTCTACAATGTGATCTTAATACCTGTTAAAGGGTACTTTGTATGTTACTTTTTGAGCTAAATATTTACCAGAAATTTATAAAAATATAATATTGCCCCTGTCAAACAGAAGAAAAATATTGGCAAAGCTACTTCACCACACAAGTTCTACAATTGTTAAAAAAATATGCATTGAAAATGATAAACAATATGTCTGATCATAAATTAAGTACGAGGGTAGGCTTGTGAAAAGGTCTTACCATATCAAATCCATGTGCCTTTTTTTTTCTTTTGTTGTTGGAAACTTTCTGTTTTTATGATCTTTGACTCCCACAATTCTTTGCAAATTATTTCATATTATGTCCATTTCCCTTTTTCTATCATGACAAATGACCCTGTTTCATCGGATATTTATCCATGTCGGGAACCCATTCAATCACTGGAAAATGTTTGACCATTTTCCAAAAAGAATCAAACTAAAATGACTTGATGCTTTAAGGTTGACGGGCATTTCCTAAATAGTACAATCACATAGTTATTGACATGTAAGAAGGTCGCTTAATCACATAGTTATTAACATGTAAGAAGATCTAAAAACTTTTATCTTTGCCATCCAAAAAAAGCTCATCCATCATCAATGATTCATAAAACCTTCACATAGGTTTTGTGGTTCATGCACATGTTGATAGAAATCTAGAAAGGTTTCGTTCTTGTCTATATCTACATTGACTGTTGCAGTATCAAAGAAAAGTTCAAGCTTCCTTGCAGCATAAAAATTGAAAGCTGTTAAAGACAGTGTAAACTATTGTTTCAAGTCCTTTATAGTATGACTCATTATTGAATTTACCCTTGGGTATAAATTGTATATTAATCTTACCAAAATATTCCCTTTTTCCCTGTGCCTCATTCTAAGCTCAAGTAAATTTTTGTGACTATTCTTGAGAAATTCAGTATAACGTGAGGACAAGGTTTATAGTATAGTTTTGCACAATTGAAGCTGAGCATCCAACGACATCATTGAATATGCCCCCCTAAAGTATGAAAACACCTGACCCAAGGCACTTTGTCTCATCCATTTTATTAATTGAAACTTAAAAACGTAAGCCCTGTTCTAAATGTCTTTAAGCCCAAGTAAGTCAAAAAGTGTCTATTGATGTATTCTAAATGAACCCCAATCATATTAATGATAGAGTTAAGACTTGGAGTATGAAATGTTTGACATTAAATTAGAACATAATGCAAACAAATGTTGTCGATCTTTTAAAATAGATCACCTTATTATCCTTAATGTCCTAGCTCAATCCTACTTTATTCGATAAATTCAATGATTTAAGCAAATCCATATATCACGTTCTTTTTAAACTTTTTACAACCAACCAGCACCACACTCTGTTCCCTTTCCAAATTTTGTAAAATTTACAGACTGCATGTTTTAGCAATGCATTTAGCCATTAAGGTTGTTAAATCATGTAAGAAAAAAAAATAAAAAACTGGTATTATAACATGGTGACCGTTGCTGCAAAATTTTTTATTGAAATTATATTTGCAAAAACTTTCTTGCTCCTATAATTAACTGCTCGGAAGCCATGGCTGAAACTTAACGGTTACAGGGTTGAGTTAATAACCATTCGGTACAACTCTGTGGTGCGTGCGTGTATGTTACATAGAAAGCCAGCCGTAAAATTACAGTCAGATCATCTGCTTATTGGAACAAGCTTAACGAGGAAGCACGAGCGAGTTGCAGCTAGAACTTAGAAGCTAATTCCTGATTCATAAGTTCTACATGTATCGAATATTAATCTTATTCCTCCTCCAACAGTCCTGTACGAATTTAATCTTATTTCTCGTACAAGAGTCTTGTATGAATTTAGATCCTCTCGGCCAAACTACAGAGGTATATACATATACCTCTAAGTTAGTGGTATGGGGTAAAGACAATGTTGATGTTAAAGGATTTCCTTCACCACGTTCAAGTTCATAGATTTTGTGGTAACAATATAAATTCAGGTTGATCCAAGTGGACAGCCAGCCATACAAAAACCATACTCAAATCACCCAATATCCTAAATGGTTCACGGGTCAGTGCAAATTGAAGAGATAAAAAAGGTAACGATATGATGAACGTCAACCGGTTGAAACAAGGATAAGATTCACCGATTTATTGTAATAATGCATTTTTAGTTTTTTCCGAAACTGCAAGATCCCCACTAGTACAGAGACGATGCGAATTCATCTGTAAAACCAAATTCCAAGATCAATTCACATCTATTTATGCTATGTACAAAATTATAAACCAATACCGAACTGGATCTATTGAAGGCAAATATTTTTGAGTTTTGGGATGGAATCATGTGCAGGTGCCGAAACAAAGAAAATAATTAAGACACAGCAACGAACACAAATTACAGTATTGAATCATCCAAACAAAAAGAACCTTGTATGTCCAGGGAACTGGATTCTGACAACCGATTCCTACGTCTGGGGCTGAATTTGTTGGAGCATTGAACTAATCAGATTAACCTTAATTCTGCGAAGCCAGTTTCCGTGTATTGTATTAAGATATGAGAATATTCTAGCTTCTCCATTCCACTTACAGCTCCATTATAACGGCTTTATTTACGTGCTCGATTAAATTGTCTGGAATGCAACTTCTGTGGACAAGTTCTGTTTAATTTCCCATAAGGGCAATACCGACTCGGAGTTCTGGTCGAGCTTATCCTGAAATCATCATCATCCGAGTATGGTACTCGTCCAATATTCTCAGCAGAGTCCGTGCCTAGCATGTTTGGGGTTGATGTTACGTCTCCGGACAAAAATTCAGCGTATTCCCTCTTCGTCCTTTTTTGAAACACAAATTTCAATGCTTTCCGGGTAATGAAATTGAAAAAAATTTAAAATAAATTTATCTTTAATAAGAATAATTAGAAGTTAGATGCTCTCTATAAAAGGATCATTACCTACAGCCACAATGCTTAAGCTCTGGAAAGTTGGTAGATAAGCAAAGCCTAATCTACTTAGGTCTTTGACTTGAGAAACAATATCCTTAGTGTCACTCTAATGGTTCTTTAGATGCTCTTTATAGAAAGACAATTTGCATTCTTGGGCCTATATGTTGATATACCACAAACATTTATAAGAATTTGAAAATTCTAGAAATCTGAGTTATGCTCTAAAGCCAAGAAATTTGAAATCCTTTGAAACCTACATTTGGGATCACTAAAAGAGTTATCCACCAAGTTCATCTTTTTCACTTGAAACTAACAAAAGAAAAGTTAAAAATATGCAACAAAAATTAACAAAATAATCAAAATAGCAAACAATTAAAAACTTAGACAATACTGCTAATCAAATTAGCAAAACATTCAAATATCAAATGGTTTTGGGATTCTATGAGGTTGCTTTCTTTATTTGGAATCCTTTGTACCTTGTATTTGGGATCATGGAAATAGTTAACTACCAAGATCATCTTTCTTATATGCAAAACAAAAGAAAACATTAACAAAAATATAGCAAAACAATTAAAAACCTGAACAAAAAATAACAAAACAATGAAAATAGCAAAATAGTTAAAAACCTAAACAATGATGAAAAGAGTTAAAAACTCAAACAATAGTCAAATTAGCAAAACATTTAAATAGTAAACAGTTTAGGATCCTATGACATTGTTTTCTTTATTTGAAATTCTTTGAACTCTACATTTGGGATCATTAAAATATTTAACCACTAAGTTCATCTTTTTCACTTACATAAATAATAAGAATAAAAACATAGCAAAACAATTTAAAAACCTAGAATAATTTTTTAAAAAACAATGAAAATAGCAAAATAGTTAAAAACCTAGACAATGGTGAAAATAGCTAAAAACCTAAATAACATTCAAATTACCAAAACATTTAAATAGCAAAAAGTTTGGGATTCTACCAAGTTGCTTTGTATTCTTTTCAAAACTAGACATAAAAATAGGAATCTAAATTCATAAAGTAAAAAATATTAACAAGAAGAACTAGGTCACCTTACTTCAACTAGTTTTTTACAAAAAATGAAATATATATTTAGAAAAAAAAATTAAAAACATAAGAAGTATCTATCTACAACACAACATTGTAGAATAAAACCACCTAAAACATAAATTTGTAGATAAAATTCAATGTGATAGCCTTTAATATCTCTCTCACCATTCATAAAATAATAGATATTAACAAGAATGCAACAACCTTCAAAACCTCTCTTACTGCACAATGAATATTAAAAAAATAATCTAAATTTGTGAAACAACAAATATTAACAAGAAAAACTAGATTACCCTACTCCTAGCTCTTTTTCTTTCCTTTGAAATAAAGGTAAACTTGGTTCCATGGTGGCTGAGGCACATTTAGAAGACTGAAAGTTTAAATGAGAATGAAATATAGATTTAGAAAAAATAAAAGCAAAGGAAGAATTCATCTACAATACAATATCATAGAATAAAACCATTTAAAACATAAATGGACATTTAAAATTCAACATGGAAGCCTCTAAAACCTCCCTTACTATGTATGATCAAAATTGAAAAAAAAAAAAAAACCTTTTTTACTTTTTCATAATGAAATAAGCTCCAATAATGTGTTTTGTAGAACTAATTTAGAGCTTATTTGTAGAACCAAACTTTGGTTCTACAAACCATACTCTAAACTTTTATTGATGTGGCTTCTAATGATGTAAGAAAGATTTTTCCTTTATAGAACTAAGCCTTTTCTCTAAACACTCGTATTTGCCAAGTTATAGCTTGCTTATGTGATAAAACCAAAAATAAATTCCTTTGTAGAACTGATTTTTGGTTCTATAAGCTTTCCAACTTCATGAACTTATGTGGCTTGTAGAGACAAATTGTAATTTCTTGAAGAGCTAAGTTTTGGTTCTACAAGACTCACTTTTTGAATATGATGTCTCAAATGTCATGAGATTTTCTTCATTAAATCAAGTTTATTCCTTTTCATGGAATTAATTTTGGTTTTATAAACCTAGTCCATCTTACATGGCATATAATATGAGCTTTATCTATAGAACTAATTTGGTATTCTTTCGTAGAACCAATTTTTTGGTTTTAGGAACCTTCATTCATATGGATTAGTGCTTTTCATTTACATTTCCACAATGTTAACTAAACACTTCGATTACTTGTTGTTACATGTAATCATTGAATTTTGACAAAAAAATGGAATATTTAAGAATACATTTTTTATTCTAATCCTAAGCAAGTTTTTAAGATGGTGAAATAAAAAATATTTGTAAAACTTTAGGAAAATGTAAAAGGAAAGAAATATTTATGTTTAAATAATATCAAAGAGACCTAAATTCAAAGAAAAACTATTTATTTACTACTACTTTTTATTATTTGTGATGCACAATTTACATAGTACAAATAGGATATCATCTCAAAGTTCAAATAGGCGGATAGCTCAAAATTTCTCATGAAGAGTGAATATGTTAACTATGTAATACAAATGGCATTGAAGATGAACACATGTTCTTACAATGTTTTGCATTTGAGCACATTCTACAGAAGTAAACTATTGCAATTATAAATTTAGTTGATTTATTATAAATATTACCAAGAACAATTGGTACTTTTATTAATAAAATTTTCAAAACTCATAGATGTCCATTTCATTCATCAAAAGGGTCCATAGGGTCTATGAAAATAATAAAATTTCAATTTCAATTTAGTATATTCATAGATTTGTTAATTTTCAACTTTGCCAATGTCAATCACAAGCTCAGATATGAAAGGAGAAGGGTTATGAAAGAAGAATAGTTAGCATTAGGTTGGCAATTGATTGTAAAACCTTGCCAAATCTCACAAATTTTGCAGATGCTAGGGCATTCCCTATGTGTAACAGTCACAAATGATTTGAAGAAACTACAAATAAACAAAGATCTAGCTCTTCATAGAGGTGAATGATGAAAAGGAACTACGTAGCCAACCCTCTTTTGTTGGGAGAAAGCTAGAATGATGATGGTGATAGATTTGTTAATTTTTGTTACATTAATTTTGTATTTTCTATTACCATGTAAGGGTATAATGGAATAAGTCTTTAGTAGAAATTTTGAAATAAATTAGATATACCTTACGGTATAAGTAAGAATTCTTTTACTAACCTATGTATCCTTATCTTAAAAGAAAAAGAAACTACAATTTAAAAAAACAAGTAACAAGAACATTATGTGAACAGCCGTCCGAACACAAGTTTGTTCGGCATTTCTTTTACAAGTTTGCCGTGCATTTCTTTTATGACAGTAAGTTGTTTGTGAATTTCTTGAAGTCACTGTCTAAGTCGGGGATTAATATGATATGCTTTCTGTCTCCATCCAAGCTGGATACGGGCTAATGGGTGTTTTAATAATTTAAAATTGTAATTAAAAACAATCAATGCGTTAAATTTCCACGCCATCCAATCTACATCTTTAATTTTGTTTACTTCTCCAGATTTTAAACAAAGACTTGTTTGATAAGCGGTGTTATTGAAAGGCACAGTAAAAGCTTGAAGAAACTAACAGTTCAAAATTAAGTAATTAACGGGGAAAATGATACAGCATTTTGTGGGGTGTTGGATCCCTAGGAAAAGAAGTTTTATTAATAGTAAAAAGGTATCAAATACATAAAAAGCATTAAGTCACTCGGATAATAAAATGGGAAACTGAACTACCATCCATCAAGACAACCAGCCGGTTACAAGAGAGAGTAGTAGAAATTTGGACGAGGCAGAGAACACTCGATAAAAGATAGAGAGACTCCCATATGGTGATTTCACTCAAATTTAAGAAGGGAAGCTTCAATGCAAAGATTTTTGTTGAAGTGTGTTGCTTGAACACATAGGTCTTTCCCAAGGTTGCAAGAGATGAATCAATTGATGAATATCCATTTTGAACTTTGCTGCTTGAGATTTGAGTTGGAAATGAACGAGGTGGAAGATCTGCAATTTCTCCATCATTGTGAGATGATAGTTATTAGAAAAATGAATCCTTTGAAAGATAACATTGCATCTACGCTTTTAGATATAATATAAAATAATAAGCCTAATAACTTTTCACAGAAAATTAAAATTAGCAGAAGTGGTGCCCAAAAGGCCAAATATAACATCATGTTAAGATAGCTTGGATGATAAAATTACTTTGGAAGCCCATGTCCACACGTGTTGTGCGAAGGCGCAATGCCAAAACACATGAACAAAGTCCTCTTTTCCACCACAAAGAGGGCAATTAGGACTGAATCTCGAGATGTTCAAGACGTTTGCCAATAGGTAGACTTTGGTAGAGGAGACACTAGAAGAACTACTTAATTTTAGGGAGGGTCAGTAGTTTCCAAATACGTTGGAAGAGGGGGATCCAAAATTGTTTCGACTCTTATTTGTACCAAGACTTGTTACGTCATTGAAGGATACTGAATGAGTCATGCAAAAGGTGAAAGGGAACATACGACCTGTAAGGTAGAAGTTTCGACCTATTAATCCATTGAAAGCCATGAAAGGTGCTTTGCACCGACTGGTTGCATATGACAATGAGTGAAGGTGTAAACCCAAGGTAAGCAATGGTGCATTGCTTCAAACTCCCCATACAAATTATTAAACTCAACCCCCAAAATCCATTGGTCGGCCAATTGAAGATAATTCAGAGAAATAACACCCTTCTGTTACCAAGAGATAGCAACCTTAGCATTTGTAATGGCAAGGGGAGTGGCCAACAAAGATAACCACCAACGACACAACTTAGAGAGGAGAGTAGGATTGATCTTGACATTAATCCAATCAATATAACAGTGTAGAGTTTACTAGGCCCTCCAAATGTTTTTAAAAACATGAGATCCAACAATAATGATAGTGTGGGGAAAAAGGATCCAGTTAACAAAATGGATACCTTTCCAAAAGGGCTTATTTTTGGGAAATTCTTGATGAAGTTTTAATTGGAGGAGAGTCCCAATAATATCTGGGGCATCTAGATGTTAGACCAACCACTTGGCGACTAGGGTAATCCCTTACTTAAAAAAGTTCAAAAGACCTAAGTCACCTTTATTCTTAGGGAGAGTAACAATATTCTAGATGACACGATGGAAGCCTTTTTGAGAATATTTAGATGACCACATAAAGTCACAAAATAATCATTTAAGCTTGTGGTAAACAGCTTAGGAGGGGGCCCAACACGAAGAGTAATACACATGGGTAGATGCACATATGGACTTACATATGAGGTACTTACCCATTAAAGTAAGGGGTTTAGTCTTCCATTTTTCAAGTTTCTTTTGCATTTGATAAATAACCTGCTCTCAAAGAACAGAGGTTGAACCTCTAAAGTGGAAGGGAATTCCCAAAATCTTAATGATGTCTTGATCCTGAAGCAGCTTCCAATTATAGTTGATCACATGACTATAATTATTAGTAAAGCTATACACAGAGGATTTGTTTCAATTAATAATGAAGCTTGAGAGTGAGCAATATTGCTCCACCTTGGATAAGAGTCGGTGCAAATTAGCAATAGTGTTTTGAATAAGAAAAAAGGAGTTGTTGGTGAAATGCAAGTTAAGAAGCTGTTGTTGAGGTGAAGAGAGGTAGACCTCGGTGAGAACTTTATTTTGAATATCATGATTTATCTAATGACAGAGAAAGTCAACCGTGATGATGAATAGGTAAGGGGCAAGAGGACATCCTTGTCGCACTGACCTATGGACAGCAAAGGGAGAGGTGATGCCAAAGGTAGTGGCTATTCTTGCAGTAGCATCTGAGAATAAGCATTTCACCATATGTAAGAACTTAGGGCCAAAACCAAGTTTAGTCATGGTTTGCGACATAAAGTCCCACTTTATGTTGTCATAGGCCTTGGCCTAGCCAAGCTTCATTAGGAGAATATCTTGACCGTCATCCTTTGCCCACTTGAGACCTTCCCATGCTACAATCACATTGTTTAAAATATATCTACCAAGAACAAATCCTATTTATTGGGGAGATATAATTTCGCCAAAACTTTTGTTCAATTGTAAAGCTAAGCACTTGGCCCAAATTTTATAAACCACATTGAGAAGAGTTATGGGACACTAATTGGAGATATAGGTAGGATCCCCAGACTTAGGGAGGAGATGATAATCCCTTGATTTGGATTAGGCCCAAGGAAACCAATAATGATAGCCTCTCTAATGACTTGAAAAAGGTCATTTTCCACCAATTCCCAATGGGTTTGAAAAAATTCAATAGGGAAACCATCATAACTGGGAGCCTTCCCATGACTCAACTTAGAACAAGCCACCTAAAGCTCCTCCTTGGTGATATCGGCTTTGAGACTTCACAACATAGTAGAATTGATAAGGCTAGGATAATTGAGGGTAGAAGCCTCAAACAATGAGATGTCCATAAGGGTAGCTACAAAAAGTAGTTCGTAATGGTTCTTAAGAAATGAGAGGATACTGTTGTTGTCAGTGATGGTGGTGTCATCACTGAAGATTTTGTCAAAAGAATGTAAAGGAGAAGAGCTATTTAGATACTTGAAAAATTCCTTATAGTGTTTATCTTGAATATTTGACTAAGTGAGTCTACTTTTAGTTAAGGCACTTTGTGCTTTGTACACTTGCCATTGTTGGAAGGCTAATCAAGCTTTAGCTAATTCATGAACTAGAGTGTTGAAAGGATCTTGAGCGAATTTATTAGTTAAATGTTCAATGGTGATGAGTGGCGAGGTACCCCTACACTCAACCATACGAAACAAGCATAGCACGCGCAATCTGGTCAAACTTCGCAGACTAAATGCCTACACGCCTCATGGAACACTTAAGGTTAACCATTCATTGTCTTCCCAGACTTACTTGTAGTTGTCACGGAGTATGGTTAAGTAAGTCCGAGGTATATGATTTTTATATGTTTTTATGTTTTTCTCCTATGCTATGAGGTGAAGGGTTGAGAAGACTAATTAACTCTAACTAATAGCTAAGTCTAAATTAACTAGCATCAGCATCTGTTCCCACTTACCATACACACCTTGAACCGATGCAACCGTGGCTACCAAACACTAATCGTCATTGGGATCACCACGCGTAACGCACGTGCTCGAAGTGGTCGTACTGAGGCATCTAACTAGGAGGAAAGGGTTGAGAGAGCCTATCTAGCCTAAGTGCGATGAGCGATCGATTCCTTGACTAACCGTACACATCGGGATGTTCGACTACCACTGGGATTACCAAGCGTAGATCCTGGATACGCCACTAGGTTACCAAGCAGTCACACTAGATGCTTGTAATCAAGTCATACTCAATGGCATGCGGTGAGCGGCCAATTCCTTGACTAACTGTACACATCTTTGGATGCTCGTAATCAAGTCGTAGTTACCACATTCTAGGAGTTTAAGTGTTAGAGAGGAAACAATAAATAAAATCCTATTTCATGCACTGCAAGGTTTATCCAGGAAGTTCGTCTTTATTGCCATACACAACTTGTGTTCAGGTACAATGTTGCTCGAATAAAGATCCGTTCACTTTTGGACTCCTACTACAGGCACATGGGAAAATAATCTATCTCTGGAGTGATCAAACTGCCAGAGCTTCGCTACTTCTAGACCAGGATGGGAAATAAGGGGAGTGCCGCCTATTATGTATAGATTTGGTGGCAGACCACGATATCACGTACGTGATATCGCAGGGGACGACGTGATATCGTGGTGCATGCGATATCGCGTCTCATCATACCCCCATGACTGAATGAAAACTCGTCCTCAAGTTCCTTACAATAATATTGGGAAGGTATGGAATTATTGAGGGGAATGGAACTAATGGGATGACATGTGAACTGATCATCATTGCAAGACTTGATAAACTAGTGTTCATGACAACAAGGGTGAACACCTGATTACAATGACATCAGGCCTTAGTTGGTAGCTGAGAAAGAGAGAGAGAGAAAGAAGTGTTGCTGCTATCAACGCCAAGATTGCACCTTTCGTTGTCCATCCGTAAGCACGCCATCGATCTTGCTCCTTGCATAGCTGCTGTAGCGCTGCTCCATTTCATGTATTCCCTCCAAATCTGGTCTGTTATTGCATGATCGCCATCTGCACACACAACATAGTCTTATATTAGCAAGGGTAAATGAATCATCATGTAATTAATACCTTGCTTCGGTGTAAGTCCATTGGCTAGGTTGTGGTATGGTCGATACAGATCTGGAGATATATTAATGATGACTACCGAAGGTGTAGGGGTTAGGAAGAAAATCAAAAAAATTTGGGGCTAGGAGAAAATCGAAAAAATCAGGCCCTGTACCCCCATGACTAATTGCAAACCTACTGTAGCGTTAGAATGGAGAAAGGAAAGGAGAAAGAAAAATAGATAAAAAGGGACAACAAAAAACATCAATGAAATGGATGTCAAGATGGAATGAACAAAATAAAATCAATTGCAAAAATGTTAGGGAAAAGAAGTTAACAGATGCACCAAATAGGAATGTCAGTGGGTCCTCCCCAAAGTAGGCTCATGCCCTTAATGCCCTAACAATTCCACATTCAAAGAGTCCGTAGGCTCTGGGAATGTCATTTGGAACAAGAGTTAAAGTCTTAACCGCAAGAATTTACCTAAAAGAGAACAATGCATCAACCAAAATATATACACTAATGATACAACCGACAATGACATGAATAATGGAGAGAAGGATGAAGAGAAGGGCATGGAATGGGATCCCAAGAACAAGGTGGTGTACAGCCCCTTGTGTGTTTCATGATTAAAGTGACTTGGAAAATCTCATTCCAACTCTGGCATTAAACAAACCACTTCCAGTGACTTTGCATTAACACATTTGGCCGAACCATGCTTTTGAAGTAACAAGAATGCTTCCTCCAAGAGCCACCACAATTCCGACGAAACAAAGGAGAGAATAGGAAGCAAGAAGGGCCGTAGTTAGAGGGAACACTTTGGTTCCATAACTAGTGCTTATAGCCCAAGTTTATTTCTTCTAAGGGGTGTGCTTTGAATTCTCACTTTTCATTTTTTTTTTGTGTTTTTTGTTTTTATGCGTGAGAACCACACCATGCAAAGACTTGATTATTTGTATTGTCTTAGCTTCTGATAATTGGGTAACATCAGAACAGTAAGAAAACCCAAGAAGAAAACATTCAAGCACCCAAGAGAACAGCCAACACAAGTGCATCAAGTTCCCTTGAAGTCACACCCTTTTCAATCCTTGAGTCTTTCCTTAGTTTGAGAAATGCCAGTCACTCATTCATTAAAGTTCTTATTATGAAGGGGACTGTACATTTCCAAGCCGAGAGAGACCATAGAAACTGGTGGATAGATGGATGAAGTGATCTCATTGCCTGCCATATCAAAAGAAACATACCTCAGTATCAACATTGGGACTTAAAGGTAAAAACCAAACATTAGCAATCAATATGAAAATAGTTCATACCATCAGACCGAATACTTATTGGGTGACAAACTTACATGGTGGAACACATGCACACACACAAAAAAAAAAAAACTGAAAAAGTATAACGATGTTGTAAAAAAAATAAGAAAAGTTAAAAAAATTTATAAAACAAAAACAAGAAAATTTAAAGAAATTTGTAAAACAAAAACGTGAAAAACAGAAATGTGTAAAAAAAAATCAAAAAAGAACTAAGGGCCCCATATGGCTAGCATAGGTGGCCATCTCCCCCATGACTGAGTTGTAAGGGAAAGATCCGAAATAATGAATGCCTGTTTGAATTTCGTAGAAGTGCCCAACCCCTCCCCATTGATGTTCTTAGATTAAGGGATGGAAGTTGGCGACACTCCTATTCAAATGTGTCTATGCCATTGTTGTTGGCATGGCTTGTCTCCTCAGTTCGTTCCATGCATATTTTTTGGTTACTCTTTCTAGTAGCTGTCAACCACATGGTGTCTACTACTTCTTGTGTGGTTATTACATATAGGCATCTTTGTTTCAGAGTTCCAAGGGCACACTTGTTACATGGAGGCATCTCCTCCATGTCATCACCTGATGAATCACTGTATGTGACGCATGGAACTTTTCTCTTCTCGATCTTTCCATAAATGTTTATCTTAGAGATTTCCAAGGAAAGATCATGGATCCTAAGGCATGCATCTACTGTTCTTAGCCATGCCCTTCCATTATAATTGGGAAGTCCCCTTCATTGTTGTTCGCTTCAATCACCAGGAAATTAGCTGGGTAAGACCAACCACATACAGTGGTAATGACGTCCTCCACCAATCCCAAGGGAATGGTGATGGACTGGTTTGCTAGCTCTAGTTGAATGTTGCTCTTCTTAAGTTGGGGCAGGTTCCAGGCATGATACATCTCTCGTGAAATTAAGTTAACTCCAGAACCTGAGTCAAGAAGAGCCCTATGTGGCTCATTTCCAATAACTTGAAGGTAGATTAAGGGACTCCCAGGGTTAGTTAGTTTCTTGGGAAGGTGGCCTACCTTGATCCAGTCAGTTACAGTATGTGTTAACATAACCGTATGTGTTAAGCTCTGTTGGACTGAAGGGTGCTCCGAAGTGTTAGATGGTGGAGGAGTGTACATGGGCTCAACCGCTTGTTGTTGCAAGAGTTTGTCTGGGCTTTTGGTTCTCAATAAGGATCTTCTCTTTTTATAGTTGTCAGAACTAGCAGCAGGTTGAATATTTACAGCTCTTGCAGTGTGATGTTGCTGCGGTTGAGGAGGAAGTTCCCCTTGCATTGTTGGAGTAGGAGGTGTTACGGGAACTACTACTGATGGAAGAGTTGCAAATGGATTAGGAGGATGGTGTGGGTATAGAGTGTCTCTCAGAGGAGAAGGAGTCCTTCTGAAGTACTCCCGAACTTGGTAGTGACGGTGGGGAGTTGTGTGACCCATAGAGTCACTTGGAGAAATCGGCTGCTGCACATAATAACCATAAGGTTTAGGCTATCGGTAAGGGTATTGATGTTTTGGCGATGGCATTCCCCATGACTGTGGGTATTGCCACTGCTGATGTTGTCTGATGGGTTGTGGGGGAGTTCCACTTGGATAATACGTTAAGGGTTGGTGGAACTGCCTTGGGTTACCTTGGGGATAAGGTAATCTTTGAGGTGTTTGCCGTTGGTTAAGTCTCAGATTAAGCGCATACACCCCAGACTCCTGTAGATGTGAGATGATTGGACAACATCCCTTAGGATGGGCATAATGGCAGATCTCACATCCACCGTCATCGTCTGAATCCGAATCCACAACCACATCGGAGTTAGTGATTTTTCCCTTACCTTTGTTATGTGTATGACCTAAATCTCTCCACTTTGTTTTACCTTTGCCACTACTTTGTTCAACCTTAGACTCTTCTATGATTTTTAAAATAGTTTCAAGTCTAGAGTCTAAGGAACTCCATACATCATCTACCTTAGTTGCTAATTCTGTTGTGAGTTTCTGAATCGGCAAGGTTTTTCTGTTCACCAACTCTTCGATTGGTGACTCATCCTCTTCATTGCAAAATTTCACTCCCTTCTTTCGAAGAGAGGGGTCATGGTTGCACTCTTCTGCACTTTCCCTTTTTCATAGCTCACCTTCTTCATTTGCTACTTACTCCAACAAGCGTTGAACTTCATGGGCTCTAAGTTATGATAGTCTCCCTTGGGCATAAGTCCTAAGGGTTCTTCTAGTTTCATGTCTAAGCCCATCTACGATGTGGCGGAGTTGATCCCACTGTGTGTATCCATGGCCCGGGCAACGATGTAATAATGTGTAGTATCGAGCCATGGTAGCATCCAAGGGTTCATGAATACCTTGCTTCCATCCTTGGATCTGCTTACACAAATTGGACACTCTGGAGTACGTTTGATACTTATCGTTGAACAATTCTAACATCGTACTCCACCTCCTGAAGGTTTCTGATGAGACGCGTGCTGCATGTGCCGTGATATCGCATCCCATGCGATATCGCGTATGCGATATCACGGTCCGCCGCCATATCTATAAATAAGAGGCGGCACTCCCTTCATTTCCCAATCCTGGCTAGAAGTAGCAAAGCTTTGGCAGATTGATCACTCCAGAGTTAGAATTTTTCCCATGTGCCCGCAGTAGGAGTCCTAGAGTGAACGGCTCTTTATTCGAGCAACTTGTAACTTGAACCCAAGTTGTGTACAGCAATAAAGACGAACTTGATTGGATAAACCTTGCAGCACGTGGCTTTATTTATTGTTGATTATTTACTGCTTTCCTAGTGCGCACAAGTATGACTTGATTACAAGCGTCTATGGACGTGTACAGCTAGTCAAGGAATCGGCTGCTTGTCGCAATGCATGAGTACGACTTGATTACGAGCATTGGCTACTTGGTAACCCAGTAGCGTATTCCAGGATTCTGTGCTTGGTAATCCCAGTGGTAGTCCAATGTGTACGGCTAGTCAAGGAATCAGCTACTCATTGCTAGGCTAGAACGTGTGATAAGTACGACTTAGTTACGAGCACCCACGGGTGTGTACGGCTAGCTAAGGAATCGGCTGCTTATCACACTTAGGCTAAATAGGTGCCTCAGTACGACCACTTCGAGCACTTGCGTTACGTGTGGTGATCCCAGTAACGATTAGCGTTTGGTAAGCCACAGTTGCATAGTTCAGGGTGTGTCCGGTAAGTGGGAACGGATGCTGACGCTAGTTAATTTAGACTTAGATCTTTAGTTAGAGTTAGCTTAGTTTCTCAACCCTTTCTCCTGGTAGCATAGAAGATAAGCCAAAAATACCAAAAAAATCACATACCTCAGACTTGCTTAACCATACACCGTGACACTTACAAGCAAGCCTGGGAAGACAACGAACGATTAACCCCAAGTGTTTCTTGTGGTGTTAAGGCATTTAGTCTGCGGAGTTCGACCGGATCGCGCGTGCACGCTCGTATTCGTATGGTTGAGTGTAGGGGTACCTCGCCACTCATCATTGGCGCCGTTGCCGGGGACTAAGTGTTTTTTCGCCAATTGAACATAAGGGATATCACTCACATCGTTGTGAGCCTAAAACGAACCTTAGGGTTAATAAGTTAATTAAGAACAAAATTAAATAATGGTAATTAGCATACCATTTGAAATGGCTTCTTCTCACGAAATCAACTCACCTAAGGACAATACAGGAGACAGTCAGCATCATACGCATAACCGAGATCAGCCATGTCCTCAACAATCCAAAGTCACATATACTCATCCCGATGAGTATGTGCCAGATTTTACCTTTGTTTTCCATCAAGATGAGCAACTGCGGTGGAGAGACATGCAAGGTAACATCGTGTTACCCCAGATCGCTCTGCTCCCAATATGCTTTTCCGTGCCTTGGTACGGATTGGCATGCAAGAGCAGTTCGCAGAATACGTTTTGGATGACCATGACACGAGGGATTATTGTCCCACAAATGCCCAACGTATTCGGGATGCAAGGCAGGAGAGTCAACATTCACTATTGAAGGGCAAGGTTCCCCACGTCATTAGTGAAATAGGAGAAGAGGAACCCCTCACGATGGCTTTCTTAGAAAATGATGTTCCTTCTCCTCACTCTAGTGAAGAGGTTAGGCATCAGGGCCTTAGATCAACGATACATATTCCAGGCTCTGATTCCCGTGATCACCAGCTGTTCACAGCAGGAGCAACTACTCACACTAATGACGGACTCGTTGATCATCACAACGATCGGGGCCGAAGCAGCCGAAGAGAAGGCAAGAAACATCACCATGGTGATGGATCCCCTTCTTCTTCTCCTTCATCTCATCATTCACCCTCTCCTTCCACATTTGGGTGCAGCCACCATGAGCATAACACAGAGAGTAAAGGTAAAAGAGATGAAATGCCTCAACAGGAAGGTCGAGAGGAGTCAGGACAAGGGTAAGGACGTAGGGAGAATAGGGAATCACCACGTAGACATCACAGACGTCATGAAAGAGAGGATCATGACGAACCCCTATTCGCAACCCGAAGCATGCTTGATATTAGAGAGGCAGTTAGGATTCCCACAAGGCATTTAAAGGACAGTAGGATCAAGCGTTTGGACATAAATAATATCCCACGTTTTGAAGGGGGATACAACGCTGATCCTCAGCATCATTTACAGGCATTCCACGATGCCTGTGCCTTGCAGAACATAGATAATGAGTGGCAGAAACTCAAGTTGTTCCCTAGGACACTCATTAAAGAAGCAGAGAGCTGGTACTGGTTCTTAGAACCGGAAACCATCAGGAGGTGGAGTACGATGCTTGAATTGTTCAACAACAAATATCAAACGTACTCCAGAGTGTCTAACTTGCGTAAGCAGATCCAAGGCTGGAAACGAGGAGCTTATGAATCCTTGGATGCTGCCATGGCCCGTTACTATACACTGCTACATCGTTGCCTGGGCCATGGGTATGCTAAACGGGATCAACTTCGCCAACTCGTGGATGGGCTACGAAATGAAACGAGAAGAACTCTTGGGACTTACGCCCAAGGGAGATTCTCCCAATTAAGAGCCCATGAAGTTGAAGTTTTGTTGGAACAAGTAGCGCAAGAAGAGGATGAGCTACGTAAAAGAGAAAGTGCAGAGGAATACAACCACGATCCCTCCCTTCACAAGAAGGGAGTGAAATTCTGTGATGAGGAGGATGAGTCACCACTCACAGAGTTGGTGAACAGGAAAACCGCGCTGATCCAAAAGTTAACAACGGAGGTATCGGCTAAAGTAGACCAAATGTGGGATTCCTTAGACTCACGAATAGAAACAGTCCTGAAGATCGTAGAAGAGTCTAAGGATGAGAAAAGTAGTGACAAAGGCAAAAACATGCAGAGAAACTTTAACCCTGCACAGAACAATGGTAAGGGAAAAATTCCTATCTCCGATGAGGCTGAAAATTCTAATTCAGACAATGATGGTAGATGTGAGGTATGCTATTATGACCATCCTAAGGGATGTTGTCCAATTATCTCACATCTGCAAGAGTCTGGGGTGTATGCATTAAATCCAAGACTTAATCAATGGCAAACACCTCGAAGGTTACCTTATCCACAAGGTAACCCAAGGCAGTTCCACCAACCCTTGACATATTATCCAAGTGGAACGCCTCCGTAGCCCATTGGACAACACCAGCAGTGGCAATACCCACAGTCATGGGGGATGCCACCGCCAACACATCAATACCCTTACCGGCAGCTTGATCCTTACGGTCATTATGTGCAGCAGCCAGTTTCTCCAAGTGACTCTATGGGTCACACAACCCCCAACCGTTACTACCACGCTCAGGAGTACTTCAGAAGGACTCCTTCTCCTCCGGGAGACATCTCACATCCCGTCCATCCTCTAACTCCACCCGCACTGCTTCCTCAAGTAGTTCCCATAACACCTCCTGCTCCAACAATGCAAGGGGAATTGCCTACCCAACCGCAGCAACGTCATGCCGCAAGAGCTGTAAATATTCAGAGTGTAAATATCCAACCGAGTACTAGTTCTGGCGATAACTGTACAAAAAAGAGACCTTTTTTCAGAACTAAGAGCCCAGAGAGGCTCTTGCAACAACAAGTGGACGAGTACATGTATAGGCCTCTAACTACTAATGCTTTGGAGCACCCTTTAGTCCAAAGGAGTGTAACGCATACGGTTATGTTAACACATATCGTAACTAACTGGATCAAGGTAGGCCACCTTCCCAGGAAACTAACTGATCCTGGGAGTCCCTTTATTTATTTGCAGATCGCTGGGAATGCACCACATCGAGCTCTTCTTGACTCAGGTTCCGGAGTCAACTTAATTTCG
>MNCI01033474.1:1425423-1527030 GCA_015680685.1 Gnetum montanum
ACTTGCTTAACCATACACCGTGACACTTACAAGCAAGCCTGGGAAGACAACGAACGATTAACCCCAAGTGTTTCTTGTGGTGTTAAGGCATTTAGTCTGCGGAGTTCGACCGGATCTCGCGTGCACGCTCGTATTCGTATGGTTGAGTGTAGGGGTACCTCGCCACTCATTAGTTTCCAATTCTAAGGATCGGTACCAGCTCTCTGCTTCCTTGGTGAGTGTCCTGGGAAACAACTTAAGTTTCTGCCACTCGTTCTCAATGTTCTGCAAGGCATAGGCATCGTGGAATGCTTGTAAATGATGTTTGGATCAGTGTTGTATCCCCCTTCAAATCGTGGGATGTTGTTCATGTCTAAATACTTGATCCGACTATCTTTTAAATGCCTTGTGGGAATCCTAACTACCTTCGTTATGTGAAGCATACTTTGGGTTGCAAGTAGGGGCTTGTCATGATCATCTCTTTCATGACGCCTGTGATGTCTTCGTTGTTCCCAACTCTCCCTTCGTTCATGCTCTTGTCCTCTCTCTCGACTCTCTTGTCGAGGTTTCTCATTTTTCTTACTTTTATCCTCTCCATTGTGCTTGTCATGATTGCACCCTAATGTGGAAGGAGAGGGTGAGTGATGTGAAGAAGGGGAAGAGGAAGGAGAACCATAATCGTGGCGATGCTTCCTACCTTCTCTTCGGCTGCTTCGGCCCTGATCATGATGATGATCTGAGTGTCCGTCCTTGTCTTTTGTTGTTGTTCCCTCTGTGAACAATTGGTGTTCACGGGCATCAAGACCAGGGTTGTGTATTGTTGATCGTAGGTTCTGATACCCAGCCTCCTCACCATCATTAGAAGGGTGAACATCATCTCCTATTTCGCTAAGGACGTGCGGGACCTCTTTGCCCTTCAACTATGTATGTTGACTCTCCTGATTTGCGTCCCTCATACGTTGTGCTTCTATGGGATGATAATCCCTTGTGTCAAAGTCTTCCATAACGTATCCAGCATAAAGCTCTGCCATGCCAGTTTGTGCCAAAGCACGGATAAGCATGCTAGGGACTGATCGATCTGGAGGTAACACTATGTTACCAAAGAAACATCTCTAGCGCATCTGTTCATCTTGATGAAGGATAAAAGTATAATCAGGTATATACTCATCAGGATGAGTATATGTCACTTTGTGTTGTTGAGGAACTGGCTGATTTCGGCTATGTGTTTTTGATTGCTGAATGTCTTTTGTATGGTCCTTAGGCGATGTGCTCTTGTGAGAAGAAGACATTGTTGTTATTGGTGTGCTGAATTTACTGTTATATAATTTTTTTTGTTTGATTAACCCTAAGGTTCGTTTAGGCTCCCAACGATGTGAGTAATATCCTCTTATGTCCTACTTAGTGCACAAACACTTAGTCCTCGGTAACAGTGCCAATGATGAGTGTCGAGGCACCCCTACACTCAACCATATGAAATGAGCGTAGCATGCATGATCCGGTCAAAATCCATAGAATAAATGCCTACATGCCTCATGGAACACTTAATGTTAACCATTCGTTGTCTTCCTAGACTTACTTGTAGTTGTCACGGTGTAAAGTTAAGTAGGTTCGAGGTATATGATTTTTATATACTTTTATGTTTTTCTCCTATGCTATGAGGTGAAGGGTTGAGAAGACTAACTAACTCTAACTAATAGCTAAGTCTAAATTAACTAGCATTAGCATCTGTTCCCACTTACCGTACACACCCTGAACCGATGCAACCGTGGCTACCAAACACTAATCATCACTGGGATCACCATGCGTAATGCATGTGCTCGAAGTGGTCGTACTGAGGCACCTAACTAGGAGGAAAGGGTTGAGAGAGCCTATCTAGTCTAAGTGAGATGAGTGGTCGATTCCTTGACTAACTGTACACATCGGGGTGTTCGACTACCACTGGGATTACCAAGCGTAGATCCTGGATACGCCACTAGGTTACCAAGCAGTCACACTAGATGCTCATAATTAAGTCATACTCAATCGCATGCGGTGAGCGGCCAATTCCTTGACTAACCATACACATCCTTAGATGCTCATAATCAAGTTGTAGTTACCACATTCTAGGAGTTTAAGGGTTAGAGAGAAAATAATAAATAAAATCCTATTCCATGCATTGCAAGGTTTATCCAAGAAGTTCGTCTTTATTTCCGTACACAACTTGTGTTCAGGTACAATGTTTCTCGAATAAAGATCCATTCACTTTTGGACTCCTACTGCAGGCACATGGGAAAATAAGCTATCTCTGGAGTGATCAAACTGCTAGAGCTTCACTACTTCTAGACTAGGATGGAAACTAAGGGGAGTGCTACCTCTTATTTATAGATTTGGTGGTGAACAGCGATATCGCATACGCGATATCGTAGGGGACGACACGATATCGCATGGGATGCGATATCACGACGATTACGATATCGCGTCTCATCAAATGGTAAGGTGAATGTTATTGTATTCTTGTTTGGCTTGAGTAGCCATTGCCTTATTGTATGAATAAGCAAAGTTCCACACTCCACAAGAAGCACGATGCCACCATTGAATCCAACCCACCTGATTTAAGGGCCTAGGTTTGGCATTCCAAAGGTTAGAGAGAAGAAGTTGGGTGGAAGAGGAAGAGAAGCAGTTGTTATGTAGTCGAAAAATATGAAATTTATGTTTATGATTACTGCCATGAATCTGGATAGATATAGAGATGGAAAGATGGTATGATAAGGTGACATGTTGATGAACTGTAGTAGCGAAGAAGGTTTGCTTGAAAGAAAGGGTGGAAAAATAGAACCTGTCTAACCTACTATAGATGCGAGCCTGTCCAAGATGAAGATTGCTCCAAATAAATCTATGGAGGGGATCACTAGCAAAGGCATTGACCCCATCAGAAAGGTAGAAATTTTTCATAAAGGCAAAGTAGGTCTAATACTCAAAATTCGGCAGTTGAAAAAACACCCCCCAAGCTTATTTTGAGAGAATTCTATCATATTAAAATCTCCTATATCCAAGGCACTAAGAGAAGAGAATTAGCTAGTTCTTGCCATAAGAGAGCACGTTCTATAGAATCATTAAGGGCATAAATTGAGAAGATATCGAAAGGACCATGTAAGGAGGAGAAGGTAGCCCAAGAAACTCTATGACCAAAATCATAACTACTTTGAATGATTTTATATTTCTAGTAAGTCGAGAGGATAATGGAAGCTCCCCCTTTCCCACTCACATGGGATGTTGCAAAAATTGATGTGTGAGGAAGAAACCAATGGATTGAAAGAGATAAATGGTTGGTTGAAATCTTAATTTTTTGAAGGAGAATGAAATCAAAAGCAATATTAAGAATCGAAAGAAAGTTACCTGCATGCATGCTTTTGTTAAAGGTTATCAGTAAGGCCTTGGACATTCCATGATAGGAGGTTCATGGGAAAGTAAAGGGCATGTTGAATGAAAGGTTAACAAAATGTTCAGAAGTTGAAATATCAACTTCCATTTTTTGTGAAAGGAGGGTGATGAGTGGCGAGGTACCCCTACACTCAACCATACGAATACGAGTGTTCTCACATGCGATCTGGTTGAACTCCATAGATAGACTAGTTGTGGCACCTAGACAGTTATCCTTAGGTAGTAGTTCACTATCTTCCCACCTAGACTAGTATTATATTTGTCATGTATGGTTTAGTCCAGAGTGAGGTGTATGATGTGTTCCTAATCTAACGCTGCTCTTGAAGGCAATGGAAAGTAATATTATCTAAGCTAGGAGGAAAAGGGTAAGAGAATCTAAACTAGCCTAAATACGATGAGCATCCATTCCTTGATTATCCATACATACCTTGGACTTCGTGCATGACTACCACTGGGATTACCAAGTGCAGATCCTAGGTACGCTACTGGGTTACCAAGTAGTCACACTTAAGGGCTCGTAATCAAGTCGTACTCATTTTGCGTTGCTAGGAGATAAGGGTGAGAGAGACTAATTAGGAAAGAAGTAAATAAAAATTAAATAAATAAATAAAAAAAGTGAATGTTGTAATGATGAAGTAATCTCAATCTTTATTGTCGGTCATGTGCATGTCCAAGTACGTCACACTCAAATAAAGGATGTTGTACAATTACATTCACCACACTATGGGCATACATTGGAAAATAATCTATCTCTGGAGGGATCAAATTGCCAGAGCCTCACTATGGTCTAACCTATATATCTGGAACAAGGGAGGGTCGCCTCTTATTTATAGAACTGGCGGTGGACTACGATATCACGTATTGCAAGGGAAGACACGATATCGCGGGGGATGCGATATCGCGGTGGATGCGATATTGCATCCCATTATGCCCCCACAACTGAATAAAAACTCATCCTCAAGTTACAGTGATTACACAGTGGATAGGTATGGGATTATTAGATGGAAAAAGAAATGGGATGATGCCGCAATGTGGGAAGAAAATAAAATAAAGACACAGCATATAGAATGCTACAATTACAAAAATTTGGAACTCATGTAGTTCCTGGTGGTGGTGGCTCCTCCATTGGCGCTTTTCCTTTGTCATGTGCTCCAGGCTTTGAGGCTTGATGGTGTTGAAGTATGGCTTGGGGTGCCGTCCATGCTAATGTTCCAATGTTTGAAGGAGTCAGCACCTCCCACGAACAGGGTAGTTGCGGGAACATCTAGTTGGCTTTGACATACCACACCACGAACACCCGTCATTTTTCCTCATAGGCTCTGGCTTTGTTCTTGTATTCATGAAGGTTTGTTAGTCATTGAGCCAAGTCAGTTAAAACATCTTTTTATCCTTGGTAGCTGGCTTTTACCACCTCAAGTTCAGAATTTGCAACATCTAGTTTCTCAACCAGCTTCTTGCGCTCTGCAAATTCTGCTTCATATTTGATGTGGGTGGAAGCTACCTACTACTTGAGCTCTATTCTTGGGTGCCCTACTGTTAACATAGCAAGGTTGGCATATCTAAGGTTTGCCAACTCCATGTATTTTGTCAGGTCCTGAATCTACAGGTCCCGACTCTTAACTTACACTTGGTGGGCAAAGGCATATGTGTCCAATATGGCCCGCCAGTTAGTGTGTTGAGCACTAATAGTGTTGATTTGGGCCTTGGCCATATGGATCTCCTTCTCCAAGATTTTTTTGTACATCCCCACCTAATCCCGGAAGTGCTCCTTTAGCTTCTCATGTCGTTTAGCCTCATTTTGCCATGTGCTTATCTTAATGACTGACTTTTGACGAATGGCACGTACCTCCTCCATTGAGAGGGTTCAATTTTCTCTGGCTAAATGCCTCACATCTCAGTTGACCTGGATGAGTTGTTCTCGTAATTAATGAAAGTGTTCATCGAGAACATTCTTTTGCTTTTCTACAATGGTCAATCGAAGATTGTCTACAACCAGCTGCTTGTTTTCTTCTTGTAAGGCCTTGAATGCCTTAAGATGAACATGGGTTTGGGCCTGTGATGCAGAGGCATCCCAAACAACCTTCTCTTTTTCTTCAGCCACCTTTTTATTCTCTGCGATTAATTTGGCTAGCTACTCGGTTCTAAAATTTTCTAGCTAGTCTGTGGGAATAAATTGTAGAGGGTCCCGCTATGCCGCTTGTAAGGCCACGAGCTGCTCTTGCAGTTTCTACACTTTAGCTTCAGCATGCTAGGCCCTTACCTCTATTAAGACCAGCTTCCCCTTTGTGGAAATGAGGTTTGACTGAATTGCTGTAACATCCTAAGGGGTGTCAAATAGGGACGTCATTACTTGTCTTGTTTGAAGCAATCTATCAAGTGCATCCTCATGTTCCACAGGAGTCATTGAGGTTCTAGCCAAAGTTTGAGCATCTCGTGCTCCTGAGAGATTGGCCAATGACACAACAAGTACGTTGAAGGATTCTTTGATGTGGTCTATGACCACTTCTACAGCTCTTGCAACATTCTGGTCTTGCATGACCATCATGGTGGCCCCTTCACCAGTCTCTAACTGCACTTGGAAAGATGTCGTGTTTCCTAAAATCTATTGTGATCATCTACTTTCCCCTCCTCCTGTGTGAATGGATACTTTCCCCCTTGTGTAATCCAATGAAACTGTAGGCTGAATAACATCACTAATGATGCAGAAGAGGTTTGCATCATCATGACTTCCCTAACTAACCATCTCAGCGATGGCCCTAAGATGGCTCATCGATGGTCTGTAATCTTACGGTGGTGGCGACTAATCCTGGCCTATGCTAGGCCCTGCTTCTTGTTGTTGGCTAGGACCTGTAACTGGAGGTTGACTGGGTCTAGCCATATGTTCTTCTTTTTATTCTGGTCCCAGCTCTTTGCTAGTGCTTTTTCTTAGAGCTGGCGCCTTTAGCAATTCTACATATGAAGCAGTCTAGGCTTTCCGGAGGACGTCATTGGTGTATCCCCAGATACCAGCATGTTGGCAAAGCTTTTTGATAAGACAAAGAAAGGGCAACACCATCTTCCCTATCTTTCATTCCTCGAACTGCCTCAGGATCTCCGTCAAATATAGATGGGGTAGGTTAGCATTAACCTTTCCCATCAACACTGCACATCCTCTGGCCGCATATGATGATATTGTTTTGAGGCCCTTTGTGGAGAAGAGGTGATAAGTTCCAATTTTGAAGTAAACCCTCTCTTTCGTTGTCAACTCACCAAATGCTTTATCTCTACCATAAGCCTTCTCCAACCATTCCTTTTGCACATCGGGGTCTGAACGGCTGGATAACCGAGCAATCTGGGGCCCTATATTCGGAAGGTTTAACACTTCCAAAATGGCCTGTGCAAAGAAGTCAACTATCATACCACAAATATTAATAGTGGTGCCTTGCTCCCTATTGTGCCAAAATTGGTACATCTCTCCTAGGTACCAAGCACCACTTTCAGAGAGGATAGGCCATAAGGGAGATCCTTTGAGGTGATCCCTAATGGCCTTAGGAGCGAACTCTGCAAATGATTCAAAGTTCAATTCCATAATCACTGCAGTGAATGTGGACTTCTTGTGGATGGCCTAAACACAATCTTGGGGCAACGTGAGTTGTTTTCCTGATTCAGGCACTATAGCAGCTCCTACTTCTGCCTGCTCGGATCGTCTAGTAGGAGGTTTGTCTTGATGAATGTTGAATGATTGCTCCTCCTATTCTTCATGTTGTTCGGCAAGATATTGTCTTCCACCTCTCCGAGATCATTTCTTTCCACCTTGAGTAGACCCTCTTGTTGTCCACGTTCTGCAATCACATGGGCCAAGCATTAGTAAGGTTGTTTTTGAAGTCAAGTTATACCTTACTACTTGCCTTTATTAATGATCTTATGTTATCACGTGTGATAGTGCCCGAAAGTTTGTAATAATGAGTCCTGTGACATAGGTGATTGCCATTTTAGTTTCCCGGTATACCTAAGGGTTAAATGATTTTTAGGCATAATTATTCTAAGTGTTAAAGTTAATTACCCTAGATGATGTCCTTTGGGTGATGATAAATTTCAAAAAAGTTAGGCACTTTTCGACAAGTGTCCCTCCCCCACGACTAAGCTAAACACCCCAGGTTCAAGTAGGTTCAAACGAAATTAAAATCAGAGTACTAGCGAGCAAGATATAGTGAGAAAAGCAAGGGTCACTCAATCGCAAGTTGTAGAGAAATATTTCAAAAACTCCCCCCATGTGAATGGCAAAATGACGCTAAGTGTTGTAGGGGGGGGGGGGTGTCCTATTTATAGGCAGCAGGGACGCGATATCATGTACAATACATCGCGTATGTGATATCACATCTCTAGTGACATGAGATACTATAAAAATACTAAATTTTTAAGGGTTATTTTGAAATTAATGTTGTAAATTGAGGACATTGGTTAGGATCAAGATGTTCTAGAGAAATTTCATGAATACAAGACGCACCATTAATGATGACGGTGTGGATTTTATCAATAAAACCTTGGGTGGTTAGAAAAAGGTTATGGAATGGTACATCGGAACGTTAAAATTCAGAGGGGTAATAGTAGGGAAAGAATGTTATAAAAAATAAGCTGAGGGTAAGAAATGGTGTGTATGAGCTATATCAGTAGTGAGGATTACAAAAGATTACACAAGTGGGTCCTCCCCAAAGCAGGTTCTTACCTATAATGCCCTTGTGTAACCACACTTAAAGTGTCTGTGGGCACTAGAAGGGTCAAATGTAATCCGCATTAACTCCACAAAACACACACATGTAAATATCACCAGAATGAGGTAAGAATTCTATGCTATACAGGACATAAGCTACAATTACATGAACAGTGAGATGAGACAAACTATAGAAAGGGATCGTAGAGATTGGGACATGAGGTAACTGACCCAGGGCACAATGAATCCTGCATGTAAAGCATGATTAAAGTGTCATTAGCTTGTCATTCCAAGATTAGGACCAAGTCCATCCTCTAATTAGTGACATCACATTATTTTATCCCATGATGAGCAACTATGAGAGTACCATAACAACAAGGCGTACGATTACTTGGTGTTTTGTTCAAGGGAGGAGTGATTTTTGTTTTATGGCACTTTTCTTTTCTCTTTTTTTTTTCTTTTTTTTTGAATACTAAATCTAGAGAAGCCACCAACCTTTAGGCATGGGTGCATGTCTTTCCAGTGGGACCCCCTAGAGCAGCATTTGATTTTCGAGTGTCCTTTTGATTACTCTTACTCCCATTTTTCGTTAGATCTACAAGGATCTTAGTACAACCATGTTGCATGATAACTCCCACAGACATCACTAAAGAAAATCCATAAGTCCCCCTTGATGTCACATCCTAATCATTCCCTCTTGATCCATCCTTCTTCATTCTGGGTACAATGAACACAAAATTAATTTTAAGTTTTAAAATATCAAGAATATCACTGTACCCTCGATCAAAACCTCTTATTCGTAGAGTTGATGAGTGGGTGTAATGGGCTCATTGTTCCAAATAATTGATCACTCAAGACTTAATAACATAAAACACACCTCAACCAATGATCCACATGAGTGTTTTATTCGTAGATGAGATTACTTAAAAAAAACGTAAAAAGATAAAAACACAAAAACACAAAAAGGTGAAAAGATAAAGCAAAAAGTTGAAAAAATGAAAAAAAACTAGAAAACAAAAAGTTGTAAAATCAAAGAAAATAAAAAGTGGTTATTAATCCTGCTTGTTTTAAGGATGGGGGTATCCCCCATAACTAAATGGTTGAGGATGGAAAGGATTAATAAATGGAAGATGAGGATCCTTGCATGTTGGAAATATTGGGGCCCAGTCATACTTATCCCCTTGGGGTTCACACACTTGATTATAATGAGCATAGTGGGGCAATTTATCCGATGTAGTTCCCGGATAACGAGTTGACCCACTATGATGTTTAGGACCATTAGATGGTATGCAAGGATTGGGATGATGCTTTCCATGGTTGTGTTCATTGGGCCGTATGGTTGTTGGAGTGTGAGTTGGTGGCCCTGATGAAGTAACATGAGGTGTTAGGTTTGAAGATAAGGGTGCACCATAGTGTTGGAGTTGTGCTGGGTTGGAAGGTGCAATGGCCTCGGAATTGTGTTGTCCTTCTTAAGACCTTGTTTAAAGAAGGGGCACTTTTGATGTTGATGAGGTTTCTCACTGCTGTTGGTAGTAGTAGCACAAGTGTTGTGCGTGGGTTGTTGCTGTGGCACAGACACCTTAGGAATAGTCGGTGGCGATGTGGAAGGAGGGAAAAGATGAGAATGTTGAAAGTTAGGAGGAGTATAAGATGCACAATGTCGTGGTTGTGTTAGAGGCATGGGTTGATAGTATTGTGGAGAATAGTAATGTGGTGCGATAGGGTATGGTGGCCCAATTGGAGAAATAGGATGTTGAACTTGCTAAGCGTTTGGATTTGGATAACATGAAGGTTGTCTCTAGTCTAAGGGTGGTCTCCCCCATGACTGGGATTGTTGCCACTGTGATCGAACATAGTATCTCTGTATGAACTTTGGATGTAGCGTATTTCCCCAATGCTCATATAGATGTAACAAGATTGGGCATTGACCCTTGGGGTGATTGTACAGGCATATGTTGCATTTATACATATGATTAGTAGTTGAGCTCTTATTTCCATCATTCTTTCTTTCTGAATGTCTAATATTTTGTCCTGTTTCTTAGGTTGTCAAAACTCTATCTCCAATGATATTGATACATTCTTCACACTTTTGATACATCCAGTTCAACATCTTATTGATCTTTTCCTTGGCTTCTTCTAATGTTTTTTGTATTGGCCAATATGATGTTTCCACCTTGAGATTAGTTGATTTCTCCTTTTTATGATCATGGACCTTTGTTAAGTTGAGATTTTGGTCCCGTTGATGTTTTTCAACACTCTCCCATCTAGCCAATTCTCCTTCTTTTGCTACCTGCTTGATAAGCTCTTGGACTTGATGAATTCGTAGATTGTATAGTTGACCTTGGGCATACATTCCTAGGGTCTCTCTTGTTGCATCACTGATGAGTGGCGAGGTACTCCTACATTCAACCATACGAAATGAGCATAGCATGCACGATCCGGTTGAACTCCGCAAACTAAATGCCTACACGCCTCATGGAACACTTAAGGTTAACCATTCGTTGTCTTCCCAGACTTACTTGTAGTTGTCACAGTGTATGGTTAAGTAAGTTTGAGGTATATGATTTTTATAGTCTTTTATGTTTTTCTCCTATGCTAATAAGGTGAAGGGTTGAGAAACTAACTAATTCTAACTAATGACCAAGTCTAAATTTCCTAGCATCAGCATTCATTCCCACTTACTGTACATACCATGAACCGATGCAACCATGACTACCAAACGCTAATCGTCACTGGGATCACCACGCGTAACGCACATGCTCGAAGTGGTCGTACTGAGGTACTTAACTAGGAGGAAAGGATTGAGAGAATCTATCTAGCCTAAGTACGATGAGCGGCCGATTCCTTGACTAACCGTACACATTGGGGTGTACAACTACCATTGGGATTACCAAGCGTAGATCTTGGATACGCCACTGGGTTACCAAGTAGTCACACTGGATGCTTGTAATCAAGTCGTACTCATACCGCATTCTAGAAGTTTAAGGATGAGAGAGAAAACAATAAATAAAATCATATTCCATGCACTGCAAGGTTTATCCAGGAAGTTCATCTTTATTGTTGTACACAACTTGTGTTTAGGTACAATGTTGCTCGAATAAAGATCCATTCACTTTAGGACTCCTACTATGGACACATGGAAAATATTCTATCTCTAGAGTGATCAAATTGCTAGAGTTTCCCTACTTCTAAACCAAGATGGAAAATAAGGGGAGTGTCACCTCTTATTTAAAGATTTGGCGGTGGACCACAATATCATGTACATGATGTTGTGTATGAAATATCGTAACTCATGCGATATCGTGTCTCATCATACGCCCATGACTGAATGAAAACTAATCCTCAAGTTCCTTACAAAATATTGGGACGGTATGGGATTATTGAGGGGAATGGAACTAATGGGATGACATGTGAACGGATCATCATTACAAGACTTGACAAAACTGGTGTTCATGACAACAAGGGTGGACACCTTATTACAATGACATCAGGCCTTAGTTGGTAGCTGAGAAAGAGAGAGAGAGAAAGAAGTGTTGCTGCTGCCAATGCCAAGATTGCACTTTTCGTTGTCCATCCTTAAGTACGTCATCGATCTTTCTCCTTGCATAGCTACTATAGCGCTACTCCATTCCATGTAGTCCCTCCATATCCAGTCTGTTGTTGCATGATCATCATCTACACAAACAACATAGTCTTATATTAGCAAGGGTAAATGAAGCATTATGTAATTGATACCTTGTTGCGGTGAAAGGTCCATTGGCTAGGTTGTGGTATGGCCAATACGGATCTGGAGATATATTAATGATGACTACCGAAGGTGTAGGGGTTAGGAAGAAAATCAAAAAATTTTGCGGTTATGAGAAAATTGAAAAATTTGGGCCCCGTACCCCCATGACTAATCACGAACCTCCAGTAGCATTAAAATGGAGAAAGGGAAGGAGAAAGAAAGATAGATAAAAAGGGATAACTCAAAACATCAGTGAAATGGATGTCAAGATGGAATGAACAAAATAAAATCAATTACAAAAATGTTAGGGAAAAGAAGTTAACTGATACACCAAAGAGGAATGCCAATGGGTCCTCCCCAAAGCAGGCACATGCCCTTAATGCCCTGACAAACCCGCATTCAAAGAGTTCGTAGGCTCTAGGAATGTCATTGGGAACAAGAGTTAAAGTCTTAACCACAAGAATTTACCAAGAAGAAAATAATGCATCAACCAAGATATATACACTAATGATACAACCAGTAATGAGGTGGATAATGGAGAGAAGGATGGAGAGAGAGAATGGAATGGAATCCCAAGAACAAGGTGGTGTACAGCCCCTTGTGGATTTCATGATTAATGTGACTTGGCAGATCTCATTCCAACTTCGGCCTCAAACCAACCACTTCTAGTGACTTCACATCAATGCATGCAGCCAATCCATCCACTTGGGTAACAAGAATGCTTCCTCCAAGAGCCACCACCATTCCAACGAAACAAAGGAGAGAATGGGAAGCGAGAAGGGCCTTAGTTAGAGGGAACACTTTGGTTCCATAACCAATGCTTGTAGCCCAACAAATTATTTCATCTAAGGGGTGTGCTTTGAATTCTCACTCTCTTTTTTTTTGTGTGTTTTGTGTTTTTATGTGTGAGAACCACACCATGCAAAGACTTGATTATTTTTATTGTCTTAGCTTCTGATAATTGAGTAACACTGGAATGGCAAGAAAAATCAAGAAGAAAAACATCCAAGCACCCAAGAGAATGGCCAACACAAATGCATCAAGTTCCCTTGAAGTCATACCCTTTTCAATCCTTGAGTCCTTAGTTTGAGAAATGGCTAGTCACTGATTCGTTAAAGTTCTTAGTAAAAGGAGACTTGTACATTTCCAAGCTGAGAGAGACCATAGAAAGTATGGAGGAATGGATGAAGTGAACTCATTGCCTGCCATATCAAAAGAAACATACCTTAGTATCAACATTGTGACTTAAGGTAAAAACCAAACATTAGAAATCAACATGAAAATAGTTCATACCATCATTTTGAACACTTATTAGTGACAAACTTATAGGATGGATCACACACACAAAAAATAGAAAAAGTATAACGATGCTGTAAAACAAAAATAAGAAAACTTAAAGAAATTTGTAAAACAAAAATGTGTAAAACAAAAACTTGTAAAAAAAAATCAAAAAAGAACTGAGGGCCTCATATGGTTAGCATAAGTGGCCATCTCCCCCATGACTGAATTGCAAGGAGGAGATCCGAAATAGAAAGCGAGGTTGTCCACTAGTGGAGGTGTAATTTGTACTAGCTATTGTGGGTTCATAGAAAGGTTTTGTTTGTTGTACATTAACCAATAATCTTTTATTCGGGCTGTTAGGCTTGTATATCATCATGGCTCTAGAGGGAAAGGTTGTATGAATAATATAGGGTCCTTCGCACAATGTTTGGAATTTCATATGCTGAGGTACGTGCGTGGGATTCTAGTAAAGGACCTTGTCTCCTGGTTGGTACTTAAACCTTCAGATCCTTAAGTCATGACATTGTTTACTGTGTGCCTTGTGTAACTCATTTAATGATAGTGCAACCAATCTATTCTTGTCTAGCACATTCAGAGTTGCCAATCGTTGTTTCTGTGCTAGGTCGAGGTCTAGGTGAAGGTTGCAAGCCATGGATAGTGTAAGGAGCTCATTCTGTATGGGAAGCTTGGGTAGTTTTCTGTGCACTAACTCATAGGGAGAATAGCCTCTAGGAAGCTTCCAAGTGAAGCGGTATGCCTAGAGAGCGTCATTTAGTTTTATGCTCCAATCTCGCCTAAATTTGCTAACCATTCTTGTTAATATTCTGGTAATCTCCTAGTTAGTAACCTCGGCTTGGCCAGTAGCTTGGGGGTGATAAGGTGTGGTCAATTTATGCTTGACCCCTAAGTGTTGCATCAATTTGCAAAAGGTTGCACCCATAAAATGTATTCCATTATCAGAGATGAGTGCACGTGGCACATCAAACCTGTTTACGATTTTTTGTTATACAAATCGTGCAGCCGTAGATGATGTGTAGTCTATTACTGCGGCTGCTTCAGCCCATTTGGTTAAGTAATCAACAGCAACGATAATATATGCTTTTCTATTGGACATCAGTGTAATAGGCCCCATAAAATCTATTCCCCAGATATCGAAGGGTTCCAAAGGTTGAATCCATTGTTGCGGATCCTCCATTCTAGCAGTTATTCCACCATCACGTTGGCAGCGTTCACAGGATTGGGCAAAATGATGGGCATCTTGAAATAGTGTTGGCCAATAATATCCTGCAAGAAGGACCTTGGTAGTCATTCGTCTCCCGGCATAGTGGCCCTCACAGGGGCCCTCATGAGCATCCTGGAGAACTTTTAATTGATCCTTATCAGGCACACACCATCGAACCAAGCCATTAGGACAGACTTTATAGAGTTGTCCCTTGATTTCCATGAAGTACTTGGCTTTGTGAAGAAACTGTTGTTTCTTCCTAAAGTCCAACCCCTGTGGTATTTGTTGGGAAATGAGATAAGTAAGAATGCTACTATACCAATTTATTTCCATGGGTTGGTTATTTACTACACCGACAAAGAGGGTTTCATCAAGAAAATGGTTAGATACAGCATATTCATCCTCTTTGTTGTCCCAACGCAATCGAGATAGGTGATCGGTGACTACATTCTTGGTGCCTTTGCAGTCTACTATTGTTAAATCGAACTCCTGAAGAATTACCAACCAACGTACGATACGTGGGCTAACCGTTGGCTTGTTCATAAGGAACCTAATTGCACTATGATCTGTATGGATGTATAATTTGTAGCCCAATACATAGTGCCTAAATTTGTCCAGTGCAAACACTACAGCCATTAATTCCTTTTTTGTAGTCATGTAGTTGAGTTGTGCACTAGTGATACTCTTACTAGCACAGTGGATGTAATAAGGTCATTTTTTTTCATCTAATTGTATCAGTACGGCTCCTAAGGCGTAATTAGATGCGTTGGTCATGATATGGAACGACCTGGACCAGTCAGGGGCTTGTAGAATGGGAGTTTCTACAAGCATCTATTTGAGAGTTTGGAATGCTCGTTCACATTCCCTGGTCCATTCGAATGGTGCATCTTTTTTTGTTAATTCCACCAATGTCTTGGCAACTTTGGAGAAGTTCTTAATAAATCTCCTATAGTAGCCAGTGTGTCCAAGGAATGACCTAATGTCTTTGATAGTTTCTGGTTGTCGGGTAATTCCTTGGATAACTTTAATTTTTTCTGGATCCACCTCAATTCCTGATTGTGAAATTTTATGCCCCAGTACGATGCCCTCTTAAACCATTAAATGGCTCTTCTGCCAGTTAAGCTTTAGGTTGGTTTCAACACATCGTTTCAATACTTGCTCTAACTGGTCGAGGGCTTGATCAAAGCTCATCCCATAAATGGAGAAGTTGTCCATGAAGACTTCTACTCCGTTACCTATTTGCTATTGAAATATGCTTATAACTAGTCGTTGGAATGTGGTAGGGGCATTGCACAAGACAAAAGGTAATTTTTTGTATGCAAAAATTCCCCAAGGACTGGTGAACATTGTTTTGGTTTGGTCTTATGGTGTGATTCGTATTTGGTTGTACCCACTATACCCATCCAGAAAACTGTAATAACGATGCCCTGCTATAGTGTCTAAGACTTGGTCAAAAAATGGCAATGGGAAGTGATCCTTGAATGTTTCCATATTTAATAGTCTAAAGTCTATACATACCCTCCATCTACCTCCTTTTTTTGGTACGATTACAAGGGGACTAACCCACTTGCTATCAGCAATGGGGTAAATGAACCCAGCCTTGAGAAGCTACCCTATCTCCTCTTTCACTATTTGTTTTAACTTTGAGTTTAATTGCCTTTGGGGTTGCTTGCAAGGTTTCATGGAGGGCTCCATGTAAATCCTATGCTGGCATATCCTAAGATCTATTCCAGTTAGTTCAGGGTATGACCAGGCAAAGGCTGTTGACTACTTGTTTATCACTTTCAACAAACTTTCTTTTCGCTTGGGCGCGAGCTTTGCGTTGATGATTACCGATTTTTCATTTTTAAGGATCATGTATTCCAAACAAGGGGGCAATGGTTTTAAATCTAGGGGCTCTTGTTTAAACTTCTCAGGAATCTCCAACTTCCCCCAATTAATATTTTCGGAGTTAAGGATTGGAAGTTGGCAACGAGCTTGCTCTAATATGTCTTCACTTTCAATGTAAGCACTAGTTATCCCCTTAGTTAGTTCCATGTAGGTTGTTGAGTTGCTCTCTTTATCAGCCATCAGCCACTGGGTGTTTTCTTGTAGTGTGGCAACTGCATATAGGCACTTTTGTATGTCAATGTCCTGTGCACACCGATTGCATGCAGGCAATGTTAAACTTTGCATCACCCATAATTTCTACACGCAATGATACCCTGTGTCACTATATTTGATGCATGGAACTCTCTTCCTCTCAATCTTCCCAAAAGTATTTTTCTTGGATATTTCTAGGGAAAGATTGCAGATTCCTAGGCATGCATCGATTGTACTTAGCCATGCCCTTCCTATTATGATTGGAAAATCCCCTTTGTCATTTTTTATTTGGATCACCAAGAAATCAACTAGGTATGACCAACCACCCACGGTGGTAACAATGTCCTCAACCTGTTCCAAAGGAATGGTGATGGACTGGTCAGCCAACTCTAAGCGGATATTGCTCTTCTTGAGTGGAGGCAGGTTCCAGGTTTTATACAATTCTTGTGAGATTAGGTTGACTCTAGAACCTGAGTCAAGGAGAGCCTTATGGGGTTCATTCCCAATGACTTGGAGATATACTAGGGGGACCCTGGGATAAGATAATTTCTTGAGAAGGTGGCCTTCTTTAATCCAGTCGGTAACAGTATGTGTTAACATAACCATGTGCATTGGGCATGATTTTTTATTTGAAGGGAGTCCCGAAGGTTTGTTTGGCATGGCAGTGTTCAGATGTTCAACTGCTTGTGAGGATGAGGGCTTATTTGGATTGTTAGTCCTGAGAAGGGTCTTTTTGACATAACACTATTAGGACCAATTGAGGGTGGAAGATTGTAAGCCCTCGTAACATTGGGTTGTTGCAGTTGAGTGGGAAATGCCTTTGGCATTGTTGGAGTGATTGGTGGTGGAGCTATTGGCGTGAGAGGCACGGATGGATTTGGAGGATGGTATACATGCAGAGTGTCTCTTCCAGGAGGGGAAGTCTAAAAATATTCCTAAACTGGGTAGTGACGCTGTGGAGTTGTGTAACCCATAGGGTTACTTGGAGGGATCGGCTGTTGACAAGAGTATTGATGTTTTGGTGGTGGCATCCCCCATGACTGTGTGTATTGCCATTGCTGATGTTGTCCGATGGGTTATGGTGGAGTTTCACTTGGATAATACATCAAGGATTGGTGGAACTGCCCTGGGTTACCTTGGAGATAAGGTAACCTATGGGGTGTCTGTCGTCTATTTAGTCTTGGATTGAGTACATACACCCCAAATTCTTGTAGATGTGAGATGATTGGACAACATCCCTTAGGATGGTCATAGTAGCAAATCTCACATCCACCATCATTGTCTATGTCCAAATCCACAGCCACATTGGAGTTAGTAATTTTTCCCTTATCCTTGTTATGTGCAGGGCCTAAATCTCTCCACTTTGTCTTACCTTTGTCACTACTTTGTTCCACCTTAGACTCTTCTAAATTTTCAAAATAGTTTCAAGTCTAGAGTCTAAGGAACTCCATACATCATCTACCTTAGCTGCTAGTTCTGTTGTTAGTTTTTGAATCGGCACGGTTTTTCTATTCACCAACTCTTCAAGTGGTGACTCATCCTCTTCATCGCAAAATTTCACTCCCTTCTTTCGAAGAGAGGGATCACGGTTGTATTCTTCTGCACTTTCCCTTTTTTGTAGCTCACCTTATTCTTTTGCTACTTGTTCCAACAAGTGATGTACTTCATGGGCTTTGAGTTGTGATAATCTCCCTTGGGCATAAGTGCCAAGGGTTCTTCTAGTTTCATGTCTGAGCCCATCTACGATGTGGTGGAGTTGATCCCATTGAGCATATCCATGGCCCAGGCAACGATGTAATAATGTGTAGTATCAGGCCATGGCAGCATCCAAGGGTTCATAAATAACTTGCTTCCATCCTTGGATCTGCTTACACAAATTGGACACTCTAGAGTACATCTGATACTTATCATTGAATAGTTCTAACATCGTACTCCACCTCCTAATGGTTTTTGGTTCTAAGGATGGGTACTAGCTCTCTGCTTCCTTGGTGAGTGTCTTGGGAAACAACTTAAGTTTCTACCACGCGTTCTCTATATTTTGCAAGGCACAAGCATCGTGGAATGCCTGTAAATGATTTTGCAGATTTGAGTTGTATCCCCCTTCAAAGTGTGGGATGTTGTTCATGTCTAAGCATTTGATCTGATTGTCTTTTAAATGCCTTGTGGGGATTCTCACTACCTCTATTATGTCAAGCATACTTCGGGTTGCAATTAGGGGCTCGTCATGATTGTCTCTTTCATGATGGTTGTGATGTCTTCATTGTTTCCTACTTTCCCTTCGTTCATGCCCTTGTCCTCTCTCTCGACTCTCTCGTCAAGGTCTTTCATTTTTCTTACTTTTATCCTCTCCGTTATGCCCTTCATGATTGCGCCCTGATGTGGAAGAAGAGGGTGAGTGATGAGAAGAAGGAGAACCATCACCGTGGCGATGCTTCCTACCTTCTCTTCAGCTGCTTCGGCCCTGATCGTGGTGACGATTAGAGTGTCCATCCTTATCTTTTGTTGTTGTTCCCTCTATGAACAGCTGGTGTTCACAGGCATCAGAACCAGGGTTGTGTATCATTGATTGTAGGTTTTGATATCCAGCCTCCTCATCATCATTAGGAGGGGGAACATCTCTTGATAGAGAACCTGTGATAATGGGTCCATCATCTCTAGTTTCACTAAGGACCTATGGGCCTTTGCCCTTCGGCAGTGTATGTTGGCTCTCTTGCCTTGTGTCCCTCATACATTGTGCTTCTATGGGATGATAATCCCTCATGTCAAATTCTTCCATAATGTATTTGGTGTATAATTCTGTCATGCCAATCTGTGCCAAGGCACGGAGAAGCATGTGAGATATTGCACGATCTGGCGGTAACACTATGTTACCAAACAAATCTCTCTAGCACATCTGTTCATCTTGATGGAGGATAAAGGTAATGTCAAGTATATACTCATCAGGATGAGTATATGTCACTTTGTATTGTTGAGGAACCGGCTGATTAAGGTTATGTGTTTTTGATTGCCGACTGTCTTTTGTATTATCCCTAGGTGATGTGCTCTTGTGAGAAGAAGACATTGTTATTTTGGTGTGCTGATTTTACCGTTATTAAATTTTTTCTATTTGATTAACCCTAAGGTTCGTTTAGGCTCCCAACGAGGTAAATGATCTCTTATGTCCTACTTAGCGCACAAACACTTAGTCCCCGGCAACGATGCCAATGATGAGTGGCGAGGTACCCCTACACTCAACCATACAAAATGAGCATAGCACATGCGATCTGGTCGAACTCCGCAGACTAAATGCCTACACACCTCATGGAACACTTAAGGTTAACCATTCGTTGTCTTCCTAGACTTGTAGTTGTCACAGTGTATGGTTTAAGTAAGTCTGAGGTATATGATTTTTATAGTCTTTTATGTTTTTCTCCTATGCTAACAAGGTGAAGGGTTGAGAAGCTAACTAATTCTAACTAATGATTAAGTTTAAATTGCCTAGCATCAACATCCGTTCCCACTTACTATACACACCCTAAACCGATGCAACAATGGCTACCAAACACTAATTGTCACTGGGATCACCACGTGTACCGCACGTGCTCGAAGTGGTCGTACTGAGGCACTTAACTAGGAGGAAAGGGTTGAGAGAATCTATTTAGCCTAAGTGCGATAAGCGGTTGACTCCTTGACTAACCGTACACATCGGGGTGTACGACTACCACTGGGATTACCAAGCGTAGATCCTGGATACGCCACTGGGTTACCAAGTAGTCACACTAGATGCTCATAATCAAGTCGTACTCATACTGCATTCTAGGAGTTTAAGGGTGAGAGAGAAAACAATACATAAAATCCTATTCCATGCACTGCAAGGTTTATCCAGGAAGTTCGTCTTTATTGCCGTACACAACTTGTGTTCAGGTACAATGTTGCTCAAATAAAGATCCGTTCACTTTAGGACTCCTACTGCGGGCACATGGAAAATATTCTATCTCTGGAGTGATCAAACTGCCAGAGTTTCCCTACTTCTAAACCAGGATGGGAAATAAGGGGAGTGTCGCCTCTTATTTATAGATTTGGCGATGGACTGCAATATCGCGTATGTAATATCATAGGGGACGATGCGATATCGCATGGGATGCGATATCGTGGCTCATGCGATATTGCGTCTCATCAATCACAAAGCCCATCAATAATGTGGTACATTAGCCTTTCCTTGGAAAACCCATGGCCTGGATAGTTATTTAATAGTGCATAATATCTTTCCAAGGCCATGTCCAAGGGTTCATGTTGTGCTTGTTTCCATCCTTGGATTTGTTTCCTCAAGGCTGACACTCTTGCATAGGTTTGATATTTTTCATTAAAGACTTCTACCATTGTTGACCAACGTCATATTGAATTTGGTTTTAACGATCTATACCATACTTTTGCTTGGTCAACGAGTGTCATTGGAAAGAGCTTAAGTTTTTGCCAACCGTTATCAATATTGTTCCATGTGCAGGCATCGTAGAAGGCTTGTAAATGTTAATGCAGATCTAAGTCATAGCCTCCTGAAAAAGTAGAAAAGTTGTTTAAATTGAGCCTGGGTAGACGACTCTCTTTACAATGCCTACGTGAGATTCGAATAGCCTCCTGTATTTGCATTAAGCTTGTAGTGGCCAGTAAGGGTTCATCGTCATCAGGTAAGTTATGCTTTCATGTGTTGGGATGCATTGCTTTTTTTCATATTTATAAGAAACCCCCACCTCAGGTTGTATACTCCAATCTTCATCGTCAAATAGTTTGTTGGTTCTCCAATGAACTTCCTCACTAAGTGTGACATTGTTATAATCTTGTAGGAGAGGCATTGTTGTGAAGTTGTGTGTGAATTTATATGTGACTTTTTTATAATTATTTCTTTCTAAAAGATATATCATTAAGTCCTATACAACAACCTTGTATGATATAACTAATCTAGATAACTAGCACCGTCCTCGGAAATGGTGCCAATGATGAGTGACGAGGTACCCCCTACACTCAACCATACTAATACGAGCGTTCTCACGCACGATCCGGTCGAACTCTGCAGATAGACTAGTTGTGGGACCTAGACAGTTATCCTTAGGTCATAATTCACTGTCTTCCCACCTGGACTAGTATTATATTTGTCACATATGGTTTAGTCTAGAGTGAAGTGTATGATGTGTTCCTTATCTAACGCTACTCCTGAAGGCAATGAAAAGTAATATTATCTAAGCTAGGAGGAAAAGGGTAAGAGAATCTAAACTAGCCTAAATGCAATGAGCATCCATTCCTTGATTATCCGTACACACCTTGGACTTCGTGCATGACTACCACTGGGATTACCAAACGCAGATCCTAGGTACGTTACTGGGTTACCAAGTAGTCACACTTAAGAGCTCGTAATCAAGTCGTACTCATTCCACATTGCTAGGAGATAAGGGTGAGAGAGACTAATTAGGAAAGCAATAAATAACAATGAAATAAATAAATAAACAAAGTGAATGCTGCAATAATGAAGTAATCTCGATTTTTACTGTCGGTCATGTGTGTGTCCAAGTACATCACACTCGAATAAAGAATGCCATACAATTACATTCACCACACTACAGGCATACATTGGAAAATAATCTATCTCTGGAGGGATCAAACTACCAGAGCTTCGCTACGGTCTAACCTATATCTTTACAACAAGGAAGAGCTGCCTCTTATTTATAGAACTGGCGACAGACTGCGATATTGCGTATCGCAGGGGATGCGATATCATGGGGGATGCGATATCGCGTCCCATCAAAGGGCAAAGGAGTTTTTGGTAGAGACAAAGGCTATGGAAGTGTTTAGTGGAGAGGAAGTGGAGGGTGGAGTTGTAAGAAAGGAAGCTTTGACTTGTGTCCTTCCACTGCCCATCACAAACTCCTCACCCAAGATGGAGTCCTTAAATGACTTTGAGGAGATGACATGTGTTGAGGTGTGTATACTCGACTGTGGCTTTTGTATCTTGGAGGGGCCAAACAAAGTGGAGGACTTTGGAGCTATTTGAGAAGAGGATTTGAACCTAAAGGATTTTGAGGATGGGCGGGATGGTGTCTTTAGGGAACAAGTTTTTTGGAATGTTATGGATTGTTTCTTCTTAACTAAGAAGAGACACGCGGGACACGCAGAGATATGATGCTCGACCCTATAACAGTAACTATAAGAGTTTTGAAGATAAAAATAATCGATTTTTTGGGTGAAGTCAACCGCAAGCATTACTGAGGTCTTCTTAAGAAATAATGGTGGATTTGAGTTATATTAATCATAGTGTTATGGTTAAAAATAATAGGACCAAGGGTGCTTATGATGTCCCTCTCTATGGATGAAAAAAAGGAGTGGAATATTATGATGTCCCTCTCTACAGATGAGGGAAAAAGTGGAAGATTTGGCAATTCCACATAATAGGGAATTGTGTTAAAGATTAAAGTCAAATCTCCAAGCATGCACAATTAGAGCTGCATTCCATGTTGAAAAAATTTTTAGAGAGAGAGAGAGCCTTCTTGATTTGAGAATAGTTCCACCAAAATAAAGTTTTGAGTGTAGCAATGGGCATGAGAAACTTGAATGCCCTGGGGCTGAAGGAGGCTTTGGATTTGTGTGTTGATACTCAAAGACCTTAGTAGAAACCCCATTATTTGAAGAAAAATAAAGTGTGTTGCAAAATCTTTGGAAACTGCATCAAAAATATCATCTAAAAGAAGAAAGTCAATTTGAGGCAAGTTAGAGGAACTTCCTTGATGAGGAGCAAAACCAAACAAATCCACTATTGCCAAACAGAACAATAGCGGTGTAAAATAGTACCTTCAGCCACCGCACCAACCCACAAGGCAAGTGCAATAGTGGCCACACCAACAGCATTTGATTGATAGATAACAAAACCGTCTTCCATGCTATCCTTGTGTGTGGTTAAGCATATTGAACAGTGTTTGAAATTATATGGAAAAGTCGCAGCATATTGTAAAGTCAAACATGAAAATCATATATAGAATTTTAAAAATCATTAAACATATTAAAATTATATATGGTAAAATTTATTGAACTAAATTTATATTTTCTAAATTAAGATTTTTTGAATTATTCAACATTATTTTTTTGGAGTCGAAAGAAGTGGGTTCAATCTTGAACACATCATTTGAAGAGTGGGTTCAATCTTGAACACAATCATCTTAAGCTTTCGTTGATTCACGAAACCCTCCCAGGACCTACTTGCAGATGAACATTAAAATTTCAAATGATAATCTTATTCGGAATGATAAACGAAAAACCGGAAAAAACCAAAAAAAAAAAACAAAAACAAATGAAACAGTGCATCGATAGGATTTCAAATCAGCTGTTATACACAGACCTGCGTTTAATTGCAGATACTGAATTATGGAATCAGTTCATATATATATATATATATATGCTGGATCGATCGTGTTCATTAGAATCCACTGACTAGAAGATTAAAAATTCCAGGGCAATAATATCGTATTCAGCGAATGCTGTTCATACATGGCTGCACGTAAAAAAAAAAAAACTAAGACCTTTTCGTATGACAAATGAAATAGCTTCGGGATTATATGGGTAGGGAATTACACTTTTGAAATCAACAAAAAATTATCTGATCAATCTGGATCATCATAGACAAAAAAATGGGCCAAGATAAATGATATTTCACACAAAAGTTAATAATCTGAACGCCAATGGCAAAAAAATCCTGGCAATATTACACAGATCACATGGCTACGGAAAAATACATGGAATTTCATTTCAGCTAAGAAAATAGGTGAGCATCAAGGATAGAAAAGGCAGAATGACAGCAGCAAATGTGATAAGCTTGGATGCATCGCCCATCTCCATGAGAGGACTTGGAGCCACCACAACAGTCATAGAATCTGCATTTGCAGATTTAACAACACATAATGCCAATGCTATCATAAAAAATCTCATAAACCAATTGATTGATCTAGCCATCAGTGATCACAGAAAAACAGATCTGATCAACAAACACCAGATCAGATCTGCCCACAACAGAAAAACTCAAGAGTCTGTGTGACTGCTATAGATAGAATGTATCCAGATTTATATCGCCCAATCAATCAACCAGCTTTATTAAGTCAAGAAAGGCACACTTGAAACACAAATAATGAGCTAGCATAAGATAATCAAATATGCTGTTGCTCGCTCAGCTGAGCTGTTATTGTGGATTCCTTGTACAGGCCAGGCTGGAAATGTTCATCACCATGAGAGATGTTTGAAATTGCCACTCACTTTCTGTGCATGGCTGAGTTGTCTTTGCTTTAATTTGTCATTTACATTTTTAAAAATAATCAGCCAGGCCAACTTAAATCCAGTGTTTTGTCAACTAATCTTAAACTCTTGCCTCACACTTGTGTACACTTATCTCTTCGCAACTTTTAGAGCTGTAACACCAAACGGGTTTTAGAATTCTTTTTATGAAATTCTTTTTTGCATAATTTTGTATTGCCTACTTGAATTCAACCTATGACTTGGTTTTCATGCCAAGATTCTTACCATTAAAACTAGCATCCCATTGTTATGAGTCAAGTATACTATATATATGAAATTTTAGTAATTTTTCATTTTTTTGAATTTATTTCATCAACATACCTTTATTTCAACAATAGTGAGTAACCTAAAGTATTTGAAAGGTTTGACCATGATTATCTATAGCTAGCTTTCTAGATGATGCCATAGCCTAAAGGAGTAACATATGCTTCCACCTACACTTGCACAACCACAAGCTACATGCTTTACTCAAAAGTCTTAAAAAGGACAAGTCTCATAAACTAGTAAAATTCCACAAACATATGGATAATGAAGTTATAGTAAATAATAACAAGAGGAAGTTAATAATGAAGCAACTAGTTTTAAGGAAGTCTTTTTAGAATAAGTTATGGAATATTTAATTCATAAAATATCATTAGGTATCGAAACCACAAACTATGTCATGGAGTAGATGTAGTTAAGCAAGTTTCAGGTTTGACATCCTATCATCTTTCCTTGCTCCCCCATTTCCACACTGTACCCTTTGCTTGCTTTTATTGAAACCAAAGAAAATTTTTGATTTAATTATTGAGTTTATTATCCTATAGTAGATCAATGATGCATTACTCACTCACTTAGAGCACTTAGCTTGTGGTTTATAAGCCACATGTTTAATTCTATGAGTATGTTGAGACACATGCCACCATACAAGGGGTATGCTAAAACATGTGTAGAAAAAACTGACCGTTACTTGCTAGTTATTAATTATGATAATATAATGAAGTGTTAGCCTACTGGTAAGACTCTTGATTCAAAAGTTCTAAGTCATGGATTTAATTCTAGTGGGCAATGTTGAGTTATAAAATTTTAATTGGATCATATATCTTGAGGTGTACCTATATTAAAATTATTTCAAAGGTAAAACTCTGGATTTGATAACTCTAAGTTATGAATTCAATTTTGGTTTGTAATACTAAGTTATAAAGTTTTAGTTTCACTATAATATATCTTGGGGGTAAATATTATTCAAAACATATTTAGGGTTTCAACACCCTTGATGAGTCATCGTTGGTTGGCTGCATCAACGAGGCCTCATCAACGCATCTTGTCCTACATCGATGAGGCCTTGTCAAAGGAGTGTGTATCTATCCATCACCTATAAATACGCACCTACTAGCCGCATTTATGGAATCTAGATTTCAATAGCAGCAAATCTCTTGCATTTTTTCCATTTGAAAGTTAGAAATTTTTTCCCCTAAGTGCCTGTAGTAGAAGTCATTGAGTGTATAGATCTTTATTTAAGCATTGTTGTACCTGAGCATGATAGTGTGTGCGGCAATAAAGACAAGCTTTCTAATAAACCTTGTAACACTTTGGATAGATTAGATATTTTATTTATGCATTTACTATTTCCAATTATTTATTAAATGTTTTCAATTAATTATCAATTATTTTCTAGTTACCATGTTAGATAAACAATTACACACATAAGTACGACCACTTCGAGCGTAACACATATTCACTTGGTAATCCCAACAATGTTATTGCATGGTACACCTAGTAGCGTAGCGTTTAGTCCCGCAGCAATGGATACGTTGGTTTAGGACGTGTACAGAAAGCAAACAAATACTTATGTTAGGATTCGTTAAATGATTAGTTAATTAGTTAATTTAGATTAGTTAATTAAATTCCTTTTTATCTACATTTCAAGCACTTGATTATAAAACATAAAAATGATACAAATCAAATGATTTAGTTACACTTAACTGTACCAACGAACATCACAAGTGTAATTGGGAAGACAACGATTGACCTTAAGGCTAGATTCACTTCCTAAAGGGTTAGTGCACTAGAAATGACGAAGTCCACGAAATTCGACCGAATTGTGCATGAACGCTTGTGATTCGTATGGTTGGGCGTAGGGGTACCTCACTGCTCATCATTGGCATCATTGCTAGATACTTTGTTTGTGGGACGTGTGCTATTTAGGTCTAAGTGAATACCATCATATCATTATATGAACCTAAAGGTCAATATCATTCCACTATACATTAAAAGTTTAAAAGTACACTAACAATTTCAATTTTTTTTTTTCTTTTTGCAAAATGTCTTCTTCTTCTTGTAAGCCTGAAGACACTAAACCACCAGTCCCATAGGAATGCAAGGTGGTATACACTCATCCAAATGAGTTTGTGTTGAATTTCACCTTCATTCTACATTAGGATGAACAAATGCAATTGCGTGATATAGAGGGCAAAGTTGTCTTGCCCCTCGATAGATTTGTGCCCAGAATGCTATTTCAGTGGGAGTACATTATGGATGGATATGAAACTGGGAACTAATATCCCACTAAAACACAAGATAAATGAGATAAACATCAAGAGAAACTCCATGAAGCTACAAAGGGAAAACATTACACTAACCCCTTGTTTCTACTAAATCAAGAGGACTGAGGATGCTCCCTTGGAAGGTTCTCAACATGAAGATTCTCCACCCCCTACTACTAATGGTGAAGGGATGAACCTGACTTTGTGATCGACTATTCATAAATTGGATTCAAGAAAGAGTGATAGCCAAGGTACGAACTTAGGTGAACATTACAATAAGAAGGGATCTAATGATGGTGATCATAATAAGCATAAGAGCGGTGGCAAACACCGTGGAGGTGGTGGGGGTCCACCTTCCTCTTCATCCTCTTCATTTGATTCTAAACATTCCTCTTCATTTGATAGTTCTCATGAAAGCTGCCATCGAAATAGATGTGAGGAAGGTGATCAAAAAAATAACAATGACTATGAAGGCCACCAAAATCAAAGGGGTGTTTGAAACCATCATCGACGTCATCAACACAGCAATGATGATGAACCTTTATTGATGACTTGAAGTATGCTCAACATTGCGGAGGCAGTGAGAATCCCAATCAAGCATATGAAGGATAGTCAGATCAAGTGCCTAGATATGAACAATATCTCAAGATTTGAGGGGGGATACAATTTTGATTTGTAGACACATCTACAAGATTTTCAAGATGCCTGTGCCCTACAAAACATAGAGAATGAGTGGCAAAAACTTAAGCTTTTTCCAAGGACACTCATAAGGGAAGCTGAAATTTCGTACCAATCCTTAGAATTGAAATCTATTCGAAGATGGAGTACCATGTTGAAGTTGTTCAATGAAAAATACTAGATGCACTCCAGAGTTTCTAATTTGAAAAGGAAAATCCAAGGTTGGAAACAAGGAGCACTTGAACCCTTGGATGTCACCATGGGTCGATACTATTCACTCCTACGTCGATGCCCTAGCCATGGTTACTCTTAGAGGGAACAACTTCGCCACATCATAGATGGCTCATAGTAGAAACAAGAAGAACCCTTGGGATGTATGCCCAAGGAAAATTGTCTGAAATGAGAGCTCATCAGATCCAAAGGTTAATTGAGTAGGTAGCCAAAGAAGAAGGTGAGCTACGAAAGAAAGAAAGTGTTGAAGAATATAATAGGAACCCATCTATTAGAAAATGAGAGGTCTAATTTTGTGATAGGAGGAGTCACAACTTAATGAAGTGGTGAATAGAAAGACCTTGCCCATCCAAAAATCTGTTTATGATATTTTAGCTAAGTTTGACAAGTTATGGAACTCTTTAAATGAAAAGTTTCAAATTGCTTTAAAGATTGCCAAAAAATATAAAGAGAAAAATAGTGATTGTAATCATAGATAGTGAAAAGAAGCTAAATGTGCCCACTAAAGAGGTAAGGGCAAAGCTACTGTAGTAGAGGAAGTTGTGGATTTTGACTCTGATGATGAAACTGAATGTAACATCTATCAATATGAACATCCAAAGGGATGTTACCCTGTGGTGTCACACTTACAAGAGTCTGAAGTGTACACATTAAATCCTTGCTTAGCAAGTATGCAAGCTCCAAGAAAATTGTCTTACCCTTAAGGCAATCCAAGATAGTTCCACCAGCAACAACAAGCTTACTACCCAAGTGAAACTCCTCCACAATCATGGGGAATACCATCGCCAAGGCATTAGTACCCTTATAGGCAACTAGATCCATATGAGTACTATGTTCAGCAGTCTTTCTCTCTTAGAAGTTCTACAAGTCATGCCTCATTTTAGCATCACTATTACCCTCTAGAGTATCATCGAATACATTTACCATCTACTCGAGGGGAAAACCCATATCCATATCCTTATCATCCTCCACATCCCTTTGCACCTACACCTCCACCTTCAAATCAGTTACCTCCTGCTCCAGTCATGTAGGGTGAAATTTCTCCATAGCTACAACAACAAAATGCTATAAGGGCTATACACTCACAACTAGTTTTTCAACTAAGTGGTCTAGATAATTGATCAAGGAAACAACCTTTCTTTTGGCCTAGTAGTTCTCTCTAGCCCTCACAACCTACTCCAGCTGATTGTCTTGCATCTCCATCACCCTCAGCCTTTACATCAAATACCTTTGAGTTCCCTTCAAACCAAGTACCACCTAGGATTTGCATTGTAATGTTAACCCATGCTATTTCTAATTGGATCAAGGTTGGCAGCCTTCCTACAAAATGATCCAATCCAAGAAGTCCACTCATCTATCTATAGATTGCTGGACAAGAGCCATGCAAAGCTCTTCTTGACTCTGGTTCCAAAGTTAACCTCATTTTCCATGATATGTCCAAGGCTTGGAACTTACCACCTCTTAAGAAGAGCAACATCTATTTAAAATTAGTAGATTAGTCGATTACTATCCCTTTGGAATTAGTAGAGGAAATTGTGACCATAGTCTATGGGTGGTCCTATCTTATTGATTTTCTAGTAATCAAGGTGAACAATTGTAAAAGTGACTTCCCCATCATTATGGGAAGGGCTTGGTTAAGCATGGTCGATGCACGAATGGGTATAAGGGACCTATCTCTCAAAATATCTAAGAAAAATGAGCTAGCGAAGATTAAGAAGAAGCGTATTCCATGCATCCAATACAACGATAATGGGTGCAATTACATGCAAAGGATTTGGTCCATCAAGAGCACATATATTAAGGCATGTAGCCATTGTGCACAAGAAATTAATATTCAATAGTGTCTCTATGTAGTAGCCACAAAGCAAGAGGGCACCCAGTGGCTGATAGCTGATTCAGATAGTAGCACAATATGCATGGAGTCGCTAAAAGCTTAACATGTGCATATGTTGAAGGCATGGACGAAATTGAACAAGTTAATTCCCAACTCTCTAATGAAGATGATGATACCTGTTGGAGAGAGTTGGAGATCCCTGATCATTTCAAGGAGGAGCCCTTAGATCTAAAAACTTTACCAACCAATATGGAGTATGCATTTTTAAAGAATGGTAAACAGGTCATCATTAATGCCAAACTTGCTCCTGAACAAAAAGAAAAGTTGCTGAAGGTGGTAAATAAATGGTCAATAGCCTTTGATTGGTCATATCCAGAACTAACAAGAATCGATCCAAGGATATGCTAGCATTGCATCTACATTAGCTTGACCATGAAGCCTAAAAGGCAACCATAGAGGTGGTTGAATCCAAAATTAAAGAAAATCATGAAGGAGGAGATAGAGAAACTCCTCAAAGTGGGGTTCATCTATCCAATCGTGGATAGTGAGTGGGTTAGTCCACTCATAGTAGTACCAAAGAAGTATGGAAAATGGTGGGTTTTCATCGATTTTAGGTTGTTAAATATGGCAACATTAAATGATCACTTTCCTTTGCCATTTGTAGACCAAGTGTTAGATACCATATCCAGGCATTGTTATTATAGTTTCTTGGACAATTATAGTGGCTATAACCAAATCCAAATTATGCCAGAAGGCCAAGCCAAGACAATATTCACAAGTCCCTAGGGGACTTTTGCATACTATAAGATGTCATTTGGCCTATGCAATGCCCCTACAACATTCCAAAGCTTGATCTTGAGTATCTTTCAACAACAAATTGGTAGTCATGTTGAAATTTTGTCTAAGGAATAACATGCCAACCAGAGATTGTTAAAGATGTCTAGTCATTCCTTGGATACACTGGTTACTACTGGCATTTTATGAGGAATTTCTCTAAGATTGCAAAGCTGGTAGAACTTACAAAGAAAGATGCACCTTTCATTTGGACTAAGGAATGTGAACATGAATTCCAATAATTAAAGAAGAAACTTGTAGAAACACCAATCCTACAAGCACTAGACTGGTCCAAACCATTTTATACCATGATAGATGCATCTAACTATGCTTTGGAAGTAGTTCTCACATAGTTAGATGATAAGAAACATCCATATTATATCCACTATGCGAGCTAAAGCATTATGGGGGCACAGTTAAACTACACCATCATGGAGAAAGAATTAATGGTAGTGGTGTACATGCTAGAAAAGTTTAGACATTATGTGCTAGGTTACAAAGTGTTTGTGCATATAGACCACAATGCAATTTGCTTCCTTATGAATAAGTCAATAGTGAGCCCTCATGTTATACGGTGGCTTGTGATCTTGTAGGAATGCAATCTTACTATGGTAGATTGAAAAGGAACCAAGAATGTGGTTGTTGATCATCTTTCTCACTTAAGATGGGATAACAAAGAGGAGGAGAGCCCACTCTTTAATCAGTTTCTAGACAAACTCCTCTTTATTGGAACAATAAGTGAACAAACACCTAAAAAAGTAATATGGTTTAATGACATCCTTACATATCTTCTCATCCAAGAGATGCCATAGGACTTGGATTATAGGAAAAAGAAAAAATTTCTTTATTGGGTCAAATACTTCATGGAAATCAATAGACATCTTTACAAGGTGTGTGCCGATGGCTTGATCCATTCGTGTGTCCTTGATAAAGATCAATTGCACATTCTTCAGGATGCTAATGAAGGGCCTTGCGAAGGCCACTATGCAAGGAGATGCACAACCATAAAAATCTTGATGGTAGAATACTATTTGCCCATAACCTTTAGGGATGCCCCCCAGTTCATCAAGTCTTGTGAACATTTTCAATGTGACGGGGGGATGATCACTCACATGAAAGATCCTCAACAGTGGATTCAACCACTGGAACCTTTTGACATATGGGGCATTGACTTCATGGGTTCCATCACACCTATGTCTAATGGGAAAGTATATATTATAGTAGTAGTTGAGTACTACACAAAATGGGCAGAAGCAACAACTGTTACTAATTGTACATCATTCACTATTGCCAAATTTATACAATAAAATATCGTGAATAGATTTGGGGTGCCACGTTCACTAATTTTTGATAATGGAACTCATTTCACAGGTGGCACATTTAGAAAATTAATGCAACACTTGGGGGTAGAACATAAGTTAACAACACCTTACCACCCCCAAGCCAATGGTCAAGCAGAGGTAACCAATGAGGAGATTACAAAAATACTAATGCAAACCATTAGGAAATATAGGAAGGACTGGAGTACAAAACTTAATGATGCACTCTAGGCTTATCATTTAACTTGGAAACTTCCTATTGACTATTCTCCCTATGAGTTAGTGTATGGAAAACTTACAATACTCCCAATTCAATTTGAGCTCTATATACTCTTAATGACCTATGATCTAATCCTTGACCTAAGTTTAGCACAAAAGGAAAGATTGATTAATCTAAACATGCTAGAAAAAAATTGCTTAGTGGCCCTCTTCTTGAATTAGGTGAACAAGGCATTCATCAAGCAATGTCATGACCTTAGAATTAGGAAACTAAAACTTTAACCAGGAGATAAGGTTCTTTATTGGAACTTCACACATGTACCCCAAAAGACAAAATTCAAAACATTGTGGGAGGGACCTTATATAATTGATCAAACCTTTCCCACTAGGGACATGATAATTTACAAACTTGATAGCCCAAATAAAAAAGCAATTGGTTAATATCCAACAAGTCAAACCTTTTCTAGAACCAAGATAGGGTAGTGTAACTACCTTCTCATCGAATGGACACCCACATTCTATTTTTTGGATCTCCCCCCTCCAACTTGGTCATGGGGGAGATGGCCATCCATGTTGACCATTACCATGGCCTCTCAGTTTTTCTACATTTTTGATTTTACAAATTTTTTATTTTTAGATGTTTCTAATTTTACACCATCTTTAGTACCTTTAAACCTTCTTGATTATTTTACAGTTTCTTATATATTTTACCTTGTTTTGTTTACTTTGTTTTGTTTTATTTCAATGTGATATTTTCTCATTTTTGCTAATAAATTTGCTTTATTCTCACAGGACATAATGCTACTGTTGCTATTTACTAATGATGGTTTATGCTTAATGAGTGATTGTTGATGTCTTGTTTCTATTTTTGAATTCTGATGTCTGATGACTTTGACATGGTTTTATTTTTTTCATGGAACAAGCAATGAGTCCACATCATCCACCCATCCAATGAACTCTATGGTTTTCCTTAGTCTATGGTAGTTTTGGAGTTAGGAAGGATTCAAAGGTTCATAAAGGATGTGACTTCAAGGGAACTCAATATTCTTTTTACTCTTCTTCTTGCTTGAGTGCTTGAGTGTCTTTCATGGACTTCTTACTTTTCCATACCACCCAATGATAAGAAGACAAATAACATTGTTGCATGGTGTGGTTCCCATCATTCACAAAAGAAAAAAAAACGATGGGAATTCAAAGCACATCCCTTCAACATGAATAAGTCATCGCATGATGTGGTTCTTAATTCAAAAAGGAAAAAAAACAAATAAACAAATAATGGGAATTCAAAGCAAACCTCTTGCACAAATAATAGGACTACAAGCACTGGTTATGGGACTTGAACAACACTACGCTTGAAGGTCCCCTCTAACTAAGGCCCTCTCTCTCTCTCACTGCCTACTTCTTCTTTCTTCTTTTTGTGGAATGGTGGTTGTTTTGTGGAAGCACTCTTGTGTCTCAAGTGGGTGGATTAATCTTAGAGTGGTGATGTGAAGTCATTAAAAGTGGATAGTCTTGGTCTAGACTAAGGATGGAACTTCTCGGTCATTTTAACCACAAATTCCACAAGGGACTTCAGATGACCTCAATTTGGAACTCCATTCCACCTTCTTTATCATCCATCCATTCTACCATAATTCACCTCATTGCTAGGTTCTATGTTATACTCTATGTCTTAGTCTAATGTGTTGGGATTCTTGAGTGGATTCTTTTGGGTTGGTCCTTAACTTGTCATGATCATTAAATTGACTATGGGACCCACGGACTCCTTAGTTGAGGTTATGCAAGGGCAAAAAGAACATGAACCTGCTATGGGAAGGACCCACTTGCATAGATTTTAGCTTGGTTAGTTAAGGTTCCTTACCTTTGACATTGCTACAATTCTATATTTCATAATTTCCATTATGTAAATTGCTCAGTACTTCTTAATTTTTCATTGCATTCATCCATTAAATTAATTTTTCTCAATTTTTTCAAATTTATGAACTTCAATGCCCTCTTCTCATGATTTCATACTATTCTTGGTCCTCTAAGCTTTCATTTGACCCCAATTTCATCAAAAAATTCCTTGTATTTTAAAAGTTTGATCAAAGTCAATGGTGGTCAACAGCTATGTTGACGAGGCCTTGCCAATGTAGTGCAAAAATACTATATATACTATCGAACACTTTGGAATTTTTTTGCAATTTTCTCATAACACACAAGGAATTTTTGCAATTTTTTAGAGCCAAAAACCTTCTAGAGCCCATAACTTTCAAACTATTTATCCAAATCACTCTGTTTTTTGATCCTGGACTTACTGGAGGTAAGATCTTTATCATGGGGGCCACAAACCTTAAGGCTTCTAATGAAATTTTTGAAAATTTTTTCTAACTCCCCCCAAGGGTTAGTAACCTTAACAACATAAAAATATTAACTCTTTTGATAGTTAACCCTTCCAACAGCCTCCGGGATACTTTATCAATGATAATGCATAAATTAAAATAATAATTAAGTCCATTGGATTAGCCATAATCACAACTTAGCCAAGTGTGACTACCCTCAAGAGTTAAGGTATTCCAATTGTTTTAAGGTTACACAATAATTGCTAATCCATGATCTTATTATGATTACAGATGACACCCAAACAAAAGCATCCGTAGGAAAGAGAACCCTCACAACCATGAGAGAAATGGCCCAAAGTTAGAAGGGGCCAATAGGAACAAGGCCAAGAGCAACAAGAGGTGACCCATGCAACAAGACCTTTTTGTGAGGAGCCCAAAGTGGAATTTGTTTGATAGATTCTAGAGGAAGAAGTGCCTATAGAACAATCCCAATGAGGAGAAGCACTTGGACCCATGCCAAGGCTTGAGGTCACTCTGACTCAAGCTTGCCTAGACATCATCAAGTCTTAAGAAATCCAAAGATGAGTTCTTCAAGAGATAAACTTTAGGCCATTTTTGGAGAAAGCTCCAGAGGATGTCAAGACACAATTGCAAGCCTCTCCTATGTGACCAATCTCTTTTGGAATAGCTAAAGGCCAGGGTGCATTGTAAAAATCAAGAACATTCAAGTGTCTTACTTGGAAGAAGCCATTGCACAGGCACTAGGATTGCCAAACATTAGAACACAGTTGGCGAAAATATCAACAAAAGGTGATCCTGAGGTAAAAAGGGAATGGACCCAATGATGCTACAGGGTTGACCGTAAGGAGTATGGTGAGCTCACACCAGTGGAGTAGATTTATTTGAAGATTGTGACCTATCACCTAAATCCAATGATGAGGCCAAGCAAGGTGACTTCTTTCTCTTCCCAAGTATGTGCTGCTCTAAGCAAGAAATTTTCCATTAACCTTCCACAACTGATTTATTTGGAGATCGAGAAGCACTTCAAGGAGAATAAACATAGAAGAAAGACCTTACATTTTTCGTGCCTTATTAGAAAAATTTGTAAAATGATAGGCATTGTTTGCTATTCTAATGAGACTCTCAAGCATGCTCCTCTGGCCTCATGAATAGAAATCATGAAGGATAAGACACCAACGACCACTCAAGAAGAGGAGTTGCCACCACCACTACCCACTCAAGAGATAACATCAGAGGCTTGCGCAGTCCTTGAATGTTTGCGTCAGATCTAAGAATAGCTCTTAAGTGAACAAGAGCAACAAATAGGAATGAGTGGGATGGGTCCATTTATGTATCAACCAACAATGAGTCACCTTAATGAGGTGGCCTGAATAGTTATTTAGATGGAGAGGGGTGGTCCCATTTTCTCTACCTAAAGAACGTAGCTAACTTTGAGGTCAGATTCAAATGCTCGAGACATGGTAGTATCACTAGCAGCAAACCATCTATTCCTAGAAATCTCTGGGAATGCTACCACTTTCTCCATCTGGTTGGAGGAAGGTGAGGAGGCAACTATCTTGGTGATGTAGCACCAAGGGTAGGAGACAGTAGAAGAAGTGGTAGTTGACTATGTAGCTAAAGCACTAAATGCACATGTGGCATTTATACCAAATATATTTGCACTCCAAGATGTGTAGACATCTATAGGCATGGTCAGAGGAAAATTGAACACAACCTAGCATGAACAATTGCTAAAATGACTAGTAGGAACTGGGCAACCGACTTTGGATATCTTTGATCTCTTAGAGAACATCATTATAGCTTAGTCAGAGTTGCTGAATGTAATGGGTAGATGCATCATTTTGGAGGGGCAACTAGAAATGGCCCAAGAGCAAAATCAACGCTTGGCCATGGAGGTTGTTGGACTTCATGTCCAACTTGCAGAACAAGCAATCCTTAGCCCAACAATGACAAGAGATGAAACTATCAAACAACTTCAAGAACGATTTCAAAAGGCTAAGGAGGAACCAGTAATGGCTATCTTCAAACAATCCATTGCAGAAGCTGAAATGCATTCAATCAAAAATGACTTGAATTAGATGTGCTAGGAGAATGAAGCGTTGACCATGTAAAATCATCGCCTGTGAAATGTTGATGCTCATAGAGATCAAATGCAAGAGTTCATTCATCAATAGCAAGAGCAACTTGCCAGAGTCAACACTAAACTAGGGAAATTGGCCGTAGAGAATCACAATCTGTCAATGAAGGAGGTACACACCTTGTGACAAAAGTCTACCATCGAGATCACTACCTAGAAGAACAAAGCCTTCAAATTTGAGAGAGTGAAAAATCACTACAAGGACTAGGTTGGGTTGCAAAAGGAAATTAATGAAAAACAAATCTAGATGACAAAGAAAAAAGTAAATGAAGTCCTTTAGCAACTCCAGCAAAGAAGAGAGATGTGGCAGCCCTTCCTTGGTGGGATTGACGGCTACAACAAAGCAGAGATCCGTTTGAAGGAGTTGTAGATCAAAGAAATGACAGAGTATATGGAATTAACCAATCTTTGTTACGCAAACCTGGCAATGCTGATAGGTGGGCGACCATGGTCAGAATTGAAGAAACAAGTGGCTAGCTTGTATTTGCTATACAAGGTCAAGTTTAAACACCACAAGGACACCAAGCAAAAGCTTGAGACTACTAACGTTGAACTTAAAGTTCTCAAAGGGTGATTCACAGATCATTGATCTATCATTGAGGACCTAGCTAGATGGATCAATGACTATCAAGAGCTGAAGAACACAGTGAGAGAATTTGACATTAAATGCAAACAGTTCGCTACCTAGTTTATCATTGCCAAGGAGTTGTTTTCAACGATCCCGTGTCCTTGGGATGTGCCTGTTCCAACCCACATTGGGAAAACTATGTGGACAGTGCATGTTCCTAGGAGTAAGGATGAGAAAATGAAAGCACTACTAGATGCTTTCTGCTTCCCACCTAAAGTTGTAGTAGCAACAGGACAACTGCAGCCACCTCAACTACCACCAATGCCTGAAGTTGATGAAGGTTCCTCAAAGCCTTAGGAACCACCATTGCCTAGGACCATTTGATCTTCTCCAACAAGCTTCACACCATCAAGGAACATGTTATCCAATTTTTGAAGAGTTGTGTCATGGTGTTCAGTTTTGTGTCTTGAACACCACCATTTTTGTAATGTGTTCAATTGTACACCCGGGCACTCCATTTTTTATCAAGTTAGTCAATTTTTTTTATTGAAGAAAAGTTAATGAATAATCCCATACCTTCCCAGTTTTGTAAAAGAACTCGAGGATGAGTGATGAACCGTGATATCGCGTACGCGATATTGCATACATGATATCACAGCCACCACGCGATATCGCATACGTGATATCATGTCTTGCCTCATCTTCTATAAATAAGAGGTGGCGTCCTTAGTTCCACAAGTTAGAATTAGACCCTTAGCTATATTGTTATAGTTTAGTCATTCTATAGTTAGAATTATTTTTGTGTGCCCGCAATAGGAGTCATAGAGTGAACGGATCTTTATTCAAGCAATTTGTACCTGAACACAATTTTGTGTACGGCAATAAAGATGAACTTTCTGATAAACCTTTCAACATACAGATTAAGCTAATTAGTAATTAATTATTGTTTAACACTTTTCTAGTTAATTAATATCTTTCTCAACCTTCAACCCCCTTAGTTAAATACACTCAGTACGACTACTTCGAGCATGCATGTAGCACTTGGTAACCTAGTAACAATTAGCGTTTGGTAACTCTAGCAACGTTGCACTGGTTCAAGATGTGTACGGCAAGTGGGAACGAATACTGGTGTTAGGAACATTTAGAACTTAATTAATGAATAGTTAATGTAAGTTAGCCACTTAGTTCTCTCTCCCTCTCCTTTATTAGCAGAAGACATAAAAAATACAAAAGCTATAAAAATCATATACCTCAAGCTTACTTAACCATACAACCGTGACAATACAAGTAAGTTTGGGAAGACAACGATTGATTAACCCTGAGTGTTCCGTTAAGGCGCATAAGCACTTGGTCCTTGGAGTTCAATTGGATTGTGCATGAAACACTCATATTCGTATGGTTGAGTGTAAGGGTACCTCGCCACTCATGAATGAGGTTTCATTTAGTCATGGGGGTATGATGAGTCATCATTGGTTGGTTGCATTGATGGGGCCTCGTCAACACATCTCGCCCTATGTCGACTAGGCCCCATCGACACAGTGTCTATCCATCGCCTATAAATACATGCCTACCAGTTGCATTTATGAAAATCTAGATTTCAATAGCAATGAAGCTTTCACATTTTTTCCATTTGAAAGTTAAAATTTTTTCCTTGGAGTACCCATAGTAGGAGTCATCGAGTATATGGATCTTTATTTGAGCATTGTTATACCTAAGCACGACAGTGTGTGCGATAATAAAGACGAGCTTTCTGATAAACCTTGCAGCACTTTGGATAGATTAGATATTTTATTTATGCATTGACTGCTTTCAATTATTTATTAAATGTTTTCAATTAATTATTAATTATTTTCTAGTTACTATGTTAAATAAGCAATTAGGCCAGATAGATTACACACATAAGTATGATCACTTCAAGCATAACATGTATTTGCTTGGTAATCTCAATAGTGTTATTGCTTGGTACACCCAATAGCATAGCGTTTGGTCGCCCAACAATGGATACGTGGGTTTAGGATGTGTACGGAAGGCGGGAACAAATACTTATGTTAGGATTAGTTAAATGATTAGTTAATTAGTTAATTTAGATTAGTTAACTAAATTCCTTTTTATCTACATTTCAAACACTCGATTATAAAACATAAAAATGATCCAAATCGAATGCCTCAATTACACTTAACCATACCAACAAATGTCACAAATGTAATTGGGAAGACAATGATTGACCTTACAGCTAGATTCACTTCCTAAAGGGTTAGTGCACTAGAAATGACAAAGTCCATAGAATTTGACTGGATCATGCGTGAACACTTGTGATTCATATGATTGGATGTAGAGGTGCCTCATCGCTCATCAACCCCCCTTCCCTAAAACATGTATTATTAAAATGTTGCAGAACAGATTTCCTCATAAGAAAATAATAAATCTATAGCCAATTTTTATATGAGGTGTTCAAACTACTATCATTGTTTCTAGGGAATTATATAGAAGATATGTTCAAGTTACATGGCTATTGAATATGTTTGTTATCCTTAAAATTTATTGGTACTAATGTATTTTGCACAAGTTAATTAATCTAACAAATCCTTTAGGTTTATATGGATGTAATAAACTTTCAATTTTAGTTTCAATTTACTATAGATGCTTGTTTTTTCATTCTCTTTTTATTATAGAAGAGGCATGCATCTTAACATAGTTCTGTCCATTTAAGTAGGCATAGTGCTATCAATATGACACCACAACCTCCTCTTAATCATAAGTGTTCAAAGAAAATTCCATTGACATCAATATAGTTTTAAGTAGCATTCAGCCAAGCATGGTGGTGAAGCTCATGAAGAGATGCAAACAATGAAGAAGTAAAATTAGAAAGGTCAAAATAGACATGATGGTGATAGAGTCTTGTTTTGCATCCACTTCATTAACTATGCTAGATGAAAAATGCTCTTCATTAGGCTACTAGGATGTGCCAATTACCTTCACAAGCATGATCCAGCCTATTTTGAGTATTTTGAAAATTTCCAATGATAATTTCCTCAATAACCTTACTACCCAATTAGGGTTTCTTTACATAGCCTTTTGCCAAGAATGACAAGTAAGAATTTTGAAACAAGCTAAAATTTACCTTTATTTTTCCTTGAAAGCAACAAAATCTTGTAAGGACTCTACTTTATTGACACTTCCTTTAACCTTAGCCAAGTTGGTAGACCTAGTACAAGCCTAGGAAAATAGTTGCATCTCATGATAATGGTTAATAAAGAGATTCAACATGCCCTTCTGTTCACCATGAACCATGACCATAGTCTTTGAAACACAAATAAGCTCCTTGTTGAGTTTGTCAGCCAAAATTGTTGGCATGTGAAAGTTTTCAAACCAATTATGTTCTAATTAGAAAAATATAGAAAATAAAATTCTATTAGACTAGTTTTATAATCAAGCAGGTTGAAGGAAATTGTCTTTGTTGTGCCTTAACTTCCATGTATGCCCTCTGTGCTAGCTCATGCATATTCAATGACCATTATTAGCCATGCTTACATGGCCAACAAGCTCGACAATCACAAGTGAGACCCAAGAACACTTTAAATAAAATAAAAAATAATTTCAATTTCATTCATGTAAATAGTATAGTGGTATGTTCTTTCAATATCAAGTAAGAGGTTAAAGGTTCAAGTCTCTTTATTTATTTTTACCTAATGATATGAACATATACTTAGAATTTTAGTAGTGAGCCATGGAAAGTTCTTTTCACAAACATGTCCAAAAAGGAAAACCTAGAAATAGTGATTGTTGGAATGACATTCACCTTTCTAGCTAGCTTTTCTTCCCTAAATGTGTTTTTATTTTAAGTTCAATTATCATCAAACATATTTCAAAGACTAGTTTTGGTGATAATTTTTGAAACTTCCATACAATTAAAGTTATTGTAGGCAAGCTCAATGGTTTATCTTTTTGGTGGATTGCAATAAACAATGAATCATTAGGAATTAAATACATAACTTTGTAGCAATTGACATTGGCTTAGCGTTAGTTCAATTTTAGCTTTTGAAATCTACATTTAATGGATTTCTCTTAAAGCTAATATAGCTTGAATGTGATAGGCTATGGGCTCTAATCAAGGTATACATTGTGGATAATAGGTTATGAATTCTATTCTAAGTTTGAAAAGAGTATATTTTGTATGATTTATTTAAAATAGTAACACTTTGAAGATTATGGTAATTGTGATGCTTTATGTCTAAACCTAAGAAGTTCTATTAGTTGTCTTAGTAATTCCTATAGTATAATGTTGTAATATAATAAATTTGAAGAAAATAGTATTGTTCACTAAGCTTCTACACCAAGGCTCTTACCAGTAAGCTAATTCTTACCACCAAGCTAATACCTCATTGTTAGTTATATCTAATAGTTGTTGGGACAAGGCTTGGATAATGATGATGATAGTAATGCATCAACATTTATCATGTGATACTAGTACATAATAGGTTAACAAGTTGTGTTTTCAAGGCTCTATTCATTTCCTTTATAATAAGGATCATTTCCCAAAGTTTCAATGCTCATCCTAAAAGGGCAAGGTTCTGGGAGGATTAGTTGATGAATGAAAGCTGAACCTCATTCAAGTAATTATGCCCAAGCTTGAACCTAAGTCTTATGACTTGAGAAACAAGTACCTTCTCATCCCTCTAAATGATGGTCCCTTGTTTATTTATTTTATAATGCTGTAATTGTATTATAAAGTTATAATTAGATGTTAGATATCAAACTAAAAACAAAATGGAAATTTTTTACTACTATCCACTAGACCCTTTGAATCTATTGAACTAGTTTTAGAATTCTTTTTTATGGATTTTTTTTTTTAAAAAATTATAAGTCAATGCTCCAAGTGAAATCAAACATGTTACCTATGTTTACCAACGTTAAGACTCTTACCACTAACCCAACACCTTATTTTTTTTTATTTATGGGATTGCTTCTATAGTCATATAGTATGAATGTTCAAGTTTTTATCATATTATTGACTTAAAGAGATCCATTGTTATTGCTTAATTGATATTTTAGAAATTAGTTTTAATAATAATTTACTTGTGTTTTATTAGATTGATGATTATATGTTATACCTTTTACCACTTAACATTCATACGTAGTGATCAATGTACATGGTACTAATAGCTTAAATTTAATCAAGAATGAGAAGTTAAATTACTTTTAACTCAAGAAAAACAGAATTTAAACTATTTGACAAGTGATCACATTTACAAACAAAAAGTTAAGCATTTTTTTTAGTTTATCAATCAATGTATTAATGATCCAAGATATCTTTTGTGTAAAATGGAAAATATTCCTATTTATTACTTTTTGAGCATTCTCTTACCAAACAATTTTAAATTTGGATTTTTCAATCATTTCTCAAAGAGGTTTTGTTTGGTGACATCACTCAACTATAACAATCTTTACACAACTTGCTTGGAGTTGTGCCATTTAAGTATGATTTTTCATTAAAATGTACTAATGTTTTCTATTTCTCTTAATCATTTTCAGTCTTGTAATTTTTCATATTATACTTATCTGAATCTTTTTTTTTTTAATAAAGTTTAATCATGTCAGTGTTTGAAACCACTAGATTATTAGCATTACTTTGGCCAATTAACTTTTGTAAGCATTAATTATTAATTAAAATTTCAAAATATTTTTTTCACATTCTAGCACTTATAAGAAGTCATTGTTTGCTTATCACAATTTAAACGTAGGTATAACATAAAAATATTATCAATTTTTAATGGAAACAAGTGGATACCTCCATTTCATGCTGGAGGCGTGATATCAGTCTCGTATGGCCAAAAATCTAAAATGCCCCCATAATACAACATTTTCTATATCACCTATAGTGGATGAGGTTATCTATGTTTAAAATTCAAACGTGTCCGCACAAGTACAAGATGAAACTTAAGAGCAATTTCATTAGAAAGTACTTGCAAAATTCATAGAAGCATATCTTAACCTACTTGTTATACTTGAGCTTTAAAAAGTTAATAATTACTGCTTGAGTGGTTATAAAATCCTCTCTTAATCGCTTCTTACATCCTGTGCAGTCCAGGATACTTCTCTGTTTTGTGCTCTAAGAGAATAAACAAATTGGATCCTAGTTATTCATCATTCCTCCAAATTGTTCCGGGACACCACACTGCCCATGGCAGTCTATGAAATGTTATCTACAAAATGAGTTATCCACAAGCTGTATGGTATTCACAGCCACCGGCACTACAGATATTTGAAAAGAAAAACAGCTTACTTTGGCCAGCACACTTCACAGTTAAATTGAAGCTTGTTTTCTCAATGTTTTCTCTATCTTCTCAGCCTTCAAATAATCCGAATCTCTAAGCCTCCCAACAGGAAATGGAGTTAATTCAATAACCAGATGGGGAGTTGGGAGTTCATCAAATAGTGCCCTAACATTATTACAACAAACACTCTGTGCATGTGCATTCTCCCTTCGGATTTGACAGCCCTATAAGTGGTAAAATTGGGAATAAAAAACATAAGTGTCTTAAAAACTTGAGATAAAAAATGATAATTGTGCATCAGTCTTACCTTGTAACAGCCCGAGCCCATTTTGCTGGGACAAGGTTAAAATGATCATGCCGACTTTACCTTATGACAAGCAGCATCTGTAAAAGTGTCATCATCTGACAAAAGATCACAAATTTCTCCTAGAAGCCTCCGACCCTCTGCTTTTGTGGGCACCCTGTAACTCCTCTTAAGAGTTCCCTTTGTTGTAGCACGCCATTTGCTTACTGCCCCTTTGATGTCTTTGATAGAGCGGCTTTCTATTGCACAACATATGAAATCAGTCAATGCTAAGGTTGCAATCTACATGCTTCTAATTTATAGTAAATATGAATTATGATACCGATCGACAATGGACTTTAAATAAAAGGGACTTTTTAAACCATCGTGTTGTTCTAAAGAATCTTTAAAAAAAAAAAAAACTATGAGCACAGAAATTAGGCAATGGAAATTTGTATTTTAGGAAGAGTGGAAATCTTCATTTGATAGGGTACTGTTCCAAAGTTCTATATACTCTGTTACTTCATGTTCCTCAACCAACCTTAAATCAATGGCAAACGACTGAAATGAACTGGAAGAGAACTATGTGAGTTAACCAAGAGGTCTTATGAACCACTTATAGTTCAACTTGAAAAAGACGTTATTCCTATTCCTGTTAAGACACTTTTGCCACACTGACTTTTAAGTCTTTTGTAATACAAACTTCAAAACTTGCTTGGACAATTACCGCAATATGAAACTTGCACAAAAACGAAAAAATCCCAACATGAATTTCAACATCAAATCAAAGTACACGGAACCCACCCAAATTTTCTATATGCAGGAACCAGAGCCAAAATAATAAAAAAACAAAAATAAAAAACAAAAATCACAACAGTATCCCTGCATTAAAACATACACTTAAAAACTTAGAAACATATGTGTTGAAACATAAAACTGTCCGTTCTTTTAAATAAAATTCATGTTTCATTAATAACTGTAAAATAAATGTATTATGAAATTGAAACTGAAATTTTATTAAGCAGATATACTTTCTATATCTGCTACTAGAAATGTGTATGTTGCAGGTTTTAAAAATATTATTTAAAAAATTACCCAATGTTCTTAATAACATTTTGAATAAATCAAACTAATAAGTGTTATATCCTACTTATATCTAATGTCCTCAAAATGCATTATTTAATCTTCATCATATCCTCAAAATTAATCTTCCATCATATCCTCAAAAAATGTGTTCACCTTTAATGCTATTTTGATTACATAATGTAACTATTTAAATTGCATTACACTCTCTCATCGACAGTTTCCTCACTTTATATAAGTTACATTTAGGAACTGAAGTCGAAAATTAATTTAAAGCTCAGAAATTATGTGTTTCGGAAACTAATCCATAACTTTTTTTTTAAACCACCACAGCCAGTGCACAATCTTTACCTGAGTTTTCAAGTATCAAACTGTTCAACCCATTTGGTATCCATTGAGAATCCGCAGACCCTGCACAACAGAAAAGTCAAGAAACCGATACCCAAACCCTAAAGCAGGAATCAACACGAGCAAAATCAAAATCATACATATCTCACAAAATAAGATCTAGAAAAGTAGATTTACCGAAATTGCAGTATCAAGTATTAACAGCGGGCTACTGAAATATTTGTACCAAAGAAAATTACAGAAGAACTACCAACCTGATCTGGGTCGAACTATGCCAGTCTTGAAGAGGGCATAGAAAATACAGAGACGCCCAGCCCACAAGAGAGGTTGCTCTGTCATATAAGCTCTCGGCAAAAATTTGAAAGATTTTCTGCGAACCTGCCTGAAATTTGAAAGATCACCCTCGTATCTTGAAATGGGGTTGGATATTTTTTGTTTCTTATTCCTGAAATCCCAGAGCTGACCTTCCGAGAGTAAGGCTCTGGGTACCGTACACTGAGCCTGTAATCCTATAACCATTTCATTCATAGCTGCGACTCCACTTGCAACTGCAGCATCCCTTCGATTTGATTAAACCAACTTACACTCTTATAATATACAGTGAACCCCAGAGTGATACATAGAATCCTGAAGGTTATCTAAATTTCATATGGCTTTAAAATCATCAGGCTTTAAAAATCTTTGATATTCCCAGACGTCAGTGCATGAGTGGAAAGGCTCAAGCCATTTTACCTTTGCGAAAATATTGCATCTGGCTCAATAAATTGCTATCATTTTCGATTGAACGCTTTAACAAACCATAGCTTAGAGCTAAATATTGGGCTAAGGTTCAATTTTGTTTGGCCGGTTAATCATAATGTGCAGCAAACAAAAATTAGATTCTATGGTACGTGGCTTATTGGTATCTTACCCTCTCTTTTGGGTATTCATGACCCAATATGACGATGGAAAGTATATTTACTAATTGTTTTAAATACTTGTCCCCTTGCTCTTACCTCTCAGATTTGGTGTAGTAGGTATTTATATGGTTTTATTTCATGATACTCCTCAACTTCAAGAATTTTTGCTTTATACTTGGCATTACTTGGCGTTGATGTAATGTGATTTTTCATAGAGATTTTCTAACTAATTTTCTTCCATTGTTAGTTCAAGGTGACATCATTCAATAGTTGATATTTCAACTAAATTTCTAAATATTTTTCTCTTTAGTTTTCTTTTTTATTAACATAAAGTCTTTGTGGCAAGATCTAATCTTTTTTTTACCCCAAAGGGGACATCTTCTAGGATTGGTGGAAAGGATAAAAACTTGAAAAGGCATTGCAAAACCATTGAGCCTTTCCTTTTTGTTCTTTTGGACTTTATCCTTTGCTTCTTTGCTTTTGGACTCTAAATTTTTATTTTTAATATCCACATGAGTCATGTTGAGCTTCACAACATGCACCCTAGATAATGCATTAGCCACCACATTGGCTTTCCCGCTCTTGTGCTTGAGCATGAAATTGAAATCCTATAATTGTGCAATCCACTTTATGTGTTTGGCACTCAACTTCTTTTGAGAATTGAGAAATTAAAGTGCTTTATGATTAGTCATCAAAGTAAACTCCTTGGACAACAAGTAATACCTCCAATGCTTGATTGCTTGAAGAATAGTAGACAACTCCTTCTCATATATGCTATATTTTTACCTTGGTTCATTCAACTTCTTTAAAAAGAAAGCAACATATCTTCCTTCTTGTGAAAGCATCCCTCTAGTGGCAAGTCCACTGGCATCCACATCCACTTGAAAAAGCTTCTAGAAATTTGGTATTATAAACACTAGTTCATTGGTTATCTTTACCTTGAACAAGTCAAAGCTCGTTTGGGTCTCATTACCCCATCTAAAACCTTGATTTTTAAGCAAAGAAAACATAAGCCATGACATACTACTAAAATTTTTTATGAACCTTATATAAAAACCTACTAAATTAAGAAATGATCTTACCTCCCCAACATTTCTAGGACTTGACCAATCTTTGATAGTCCTCATCTTGGTGGCTTTCATCCAAATTTGATTTTTAGAAAACACATGTTTTAAATATGTGATCTTTGTAATGATGAAAAAATTTGATGCTAGAAATCGAATTGATCCACATGAAATAGTTTTAACCTTAAGATCCAAAAGCCTCGGAAAAGGATCTAAGGCATCTTAGGCAGTCTTGTCGATCACCTAAGGACTTATGAACTTGTTACCAAATGAAATGAGTGTAAATAGGTGAGAAAATGAGTAAATGATAGATTTAACATTAGAGTTATGAAAACCAAGAAGCAATGCAGAAGATATGTGAAAATTGTGGGAAAAATTGCAAATTTTTGTATCAATTCTACAAGGCACAAAGTGAGAAAGTACCAAATTTGGAATTGAAATCATTCCATAAGTGATGAGATGTAGATTGCATAAACCGCGATATCATGGCCGACGCGATATCGCATCTTTCCCTACGATATCGCGTACGCGATATCGTGGTCCGCCGCCATATCTATAAATAAGAGGCGGCACTCCCCTCATTGATCATCCTAGGTGTAAAGTAGTGAAGCTCTGGCGGATTGATCACCCCAGAGATAGAATATTTTCCATGTGCCCGCAGTAGGAATCCATCAAGTGAACGGTTCTTTATTCGAGCATCTTTGTACCTGAACGCAAGTTGTGTACGGCAATAAAGATGAGCTTTGCGGATAAACCTTGCAGTGCATGGGTAGGTTTAATTAATGTTATTTACTGCTTTCCTAGTGACGCGGCATGAGTACAACTTGGTTACGAGCGTTGATGAACGTGTACGGCTAGCCAAGGAATCGGCTACTCATCGCAAATAGATTCTTTCAACCCTTTCCTCCTAGAGCGTAGGGCAAGTACGACTTGATTATGAGCATCCACGGATGTGTACAGCTAGTCAAGGAATTGGCTGCTTGTCACACATAGGTTAGTTAAGTGCCTCAGTACGATCGCTTCGAGCATGTGCGTTACGTGTGGTGATCCCAGTAACGATTAGCGTTTGGTAAGCCACAATTGCACAGTTCAGGGTGTGTACGGTAAGTGGGAACGGATGCTGACGCTAGGACTTAGTGTTGTAGTTAGAATTAGTTAGTTTCTCAACCCTTTACTCTCATAGCATAGGCAATAAACCGTAAAATACCAAAAAAATCATACACCTCAGACTTGCTTAACCATACACCGTGACACATACAGGCAAGCCTGGGAAGACAACGAACGATTAACCCCAAGTGTTTCTTATGGTGTTAAGGCATTTAGTCTATGGAGTTCGACCGGATCGCACGTACATGCTTGTATTTGTATGGTTGAGTGTAGGGGTACCTCATTACTCATCATTGGCGCCGTTGCCGGGGACTAAGTGTTTTTTCGCCAATTGAACATAAGGGATATCACTCACATCGTTGTGAGCTCTAACGAACCTTCGGGTTAATCAGTTAATCAAGAACATAATTAACGGTAAACAACACACCATTAGAATGGCTTCTTCTCATGAAATCAACTCACCTAAGGGCAATACAGAAGACAGTCAGCATCACACACATAACCAAGATTAGCCATGTCCTAAACAGTATACGATAACTTATACTCATCCTGATGAGTATATTCCTGATTACACTTTTACTGTCCATCAGGATGAACAGTTGCACTGGAGAGATTTGTTTGGTAATATAGTTTTACCACCAGATCGATCCGTTTCGAACATGCTTTTCTGTGGATTGGCATAGAGTGGCATGCAGGACTTATTTGCTGAATACATTGCTGGAAGATATCATATGAGGGATTATCATCCCACCGCTTTGCAACGTATGAGGGACGAAAGGCAGGAGAGCCAACATTCATTGTTGAATGGCAAGGTCCCCCATGTCATTAGTGAAATAGGAGACAAGGAACCCCTCACAATGGGTTTCTTAGAAAATGATGTTCCTCCTCCTCACTCTGGTGAAGAGGATAGGCATCAGGGCCTTCGATCAGCTGTACATGCTACAGGCTCTGATCCCCGTGAGCACCAACTGTTCATGGCAGGAACAACCACTCACACTAAGGACGGACACTTGGCTCGTTACAACGATCAGGGCCGAAGCAGCCGATGAGAAGGTAAGAAACATCGCCATGGCAATGGATCCCCTTCCTCTTCTCCTTCATCTCCCCATTCACACTCTCCTTCCACATCTGGGTGCAACCATCGTGAGCATAACGGAGAGGGTAAAAGTAAAAAGGAAGATGAAATACCTCGACAAGAAGGTCGAGAGGAGTTAGGACAAGGGCAAGGACGTAGGGAGAGTAGGGAACCACCACGAAGACATCACAGACACCATGATAGAGATGATCATGATGAACCCCTACTTGCAACCCGAAGCATGCTAGACATCAGAGAGGCAGTTAGGATTCCCACAAGGCACTTAAAGGATAGCAGGATCAAGTGTTTGGACATAAATAATATCCCACGTTTTGAAGGGGGATACAACGCTGACCCTTAACATCATTTACAAGCATTCCACGATGCCTGTGCCTTGCAAAATATAGATAATGAGTGGCAGAAGCTCAAGTTGTTCCCAAGGACACTCACCAAAGAAGCAGAGAGCTGGTACCGGTCCTTAGAACCGGAAACCATCAGGAGGTGGAGTACGATGCTTGAATTGTTCAACAACAAATATCAGACATACTCCAGAGTGTCCAACTTGCGTAAGTAGATCCAAGGTTGGAAACAAGGTGCTTATGAACCCTTGGATGCTGCCATGGCCCGTTACTATACATTGCTACATCGTTGCCCAGGCCATGGGTACGCTAAGCAGGATCAACTTCGCCACATCGTGGATGGGCTAAGAAATGAAACGAGAAGAACTCTTGGGCCTTACACCCAAGGGAGACTTTCCCAACTGAGAGCCCATGAAGTTGAAAGGTTGTTGGAACAAGTAGCACATGAAGAGGGTGAGCTACGGAAGAGAGAAAGTGCAGAAGAATACAATCGTGATCCCTCCCTTCGCAAGAAGGGAGTGAAATTCTGTGATGAGGAGGATGAGTTACCACTCGAAGAGTTGGTGAACCGGAAAACTATGTTGATCCAAAAGTTAACAATGGAGGTATCGGCTAAGGTAGACCAAATGTGGGATTCCTTAGACTCACGAATAGAAACAGTCTTGAAAATCGTAGAAGAGTCTAAGGTAGAACAAAGTAGTGATAAAGGCAAAACCAAGCGGAGAAACTTAAGCCCTGCACATAACAAGGGTAAGGGGAAAATTCCTATCTCCGATGAGGTTGTAAATTCTGATTCAGACAATGATAGTGGATGTGAGGTCTGCTACTATGACCATCCTAAGGGATGTTGCCCAATTATCTCACATCTATAGGAGTCTGGGGTGTATGCACTAAATCCAAGACTTAATCAACGACAAACACCCCGAAGGTTACCTTACCCACAAGGTAACCCAAGGCAGTTCTACCAACCCTTGACATATTATCCAAGTGGAATGCCTCCATAGCCCATTGGACAACATCAGCAGTGGCAATACCCATAGTCATGGGGGATGCCACCGCCAACACATCAATACCCTTACCGACAACTTGATCCTCGCATTATTATGTGTAGCAGCCAGTTTCTCCAAGTGACTCTATGGGTCACACTACCCCCCAACGTCACTACCAAGCGCGGGAGTACTTTAGAAGGACTCCTTCTCCTCCAGGAGACGTCTCACATTCAGTCCATCCTCTGACTCCATCCGCACCTCTTCCTCTGGTAGTTCCCATACAACCTGTTTCAACAATGCAAGGGGAATTGCCTATCCAACCGCAGCAACATAACGCCGCGAGAGCTGTAAATATTCAGCGTGTAAATATCCATCCAGGTACTAGTTCTGGCGATAACTGTACAAAAAAGAGTCCTTTTTTCAGAACTAAGAGCCCAGACAAACTCTCGCAACAACAAGCGGATGAGTACATGTATAGGCCTCTAACCACTAACGCTTCGGAGAACCCTTCAGTCCAAAGGAGTGTAACGCATACGGTTATGTTAACACATACCGTAACTGACTGGATCAAGGTAGGCCACCTTCCTAGGAAACTAATTGACCCTGGGAGTCCCTTTATTTATTTGCAGATTGTTGGAAATGCACCACATCGGGCTCTTCTTGACTCAGGTTCTGGAGTCAACTTAATTTCGTAACAGATGTATCACACCTGGAACCTGCCCCAACTTAAGAAGAGCAACATCCAACTAGAGCTAGCAGACTAGTCCATCACCATTCCCTTAGGATTGGTGGAGGATGTTATTACCACTGTGTGTGGTTGGTCCTACCCAGCTAACTTTCTAGTGATCGAAGTGAACAACAACGAAAGGGCCTTCCCAATTATAATGGGAAGGGCATGGCTAAGCACAGTAGATGCATGCCTTAGGATCCGCGATCTATCCTTGGAAATCTCTAAGATAAACATATGTGGAAAGATCGAGAAGAGGATAGTTCCATGCATCACATAAAGTGATTCATCGGGTGATGACATGGAGGAAATGTCTCCATGTAACACGTGTGCCCAAGAAACTCTGCAACAAAGATGCCTGTATGTAGCAACCACACAAGAAGTAGTAGACACCCCGTGGTTGACAGCTACTCGTAGGAGCAGAAAAATATGCATGGAACGAACTAAGGAAACTCATGCTAACAACTGTGGCATAGATTCATTGGAACGAGAGCGTCGCCAACTTCCACCCCTTACCTGAAGATCATCAATTGGGAGGAGTTGGGCACTTCTCAGAAATTCCAATAGGCGCTCACTATTTCGGATCTCTCCCTTACAACTCAGTCATGGGGGAGATGGCCACCTATGCTAACCATATGGGGCCCTNTTCTCAAACCAAGGAAGGACTCAAGGATTGCAAAGGGTGTGACTTCAAGGGAACTTGATGCTTTGGTGTTGGTCATTCACTTGGGTGCTTGGTTGTTTTCTTCTTGAGTTTTCTTACCATTCCAATGTTACCCAATAATCGAAAGTTGAGAAAATAAAAATAAAGAAGTCTTTGCATGGTGTGATCCCCACGCATAAAAACACAAAAAAAAAAGAGAAGAAAAAAAAGGGAAAAAGAAAAAAAGTGAGGATTCAAAGCACACCCCTTAGACAAAATAAAATTTGGGCTGCAAGCACTGGTTATGGAACCAAAGTGTTTTCTCTAACTAAGGCCCTTCTCACTTCCCATTCTCTCCTTTGTTTCATCGAAATGGTGGTGGCTCTTTGAAGATGCATCCTTGTCATCCAAGTGGATGATTTAGCCAAATGCATTAATGCAAAGTCACTGGAAGTGGTTGGTTTGAGCCCAGAGTTGGAATGAGATTTGCCAAGTCACATTAATCATATAACACACAAGGGGCTGTACACCACCTTGTTCTTGGGATTCCATTCCACTTCTCTTTTCTATCCTTCTCTCCATTGTTCACCTCATTGCCAGTAGTATCATTAGTGTATATACTTTGGTTGATGCATTTTTTTCTTTTTGGTAAATTCTTGCGGTTAAGACTTTAACTCTTACTCCAAAGGACATTCCCAGAGCCTACGGACTTTGTGAATGTGGGATTGTCAGGGCATTAAGGGCATGAGCCTGCTTTGGGGAGGACCCACTAACATTCCTATTTGGAACATTAGTTAACTTCTTTTCCTTAACATTTTTCAATTAATTTTATTTTGTTTATTTCCATCTTGACATCCACTTCACTGATGCCATAGTTGTCCCTTTTTACCTATCTTTCTTACTCCTTTTCTTTCTCCTTTCTAACGCTACCAGAGGTTCGTGATTAGTCATGGAGGTATGGGGCTTGATTTTTTGATTTTTCTCCTAAGCCCTGAATTTTTTCATTTTTCTTCCTAACCCCTACACCTTCGGTAGTCATCAATAACATTTTCCCAGATCCATATCAACCATACCACAACCTAGCCAACGAACCTACACCGAAGCAAGGTATTATTTACTTAATGATTCAATTACCCTTGCTAATATATGATTGTGTTGTGTGTGTAGATGGCAATCATGCAATAAAGGAATGGATCTGGAGCAAACACTTGGAGTGGAGCAGCGCTGAAGTAGCTATGCAAGGAGCAGAATTGATAATGCACTTACGAATGGACAACGGAAGGCGCAATCTAGGTGTTGGCAGCAGCAAGACTCTTCTCTCTTCTTCTCTTCTATTCTCTCTCCTCTTTTCTCTCAGCTACCAAGTGTGGCCTGATGTCATTGTAATAAGGTGTTCACCCTTATTGTCATGAACACCAGTTGTGTCAAGTCTTGTAATAATGAACTGTTCACATGTCATTCCATTAGTTCCATTCCCCTCAATAATCCCATACCTACCTGATATCATTGTAAGGAACTCGAGGACGAGTTTTCATTCAGTCATGGGGGTATGATGAGACGCAGGTTGCACAAGCCGCGATATCGCGTATGCGATATTGCGGCCGACGCAATATCGCATTCCCTGCAATATCGCGTCTTTCCCTGCGATATCGCGGTCCGCCGCCATATCTATAAATAAGAGGTGGCACTCCCCTCATTGATCATCCTAGGCGTAAAGTAGCGAAGCTCTGGCGGATTGATCACCCCAGAGATAGAATATTTTCCATGTGCCCGCAGTAGGAGTCCACCAAGTGAACGGTTCTTTATTCGAGCAGCTTTGTACCTGAACACAAGTTGTGTACGGAAATAAAGATGAGCTTTGTGGATAAACCTTGCAGTGCATGGATAGGTTTAATTAATATTATTTACTGCTTTCCTAGTGATGCGGCATGAGTACGACTTGGTTACGAGTGTTGACGAACGTGTATAGCTAGCCAAGGAATCGGCTACTCATCGCAAATAGATTCTTTCAACCCTTTCCTCCTAGAGCGTAGGGCAAGTACGACTTGATTACGAGCATCCATGGATGTGTACAGCTAGTCAAGGAATCGGCTTCTTGTCACACATAGGTTAGTTAAGTGCCTCAACATGATCGCTTCGAGCACGTGCATTACGGGTGGTGATCCCAGTAACGATTAGCGTTTGGTAAGCCACAGTTGCACAGTTCAGGGTGTGTATGGTAAGTGGGAATGGATGCTAACGCTAGGACTTAGTGTTGTATTTAGAATTAGTTAGTTTCTCAACCCTTCACTCTCATAGCATAGGCGATAAATCGAAAAATACCAAAAAAATCATATACCTCAGACTTGCTTAACCATACACCGTGACACATGCAGGAAAGCCTGGGAAGACAATGAATGATTAACCCCAAGTGTTTCTTGTGGTGTTAAGGCATTTAGTTTGCAAAGTTCGACCGGATCGCGCGTACACGCTCGTATTCGTATGGTTGAGTGTAGGGGTACCTCACCACTCATCAATAAGTCTCTCCAAAAATAATTGTAAAAATATGGCTCGTAAGTGGATTGTGTGTGTTCCATTGTTCTCCCAAATGTGTTTGCTTTTTTCAATCTAATTTTGTATGCAACTGCAATAGGTTTTTAGTGTTTATGATAATCTACACTAGAATGAAAAAATGTCTCTAGACTCTTAGATTTACTCCAAAGTCTCTAGGTTGGAGAAGCCTCAAATGATCCCCAAAGTCCACTTGAATGATGTCCATTCTCATTTGAATAAGCTATAATTTTCTGTTACTATGCTGATTAGGTTTTGCCAAGTGTCCTAGGCAGTTACACACCATTTTAACTACTTTTATGGCCTAAAATTGTAGCATTTTTATCACTAGCATTTTTGAGATTTTGCACTAGGAATGCCAATGTTTTTGACATTATGGGCATTAACTACACTGCTCTAGTGTAATTCATGGTGTTTTTAAATATTCCATGCTATAATTATACTTTACAAAGTAAAAATACTCTAGGATTTTTGGAAAATAGGGCTATAAGATTGATTTTTTGAAGGGAATTCGAGCCCTTTATTTTTTTCTCTTCAACCTAATCAAAATTATAATAAAATTTGGTCACAAGGCTTTTCCATTTATAATTTTGAATTTTCTTTGAGGTGTTTCATTGGTCCCTCTTTGTTGATGTTTTGAGGTTAACCTAAAAGACATCAACAAAGAATGCAAAACATCATTGCAGGTTCATAACCAATGCTTTTATCTCTACATTTGATTCTGTAGTTGTCGAATAATGCCAAGCAATGCTCACAATGATGAAGTAATGTTAAAATGAAATGATGTTGATTTGGAATGAGGTATTTTGGCTACATATATGTTTAGAGATGGTTAAGTAGGCTAACAAGTAACTTCAATTGTTTTGACATCATAGTTATGGTGTAGTAAAATGTTTTCTTGCTAATGAGGTCTTCATGCTTCATACTTGGTTTGGCTAGTTATATAGGCTTTGAAGAAATTAGTATTTTAGTATTAGCTACTTTGATCACTTGGCTTTCTTGACATTTCTTTCTTTTTATTTATTTATTTATTTTATCATAGTAAAACCTTCTTTGGATTTTGATGCCAAGGCTAAATTTTTGCTTTCTCATTGAATGAAATGTCTTGATGATTTAGCAAACTTGATTAATTAAGCATGATATAGAAGATATTACATTGCCATCATACATGAATGTCAAACATAGGTTTTCAATGTTAGTAAGGTGAGGAAAGGATAAAGATTGGTTACATGGTTGTGGCTCAAGAAGGGGTAAGAGAAATGATAGGAGGCAAGTAATGTTGGCATGGTCAGACAAGCTAGTTGAATCTCATGTGTCAAGATCACTTAGTAACTCACTACTATGATGAGTCACACCTCTACGATGACTCTAGGCTCATCCTACAATCATAACTCAGAGAGAACAAGAAAAAAATGTCAAAGAGCCCCAAGATTACAAGAGGTTACATGAGACAACAAGCAAATATAGGCCACCGTAAATTATAATTGGTAGAACTTGAGAACTTTGTATCTTTCTTTGTAGATTTATACAAAGTTTGTAGAGTTTTGATATGTCAAAGAGATAGAAGGTCATGCAAGCTTGCTTATTACAGGCTACTAGGTTCATTAACATTACTTATCTATTCCAATCTATAAATAAAAGGCAAACAACACTAACAATAACATGTTTATGTTAGATTTAGAAAGGACCATGTGAAGGCTTTTATGTTGTCTTGCAGGGGTTTGGTGATGTTTTGTGAAAATTGATATTTAAGTGAGGAACTTAGTTTTTGGTTTTTTCTTACCACCCTCATGGATTATCCTAGAGATTTTGACCAAGGGATCCTCTGTGATGCTTCTAGCCTCGAGGTTAAGGGTAGTTAGGCCATTCCAAGGCATTAAGGCTATATGGTCAAAAGGATTTTAGGATCAAGATTTAAGTATTCAAGGTCATTTGATTGATTGACATTACTAGAAGGGTCTAATTAGGCTTAAAGGTAAGCCAAATTATTCTCACATCTTCCTAGCTTAATCTTTCATGTCAACAAGAACACATTAAGTGGCATCTGCATGATATTTTTGCCAAAAAGGCTAAAATGATGCAAAATAATGTAATAATAAGGCATAATTGAGTAAGATAAGGTCAAAAGAAAGTAAAGTAAGACAAAACAAGGTAGAATAGGGTAACAACAAGGTAAACTAAGGTAAAACATGGTAAGTTAAGGTAGAATAGGATAGAATAAGATCCAACTAATGTCAAAATAAAGTGAAATAAGGTCAAACATGGTCAAGGTGAGGTGGAAATGATGCAAAACCACAAAAAATAATGTAATACATAATAATAATTTGTTATTTAGGTTACTATGTTGTCAAACTAGGTCATAATTCAATGAAAAAGGCTGAAAATGAATACAATAATGTGTTTTAAGATTAATAAGCTATAAATGACCAAATAGTGTGTAGACTATGGTTTTAAGCATGTCAGCATGTGTATGTTAATTTCATTTTCCTAGTGTTTTTAATACTTGGTGTTTGAAATCTAGAGTTGTAGAGGCCACCACTTAGCTTGTTTGATCAATTTGATAGTGTTTTAGGCCATGAAAGAAAATTTCCCATTAGAAGCTAGTGTATGGGGTTAATTTCATACTCTATTTCACGTCCACAACATTTTTGACATTTGATGATTTTTTATAGACTCCACTTGGCATCTTGATTAACTAGATTGATAGTGTATGAGATCATAGAAATCAGTTTTCCAAGCAAAAGTAGCATGTGAACTTTATTTCATTTTTCCAAGGGAAAGCAACATGAGATTGGCTTAATGTCTTCTCCACTTCAATGGTTTGTACATCCTTGGCCTTGGCTACCTTGTGAAGTGGATATTGACATTACTTGTATCTCCATTATTCATATTTGAAGCATTGAATCTTGGATGATTTGCTACCTTGATCCTTGCCTCCCTTACCTTGGTCGTTCTTGGCCTTGCCCTTCTTATTACCCTTCTCTTACTTCTTTTTATAGCCATCATTCTTACTTTCTAATTTTTTCTTAGATTCCTTCTTTGATTTGGATTCCTTGTCCTTGACTTTTGAAGTTTGTTTGATCATATTTCCAAATCCACTAAGTTTGTTCTACCTTAAGTACCAAATCATAAGCCTCATCAAGAGTTTATGGCTTACAGAACAAAAACTCTTACTAATACATCATTTTAAGATCTCTAAGAAAGATGAAGCCTATTCATATTCTTTCCAATTTACCTTAGCTTGATGAAATAGTTTACAAAGCTCAATGTAAAGCTCCTTGACATCTTTGTTATCATGTTTAAGGAATTTTAGCTTCATGATCATCTCTTATCTTTGGTAAGATTGTTCAAAGTTTCATCTCAACCTGTATTTGATCATATTTCAATCCATGATTGTTAGATTATAATTTTAAGGCATGTGTATAACCATTAGTTTCTCTTTAATAATATATGAAAAGATGGAAGTTGTTAACAAAGATATGTAATGGTTTGTGAACATATGGAAAAACATAATGATTCATGAACAATCGTGACTTCTTATGAAGGATATCAGCCATTGGTTTAGTCATTTTCATATCATTATCATCATGATACATAACACATTGTAATAGATGAAAAATAACCAACTAAGAAAAGAGGAAAAAACATGTGAAGAAAAAATTCAAAGATGAAGAAGAAAAAGAAGAAAAACTAGCACAAACTATAGTTCCATGATTAAGAATTTTATATGATATTACAAAGAAGAAAGTAACTGTAAGTGAACTTTAACTTATAAGTTGTAATAATAAGATGCTAAAGTTTATGGATGCTAGTTAAAAGCTAAGAACACCATTCAAAAGAATGAAGATGCTTACAATGAAGAAAATACATGAGATCAGAAGTAAACACTACATTAGTGTAATACTTATGAAATTAGAAATAATGGAATGGTAGAAAATGGAGTAAAAAAATGACTATAAAGAAGGATGGGCCATGAGTGAGGTAGTAGTCCATAATCAACCAAGCTGTGGATTGTTGAAGGAGTCCAAGAGGGCCCAACCTATATTAGACTAACTAACCAAGAAAATTCCTAGAAGATTGATTATTAGTAATAGGAAAAAGCAAGTATCATAAGGATGATGCCAAAGAAAAAGAAGAAGATGATTATGAATATGTTTCAAAGAAGAGATTCATAATGATCATCAAAAACCAAAAGGTTATCATGTTACTCATAAAAGAAAGAAGTGAAAAAGGATCTAAGTTCCTCAATAGGATAAGAAGATCTAAGATGAATCATTCATAGTTGAGTTTAGTTTCTAAAGAGAAAGAGAATACCATATAGAATGTTATGATGGTAAGTAAAGAAAATAAAGGAAATATCTTATGAAGAAGTACTTGTAAAAGCCAATGAAGCTAACTTAAGAATAACCCAGTAAAGTTAAGGAAAAAGTTAAGTTGAATAAGACTTAAACAAAGTAAATTGTGAGACCATGATAAGTCCATGTAAAAGAGTTTGTAATATAATATAAGTTACAAACAATAACCATGAATAAGATATTCATAACATACTACAAGTTACAAATAAAAGTAGTACTAAAAGTATTGATAGAGATTTTGAGAATGAATGTTATGAATTATGAATGGTATTACTAAGCTCATCTACCTATAAAAGATCATAAGGCACCAAATTTATATCTTAAACATAATGAAATTTAAACATATAAAACATTTAATGGATAGATTGACCATTTTTCCTTTCATATTTTTGGAACTTGTTTTTCTACCAAGTTGAAGTCATACCTTCTAATTGGATTTCGTAATTACTCAATTGATTTGATACCTATTCTACCTCAAAATGCTTGTTAAGTGCATTTAGTTAACTTGCAAAAGCATTGGTACCATCTATACCATTGAAATTTTTCAACTTCATGTATAGAAGCCTTACAACATTTTTAAATGCTCTAGCAAGTATTGCTTCATTTTCATCATCAAGCTTACCATAAGAAGAAGTAGATGTCTAAGATGGAGCTCTCAAAACTTTGACATGAGGATTTGGATCTTCTCTTCTTGGAATCCTAGGCTGATGGATTGTCACACTTCCATAGCTGGAATGTTCTTCTTCCTCATTTGCTCCTCCTCCACCAAGCTAAAAAACTTGATCATCATCATTTGAATGAGAATACTCATCATCACCAAGAGTCTAAATATGGTTGGGACTTGCATTCCTATCTACATCAGTACTAATCTCATTCAATTATTTAACCATGAGTTGAATTGCAACTTTCATGCTCTCCATGTTTCTATTCAAAGATTAAACTTATTTTTTCCTAGCATCCATTTGAAATAGACAAAAAGATCCATAATCAAATTCCAAATAATAATAAAGCTAATGCTCTCATACCAATCCTAGAGCAGGGTCACTCTATTTTGCTTTAATCCTTCTAACATATAATAAATCTAGATATTATGCAAGATAATTCAATTGCTAGAAAACAAGAAAACTAGTTATCTTTAGTTAATCCAAAGAAGATTACAATTATAGTGAAATCACATTTCCACAAATAACACACTTACACACTCAATGATATAGGCTCTATAGCTGCATAATGATTGACCTTAATGTAAGGCATAATTAAACTAGATCTTTTCTACATAAAAGACTAAGATCCAAATACATATAGAGCTAAAATGGCCTATATTACACACAATTGATCATAGAGATGCACCCTACTCTCATGAAATATCTCTTCCAAGCTCTCTCATGCATTCACATGCACTCTTCCATGCATATCCTCTTATGTCAAACATGAAAACACAAAATAATATTTATTAATTACAAGATAAGAACCCTAGGAGAACCTTTCCTATGATCAACTTAAAGATTCTTAGCTATTTTCAATCTTGTTCTTATATTTATTGACTATTTTCCAAATTGGAACTACTAACTTAGAGCTTTTCTCAGTTGTATGGAATGTCTTTAGCCTTGGTAAGATATCTCCCTATCAACCTTGACTCTTAGATAAAATTTCTCCTATTATGTGAAGATGTTTTTCATTAAGACAAGACATCTCCTCCTATGATATGATGTCTTCTTCCTACACAAGATGTCTCCCTACAGACATCTCTATCCTAGGAAAGACATCTCTTCTTCTAGCTAGATGTCTTCTAGGCATTTGCGATGTCTCTTGTGCATCCCAGCTCTTAGTACAAATGTCTCCTAGATCATTAAGACATCTTTCCAACTTTTTAAAGTCTTCAATCGATCATCTATAGTGATGAAAAGGGGTTCAGAAGAGGTATCCCTACATAATTACTAAAAGCTTTGTTGTAAAGAAAAAACTCTCTTCAGAGAACAATGTATGCGCACCCATTAGAAATGAAAGAAGTTAATAGTGTAAAAAAAAATTAATTACTCAATATTTACTATAAGTTTTCTTGCATGAAATTGTAACTAAAAAGTAACATCTCTAAAAATATGATATTTACCCTTGATGAAAGATCACACTTATGTTCTTACTATTAAAAAAGAATTTGTATATGAAGCTTCCAAATAGAATAAAGAATTTGCAACCAAACACACTTTTAAATGTAGAAAAAGATGATAGACAAAGTAGGCTAATCATCAATAATAATATCAATGTCTAGTTCAAAGTTATTGCAAATTCTAGAGGTCCACTTCCAAGCATATTTTACAAACAAATATTCATAAATAATCATCATTTATCTTCATTTTCCAACAAATAATAATGCTAAAGAGAGTGAATTTTAATCATTAATACTATTATTTTGTAGTTATTCTTAAGGTACTTCAAAAACTAAAAACTAAAATTTTGTTATTTTCATATTTATCAAATAGTAGAAAGAACCATGAAATGAAAACCTCAGGCCACAAGTTTAATAACAATGGGCAATGCTAAGTTATGGGTTAAAGAAATTTTGTCCAAAGAATTCTAAAACTGTTCTTTTCAATTCAAAAGGATTCTAGGAATGTAAGTAATAATTTAGTTTTAGTTTTTGTAGAAATGTATATACTATGAATTTTAAAAATATTATTTAATAAATAGAAATGTTCTAAGTAATATTTAGATCAAATAAACCAAATTAATAATTATAATGTTCTAGTTATGTCTAATATGCTAAAATGCCTAACATTGGAGGAATTTTTACTATTTTGATTGCACAATTGACATATTGGTTCTTTATGTAAGTTTTAGAAACATTATAAAACATTACAAGAGTTTTAGGTAAAATTTGAATCAAAAGAACCAAATTAGTAAATGTAATGACCCATTTGTATGCAAAGTGCTTAAATGTAGGATATTATAGAAACCTCAAGTTACAAGTTTAGTTTCATTAGGCAACATGGAGTTATAGATTGAAAGAAGTTCATAAAAAGAATTCTGAAATTTTATTGTTTCATAGATCCATTAGTGGGAGCAAGTGAAAATTCAATTTTAGTATAGGAAAATTTGTTAATTGTATAATTGATGTATTGGTCCTTGATTGCTAAATCTTGAGCCATCTACCTTTTTCAAATATCAAATTATGATATTACATTCATATTCCACCAATTATTCATTTCAATAGAAAGAAATAACAATGGTTAAGTAGCTTTTTATTAAGGCTTCTTCTAATGCTATTCAAGGAGAACTATTTTCTTTTAAATATTTCAAATTTTTTTGAAGTAATGCTTGTTTTATCAATTTTCAAATTTATTAAGGATTAGAATTAAAAGTGTGATGTTGAATATTCCATTTATTAAGCCACAAAACTCCTTCACCGAGTAGGGAAATACTATGTTTGTTGTGATATTAACTAATTCATATTTAGTTGTTATGCTAGCGCTATTTTAAGTAAGTGGTTAAGTTATTATCTTGTTAGGTAAGAGGTTATCAATTCTAGTTACACTTAACACATTATTATGTTTCTTTATAATTCTTCTATAGTATCATGTTGGCTATATGTCATGGGATATATTTATAGTCATTTTTTTTTGAGTTTCAACACACCCTCGACATAAACATGTGCCTAAAAATATGTTCAAGCCTAGTTAAATACATGTTACACCTTATATGAATTTTTGAGTGATGATGTTATACCTTGACTTATCATTGAGAATTTGATTATTATTTTTCAAAATTAAGACTAATACCTAGTCTAGTAATGTTAGATTAATTTTTCTAGTATGCAAATACAACGATATCTAAATTATAAAAACATAGACATTTATAGCTCTAGGGAGGACATGAACAAACTTCTTTTGTTTATTTATTTTCTTATCTCTTTACTTATTATTTATTTATTTTAGTTTATTTTAACATGATAAATCAAAGGGACAAGAATTAGCAAATGATCTCACATGGAAAAGATAACACATGTATGTTTAAAATACAAAAAAATGTAAGACAGTGTAAATATAGCCATAATCATTAGTTCCACATGGGTTATGCAAATAAAATAATAACAATAATAAAAGTAATAAACATGAATTTTAAGAAAATAAAATAATCATTAAAACATAAGCAATGCAGAAAATAAAAGTTATAATGGCTACATTTAATGGTAACTAATAAAATACTTTTAAATGATATGAGTACAATAGTAGAGTATAAGCCACTTAACATAAAAAAGGCTTGTCATTCTTGATGAAAGTGGTGATGAGATTGAAAGTTTCTTTATTATTATTAATAAACAATTTAAATACAAAGGTCATGCCCTCAACTTTCTTTAAGATATAACAAAGGTGGCAATGGAGATACCTCATAAAATTAAAGATATTTTTATACTCATTTTGAGAATAACATATTAGATGAAAGCAACATACAAATTTCTTGTTAATAAGAGATGGATCTACAATGCCTTGAAGTTAAAAATGGAAAAATATCTATACTATTATAATGTTTAAATTATGTTATAAAGATTACACATGTCATTATGTTGGTTGGTAATTTAAATACAAGGGTCATAACATCAACTTTCCTAAAGATGTAATAGAGGTGGCCATGAAGCTACCTCATAAAATTCAAGGTATTTTTGTACTTGGTTTAAGAAGAATAGAATAGATAGACAAACATATAAATTTTTTGTTAATAAGAGATGGATCTATAATGCTTTAAAATTCAAAAGTAAAAAACATCTAAACTATTATAATGTCGAAATTGATATGCTTTCTCTAGATGATATTAAGAATAACATCTTTCATCAAATTCCCCATGTTACTTTGTTAAATGAAGAAGATGAAATGAGATTACATTTTGATGGTCTAGTGCTAGAGGCCAATAAATAAAATATCCTTATGCATACATTATTAATTACACCACATTTTCCAATGATAATAAAGAAGATTGATTGGGTAAAAACATGTGTAATACCTTCCCACCTAGCTCTAGGTAAGAGAACATTACATTGGGTTGAACCCCAAAGAAAACATGATCATGGCAAGAAACAAAGCCAAATGATATGTGCTAGAATAGTGTAAGAATAAAAAGTGATGATAATAGCATAAAAACCATGATAAAAATGGATACTAGTTAGAGCATGATCACATGATAATATATATCCACCAACGAAAAAATTAATTACATCATATATTAAACATGAATATAATTTTATTCATACATGAATATGTCATAAAGAATTTACCAATATTCATATCAAATATCCAACAAGAGAAATATAGAATATATCCAATACATAAATATCTAATGAGGACATCAACCCACTTTCTAGATATAATTTTCATCCTTACTATGTCCTAGAAATCACAAGAAGTATGTGTTTATGTTATAGTATTGATTTAGAATAATTGGTGTGTGTTTTATTATGGTTGAGTAGGCCACTAAGAATTATTATAGGTCATAGCCAATCATAGTTTACTGAAAAGAAAAAAGATTTTTATTTTTTAAAATAGGTAGTAAGTCACAGTGAGGTCATAGTCTCAGGTTGTGAGCCATAGTTGGTTGTAATTGGTAAATAAATAGAGAAGAAAATATTTAAAGTTTATCAATGTGGGTAGGATGCAAGTCACAGTTTAGTCATAGTCTAGAATTGTGAGTGGTGGTAAGTCATAGTTACTCATAATCTAAGAAAAGTGATTTTTCAAAAAAAAAAAAAGGCATGATTTTTAATGGAAGACCACTGGTTAGGAAAGTCCAAGAATCATTCCAAATCTTATAAAAAGATAAAGTAACCCAAAAGAGCATGTCCATTATCATATGTGTTTTGTAAGCTAAAGAGAGAGTGAGTGTAAAATTTTTTTTAGCATTGTAAGTGAGTCATCATTCTCTTGATGGTCCTTGTATGGTGAGAGTGGATTGAGGGTTTGATTAATTGATTATCTATCCTTGGAAGAGGACTACTTCCATTTATGCATTTTTATCATTTTCTTTAAGTAAGAATAAAGTTCTTTTTCTTTTCTTATTTAATTGTAAAATTTTTTGTGGATTCTTAACTCTTGAGTAAGCTTGAATTATGGAATTTAAAAGAGTTCCTTACCATATTGGTATTAGGTCACATCTTGATTTAGAAGATAATTCAATTTAAGTGAAGAGACCTCATCATCAATACAAAAAATTATTCTTCTAAGATTAGCATTTTGGTTTGCAATTTCTATTATTACTATTTCTATACTTATTTAGGACTTTAAAAACTTCCTTGATCATCCATATGATCAATTAGTTTCAATATTAAAAAATAATTATGGATTGTAACACCTATTTTCTTGAAATAGCTAGGGTTTAAATATCTTAAGCTCATTTCAACTAAGGTCTAAGTAATCCTTGTTTTCTCATCTTTGAATACTTCAATTCTCACAAAGATACTAATGATATTTCATTTTCTTTATGAAACCTTTTGTATCTTATCTTTTGGGTCATTTCTATCATGGCATCAAAAAATAAGATCAAGCTTTAGCCAAAGACATGAAAGACATAAGAAATGCTTTCAAATACATTGTTGATAAACTTGAGAAATTGGAAGAAGGAAAAGAGTATTTACAATCACCAAGGATATCTAGGAAATAAAAAAAATCAAGGACATCATCACTAAGAGCTTCTTCATTAAAATATTCATTCATGCTACCTCTTGAAGATGAAATTCCTTTCAAGAATGAAGATTTGGAAGAGAATAAGAAATAAGAGGATGAGGCTCTTCATGCTCCAAATGTTAAGAATAAGTCTTAAAAATTCATATTACTAAGAAAAGAAAAGCAGAAACCTAGAGAAATTCCTTAAGGAAATCTAGGTAATGAAAAATCTCTTGGTCAATTGCATCGAAACATCTACATTGATGTAGCCCATGATACATTAATTAAAGGATTTTTAGGTAGTTGATGAAGCATCAAAGTGTCACATTGATGGATCCCTGTTAACATAGCCTTGTTGATGGGCCCTTGTTGATGTGGGCCCCATCTACATGGTGTTGCCCTATTGATGGGGCTACATCAACGTAGTGTTTGTTGCATTTATGAGGGCCCGTTGACATAGCTCCATAATGAAGTCTATAAATATGAACTCACCTGTCGTGTTTATGGGAGGGGAGGAGAGTGGAATAGCCATAATTGTAGCAGAGCTCTTGTAGCTTTGTCAATTGAGAGTTAGAATATTTTTCTAAGTGCCCACAACAAGAGTCAGAAAGTGTATAGATCTTTATTCAAGCACTGATGTACCTAAGCACACTAGTGTGAATGGCAATAAAGATGAGCCTTTTGATCAAACCTTGTAGCACTTGGAATAGATTAATGATTTGTTTCTACATTTAATTTTTCATTAATTACTCAATTAATTAAGATAAGTAAGACTTTAATTAATTAACTAATTAAGATAAATAGATTAAATACATGAGTAGGACTACTTCAAGAATAACATATAGTGCTTGGTAATCCGAGCAGTGCTTAACGCTTGGTAACCCAGTAGTGTTGTATGTGCTCAAGATGTGTATTGAAAGTGGGACCAAATTCTCATATTAGGATAGTTAGTTATTAATTAGTAATTAGATTAGTTAAATTGATTAATAAATTAAGTTTCAACTTGTTATCAATCGTAGGTGAAGAAAATATAAAATAATAAGAAAATCATGTATCCCAATTACACGTAACCATACAACTAAGCTTCACAAGTGTAGTTGGGAAGACAAAAATTGTCATGGTTAGATTTCACTTCCTAGAACTAGTGTAATTAGAAACTTAAGGTCCACAAAATTCAACTAGATTGCACATGAATGCTTGTAATGCATATGGTTGGGTGTAGGATATACTCACCACTCATCATTGGCACTATTGCTAAGGACATTTTGTTCATTATGTTCGCTATCTAGGACTTAGTAAAAAATTATTTAACATCATTAGAATGAACCCTAAAGTCATACATCAAAATAACTACAAGAATTATAAGGAAACACACTACATTTCTTGTCTTCTAATACAAGATTTCTTCTTCTCATAGGAGGGGTTCTCTACCCAAGTTTGATAGAGCAAATTAGTAGCTTCCTAGTAATATAGAGTCATATATGCTCATCCTGATGAGTATGTACCTAATTTCACCTTCATTCTACACCAGGATGAACTACTGTGATGGTGAGACATGGAGAGCAACCTTGTGTTGTTACTTGATTGATCCATTCTTGTGATACTCCAACAAAATCTTATGTGGTTGGGCATCTAAGGGCTTCATGTTGAATATGTTGTGTAGGATAGTGATGCTAGGGATTATCATCCCACTGATGCACAATGCCTAAGGGATCAATAGCTAGGGTAGTGTTATGAATTTGAAAAGGGAAAGTGGTTGAATGATTCCCCATTCTTGATGTACCAAAAAGATGGTGGAGAACCTTTCTTTGGGGGTTCTCCATACAAAGAGACTCCTCTCTTTGACTTTAGTGAAGAAAGTCAGGATTAGAACTTGTAGTCCATGATCCATACTCCTAGTTTTCACAAGAACAAATCCCATGACAAAGGGGGATCCAAGGAGGAGAGTCATGGAAAGGATGTAGGTAAGCAACATGATCATGATTGTGGCCATGATCGCCAAAGAGGGGATGGCAGGCACCATGATGGTGCTAGTCCTCCTTCCTATTCAACTTCGTTATCTTCTTCATCTTTTAGCTCTGAAAACAACTGAAACACCATGAAATTTTGAGACCTCGATGTTTCAGCAAAGTCTTGAGGCTTAGGCAAGGATTTCCACAAGTGGCACATTTCAACAAGTTTTCTTTTTCGACTAAGGGCCTACTACACTACGCTACGTAGCTCAGTGTAGTAGACTCCAGAAGAATAGAATAGAACAAGGGATGCACAGTGGTAACACTTCAACTTTGCAAGTTAGCCATGTTCAAAACTTTAACTTTTTGGATGCTACGCTGCATTACGCTATGCAGCGTAACACAGCGTAACGCAAGCAGCACAGCCGTGAGAACAAACATGATAAAATTCAAATAGTGGTAGTCATTACGCTATGATACGCTCCCCAGCGTATCGCAGTAGAGTCGTGGGACAACTCACTACCGAAGATCTAGAAATCCTTCAATGCTAAAGACAAAGGTGGTTACGCTATACTACACTTCAAAGCATAGCATAGCATAGCGTTCCAAGCTTTAGCTACGACACATTAAGGCAACGGTATTTGTGGGCCCAGGACATGCATCATTTAAATCATGTTCTTCTCCTAACCCTAATCCTATAAATACCTTGGTGGACAATGCTCAAAGGGTGGGAAATTTTTCAACAATTTTGGTCGAGATTGATGAGATGACAAGGAAGAATTGGCAACAGAAGAATATTGACGGTGACACAAAGAGAAGCTTCTAGCTAGAGATTTCAAGTTAGCAAACACTTTGCTTCAAGCCTGACTCCCTTGCATCCATATTTGGTTAGTAACAAGGTAGATTGACCTTTGCTTGTTTAATCTCTAAGTAGCTTCTTGCTGGTGGTGGATACTTCATCCAAACCGAAGTCCGCTTGTAAATCACATTGTATTCATCATATTTATTTATAAGATGAATCCCAGATCTCGGGATCGTGCATATTCTAGATCCAATTTACTGTTTTCTGTTTACGTTGAATTTTACAATCATTTTACATAGTTTACATCGCCTTCATTACCCCCAAGATTTGATCTTGGAAGAGATCTTGTTTTCTTGTAAATCGGTAATATCATTTCACATCAAATTGTCTCCTCATTATATGATCGTTGATAAATTTACTGATTAAATAAGTCCCTATCTGATTGACAAGACTGTTTAGCGCACCTCAGGTTCATTTTCTCCAGCATGACCCTCGCGAGGATCCGAGGTTAAAACTGTGTACACGGAAATCCCCTCAGTGTTTCCAGCAACTAAAATTTTCCATCGTTACAACAACCACAAGGGGAATGACTATGATGGAGGTGTTTGACAAGATTGAGATGATCATATGGACCATTGGGAAGTCAAGATATATGGCGTGGGCATTCAAGAGAGGCATGTCACTATGAACGAAGGGGTAGTAGAGGCCATTGTAGGTACTAGAATCATGGCTACAATGAGCCTTTTCTCACTACTTGAAGTTTGCTAAACATTACAGAGGTAGTGAGAATTCCAACAAGGCACGTGAAAGATAGTTGGATCAAGAGGCTAGACATGAATGATATTCTCAAGTTTGAGGGGGGATATAATTCTAATTCATAAAATTATCTTCAGGATTTTCATAATGTCTGTGCCCTACAAAACATAGAAAATGACTAGCAAAAGCATAAGTTGTTTCCCAAGACACTCGTCAAAGAAGCAGAAAGCTGGAATCAATCCATCAGTGGTGTATGATGCTTGAACTATTCAATGATAGGTGTCAAATGTACTCCTGAGTGTCCAATTTGAGAAGGTAGATCCAAGGTTGGAAGCAAGAAATACATGAGCCTTGGATGCCACCATGGACAGATATTATTTCTTATTACACCAATGCCTTGGCCATGGTTACTCTTAGCATGAAAGGAGGGCGGCGGGGGTGTGGACTTTCCAATCATTATGGGAAGGGAATGGCTAAGCATTGTTCATGTGAGAATGGACATTAAAGATCATTCCCTAAAAATATCTAAGGAAAATACATTTGGAAATATTGAGAAGAAGTGAGTTCCATGAAATAGTATGCAATTGCATGCAGAAACTTTGGTCCATGAAATGAGAATCTATTTTCACATGTAAGTAGTGTGAAAATGAAATAGATATTCAAAAGTGCCTATATGCAGTAGCCACAAAACAAAAGGTTATTTAGTGGTTGACCACTTATTCTGAAAGTAGCACAATGTGCATAGAACCTATTGAGAGCTTGACATGCACTTATGTCATAGACATAGATGAATAAGAGTAAGTTCATTTCTAACTCTCTAATAATGAAAATGATGATACCAATTAGGGAGAGTTGAAGATCCCTAAGAATTTTAAACAAGAGCCCCTAGAGCTAAAAGCTCTACCTACCAACCTAGAATATGCATTTTTTAAAAATGACATGCTGGTTTTAATGCCAAACTTTCTCTCGAGCAAAAAGAAAAACTGTTGAAAATGGTGAACAGATGGCCAATAATCTTTACTTGGTCATATCATGAACTCACTGGAATTGATCCATGAATATGTCAGCATTGCATTTATATTGATCCATCCATGAAGCTAAGGAGGCAACCACAGTAGCAATTTAATCCAAAATTAAAAAAAAAAATAGTCAAAGAGAAGATTGAGCAACTCCTTCAGGTAGGGTTCATCTACCCCATTGTGGATAGTAAGTAAGTCAACCCACTTGTGATAGTACCAAAGAGAGGTGGAAAATGATGAATTGGTATCAAATTTAGGATGTTAAACATGGAAACATTCAAAGATCATTTTTCATAGCCATTCATTGATTAGGTGTTGGACACCATATCTAAGAATTACTATTACAGTTTTCTGGATGATTATAGTGGCTATAACCAAATCTAGATTGCACCAAAAGACCAGGCTAAAATAACATTCATGAGTCCCTAGGAAACCTTTGCATATCATAAGATGCCTTTTGTTCTATGTAACACTCTTGGTACTTTCCAACATCCAGTTTTAGGCATCTTTCAATAGCAAATCAGTAGTAGAGTGGAAGTCTTCATGGATGACTTCTCCACTTATGGTGCTACATTCAAGCAAGCCTTGGACCATCTTAAGTAAGTACAAAAAACATGTGTGGAAACAAACTTATGGCTTAGCTACCAAAAGAGCCATCTCATGGTTGAAGAAGGCATTGTATTTGGACACATAATTTCATAGGAAGGGATTGAAGTAGACCCCAAAAAGATAAGGATCATCCAAGGAATTACCCGTTAACTAGAAATCATAAAAGATGTCTTGTCATTCCTTGGATACATTGGCTACTACTGATGATTTATATAGAATTTCTTTGAGATCAAAAAACCATTGGTCAAGCTAACAAATAAAGATGCTCCCTTCATCTAGACTAGGGAATGAAAAAAGGCATTCTAGAGGTTCAAGTAGAAGCTCATAGCGAATCCAATTCTTTGAGCACCTGACTGGTCCAAATCATTTCATATCATGAAAAATGCATTTAATTATGCCTTGGGAGCTATGCTTATGCAATTGGATGATAAGAAATGTCCATATTACATCCACTATGCAAGTTTAAGCACTATGGATGCACAGTTGAATTACACCATCATAGAGAAAGAATTGATGGTAATGGTGTATGCTCTAAAGAAGTTTAGGTACTATGTGCTTGGATTCAAAGTGTTTATGCACACTAACCATAGTGCCTTTCACTTCTTCATTGTCAAGTGAATGGTAAGCCCTCATGTCATACAATGGCTAGTGATCTTACAGGAATTCAATTTTATGATGGTAGATCAAAAGGGAACTAAGAATGTGGTCACTGACCACTTGTCTTGGTTACGATGGGACAACAAAGAGGAGTAAAGCTTACTATGTGATCAGTTTCCTAATGAACTTCTCTTTACTATGGTTATAACTAAAAAATTACCCACTAAGCCAAAATGGTATGATTGTATTCCCACATATCTTCTCACTTAGGCAATGCTACAAGAGTTGGATCACTAGAAGAAATAACAATTTCTTCACTAGGTGAAATGCTTCATGGAGATCAACGGGCACATATACAAGGTATGTGTCAATGGCCTGGTTTGTTGGTATGTCTCTGATGATGATCAATTGTGCATTCTCCAAGATGCTTAGGAGGGTTCTTGTAGGGGTCACTATGCTAGGAGATGCATGACCATTAAAATATTGATGATAGGATATTATTGGCCAACACTTTTTAGGGATGCTCATCAATTTTTCCACTCTTGTGAATGTGGCTATTAAGATGGTGGAATGATTGCTTGAATGAAGGGACCTTAGTAGTGGATTCATCCATTAGAACCCTTTGACATTCGGGGCATTGACTTCATTGGTCCCATCACATCCATGTCAAATGAAAAGGTGTACATTATGGTTGCTATTGACTATTGTACGAAATGAGCAGAAGCTACATTCATCACCAATTGTACATCTTGTACTGCTACTCAGTTTGTACAATAGAATGTTGTAAATAGGTTTGGTGTGCCACATGCATTAATTTCTAATAATGAAATCCACTTTACAGGTACTACCTTTTGGAAGCTCATGCAATGCTTAGGGGTTGAGTATAAATTAACAACATCTTATCATCCCCAAGTCAATGGTCAAGTTGAGGTTACAAAAAGGGAAATCACTAAGATCTTAACAAGAATAGTTAGTAGATATAGGAGAGACTAGAGGAAAAAACTCAATGATGCCCTCTAGGCCTACTACTCAACATGGAAACTCCCTATAGGCTACTCTCCATATGAGCTAGTGTATGGAAAATTACCAACTTTTCCTATTGAATCCAAGCTTCATACATTGTCAATAGCCTTTGACCTTAACATTGACTTAAGTTTAGCAAAAAAAGAAAGATTAATGAATCTCAACTTGATAGATGAAAATTGATTGGTGGCTTTGTCATCTAATAGTTGCACAAGGCATTCAATAAAAAATGACATGACCTTAGAATAAGAAAAGTAAAATTTCAATTGGGAGATAAGGTCCTCTACTGGAACCCCACACACATACCTCAATGAAATAAATTCTAAACAATGTGGAAAGGATCTTATATCATTTTTAAAAGTTTTCCTTCTGGGGCCATATTAATCTACAAACTTGATAGCCCAAACAAAAAGCAACTGGTCAACACACAACAAGTCAAACCTTTCAATGAGCTTAAGTAAGCTAGTGCAAAAAATGCCTCATTAGTTAGACAACATGCTTAATTTTTTAGATCTCCTCCTTCCAACTTAGTCGTGGGGGAGATGGCCATCTATGCTAATCATATATGCAGCTCCTCAGTTTTTCAATTTTTTGTTTTACACATTTTTGTTTTTGCAAATTATTTATTATATACCTTTTTTATTTTAAAACTTTTTTCTATTTTACACCATTTTTTTTACAACATCATTAGTACATTTAAATTTTTCTTGAATATTTTACACTTTCTTATATATTCTACTTTATTTTATTTTAGTATGGTTTTCTAATTTTTGTTAATAACTGTGCTTTGTGCCAATATGACATAGTGGTGTTGTAGCTATTGCTAATGGTGGTTCATACTTAATGTTTTGTTTGCTAATGATTGATTTCTATTTTTAAATTTTTGTACTGATGGCTAAGACATGGTTTCTTTTTCATGGAATAGGTAGTGAGACCATGCATCCACCCATCCACAAACTCTATGGTTTTTCTCATTTTGAAAATTTGAAGTATCTTTCAATAAATAAAATTTTAATAAATTTATGACCTTGGTGGTTTCCAGAATTAGGAAAGATTCAAAGATTTGCTCAGGGTATGACTTCAAGGAGATTCAATACTTTTTGTACTCTTCTACTTACTTGGGTGCATCAGTGTTTTCATGGATTTCTTAACATTCTGTATTGACCAATGATAGAAATTTGAATAATTCTTTGCATTGTGTGGTTCCCATCCAAAAGAGAAAAAGACACAAAAAAAAAAATAGAAGGAAAAAAGAAAAATATGATGGAAATTCAAAGCACACCCCTTAGACAAATAATGGGCTACACACATTAGTTATAGGACTAGAAAGACATGTTACCCATGTCTAAAGGTCCCCTCTAACTAAGGCCCTCTTTCACTTCCTTCTTCTCTTTTCTTCTCTTTAAGGAATGGTGGTTGTTCTGTGGGAGAGCTCTTGTGTCTCCAGGGGATGGATTGGTCTTGGAGTGATGATGCGAAGTCACTGAAAGTGGTTGGTTTTGGTTTGGACCAAGGATGGATCTTCTTAGGTCATTTAAACACAAATACACAAGGGACTCCTGATGACCTCAATTAGGAAATATATTCCACATTCTCCATCATCCATCCATGCTATCCATAACTCACCTCATTGCTAGTTTATATGTTCTTGTTCGATGTCTTTGTCTGACGTACTTGAATTCTTTGGTAGAATCTTCTGAATTTTGGTTCTTAACTTTCATCAATCATTAATTACCTATGGGAGCCATGGACTCCTTAGACTGAGGTTATGCAAGGGTCCCACATAGAAATTTTCACGTTTGCTCACAAATGCTAAAGGAGTTTTTGCAATTTTTAGAGCCTAAAATCTTCAAGAGCCCATAACTTCCTAACTATTTGTCCGAATCACTCCATTATTTGGCCTTGTAGCTCCCAAACGTAAGCTCTTAGTTGTGAGGGCCACAAATGTGCTATTTTTGATAGAAAATGTTTTGTCATTTTTCTAACTCCCATAAAGGTTTAATTAAGAAATCAACATTTAACATAAAATTACAAAAGTTAAACCCTTCCAATGAGCTCTGGTGACACTTATAATACAAATTAATTAATAAAATAAGAATAAAATAATCCATCTACCATGGTCCAACCATAGTCAAGTGTAACTAATCAACAAGATAAGGTATCCAAATATTCTAAAGTTACACATTATATCTACTAATACATGGATGTGTTGTGACTGTAGATGACACCAAAAGTAAAACACATGTAGGAAGCAGGATCATCTCAACCAAGGGAGAAATGACTAAGAACAAAAAAGGACCAAGAATAGGCCCAGGAAGAATCAATCAAAACCCATGCCACAGACCCTCTTACAGAAGAGGCTAAAGTGGAATCTATTCATAAGATTCTAGAGTAGGTAGCCACAATAAAGAATTTCCACCAAGACAAGGCACCAACACAATAAGAAAACCTTAAGGTGACCTTGATGGAGTCATGCCTAAACCAAATTAGATTAATGGATGTCCAGAAGATGGTGCTCCAAGAGTTGAACTTTGGCTCTTTCTTGGAGTAAGCGCCTAAAGAGGTACAGGACCAACTAAAAACCTCTCCCATGTGGCCAATTATCACTTCTAGTAGGGAGTCATATATGGGAGAGATGTTCCTATTTTGGAACAATAGGTAGGCTAGTTCAATGGTCAAATTAAGGAAATTTTAGTTTCCTACTCAATGCAAGCCATTGTAGAGGCACTTGGGTTACCTGAAATTGGGGTGAACCTCATCGAAATTCTAATGCAGGAGGACCCCAGCATCAAAAAGGAATGGATTCAATGGTGCTATGGTGTCAACTACAAGGAGTATGATACACTCACACCAATAGAAAGAATCCACTACAAGATAGTAAGCTTTCACCTAAATCCCACAATGAGGCCTAACAAGATCACTACCTTTTCTGCCTATGCATGTGCTACTCTAAGTGGGGGATTCCTAGTCAGTCTTCCATAGCTAATCTATTTGGAGATAGAGAAGTGGTTCAAGGAGAATGAATGTGGAAGGAAGGTACTTCCCTTTCCATGCCTCATTAGAAAACTATGTCAAAGGGAAGGCATAGTCTGCTACACTAATGATGCTGTCCGATGCGCTCTAACTGCTAATTGGGTAGAGATGATGAAGGATAAAATGCTTACAATAATAATCTAAGAAGAGGAGTATCAGCCACCACCACCACCTACCACTTAGAAAATTGTGTTGGACATTGCTGAAAGATCCCAATGATTGCATGAGTACTGAGAATGGCTCTTGAGTGAGCAAGAGAAACAAGTAGCCATGAGTGGTGGAGACTCATCTATGTACTACCCAATAGTGAGTCACCTAAATAAGGTGGCCCAAATAGTCAGCTTGATGGGGGGGAGATGGACCCACTTTATCTACTCAACAAGCTCAATTATCCATGGGGTTGAATCCTAGTGCCTAAGAGGTAATGGTATCTTTTTCAAAATAGCAACACCTCCCAGAGATTTCTAGGAAAGCTACGACCTTCTTAGTGTGCTTGGAGAAGGATGAGGAGGTAATAGTACTAGTGACGTAGCACTAGGGGTAAGAAATAGTAGCTAAGGTAGTTGTTGATAGAATCACTAAAATCATCTATGCATTTGTAGGGTCTATACCAAATGTCATTACACTTGAAGATGTGCAATCATCTATAAGGACCATAAGCAATAGATTAAGCACAACAAAACATGAACAACTATTGGATCAATTAGCAGGAATCGGGCAATCACTTCTAGATGTCTTTGACCTTCTAGGTAATATCACTTTAACCTAGTCATAGTTGCTAGAGGTAATGAAAATAGTATTATATTAGAGGGGCAACTTGAAATAGCCAAGGAGTTGAATGAACGCTTGGCTATACAAGTTGCTAAATTGAGAGCCCAAATTGCCAACCCTACATTTCTCAACCTAGCATTGAAGATAGATGAAGCTCTTGAACAACTTCACACTAGGCTAAAAGGGGTTAAGGTTGTGATGGAGATGGTGATGTTCTACCGATCCTTAGTAGAGGCTACCCAACATAAAATTCAGAAGGCCTTGGATCTAATCCACTAGGAGATAAGCAGCTGATCACAGAAAACCATCACCTGTAAAATGTTGATGTGCATAAACAACAGTTGACTAATTTTATCCATTAACAGTAGGAGTAACTAGCTAGAGCAAACACAAGTTAAGGATATTGGTAGCTAAAAACAAAATGCTCTCCATGAAGGAGGTTCGTTCCCTTTGCCAAAAGATTGCAATAGAGGTAGCCACATAGGAATTAGAGGCTCTTAAATTTGAGAGAGTTAAGGATCACTATAGAGACCAGGTCTACCTATAGAAAGAAGTAAATGAGAAACATATTCAAATGGCAAAGGAAAAGGTGAATGAGATCCTCCATCAACTCCAATAAGGATGCAAATTATGGTATCCCATCATTGATGGGATTGATCAATATAATAAAGCAAAAATTCACCTAAAGGAGTTGTAGATAGAGGGAATGACTAAATATATGGATCTTGCCATTCTCTGGTATGCAAACTTGGCTATGTTAACTACTAGATGGCCATGGTTAGAACTAGAAAAGCAAGTGGCTAGCTCGTACTTATTATACAAGGTTGAGTTGAAGCACCATAAGGACACCAAGTAAAAGCTTGCAAAGGCAAATGTTGAACTTAAAGTTCTTAAGGAAAAATATACTGATTAGAGATCCACTATCAAGAGGCTGGCCAAAAGAATGATTGACTACTAGGAGTTGCAAAACACAGTTAGGGTGTTTGATGTTGAATGCAAACAATTCATTTCCTGGTTTGTCAATGTTAAGGAGCTAATCCTAGTAATGCCTTGTCTATGGGATATCCCCTTTTTAGCACACATTGGCGATGCCACATGGACTGTGAATGATCCTTGGAGCTAGGAGGAGAAGATGAAGGCATTACTAGATTGCTTCACCTTCCATTGGATGTAGCAGCTATAGTAGGATAGCCATAGCCACCTCAACCACTGCACATGCCTAAAGCTAGTGAAGGTCCTTTAGAACCATAGGAACCTCCACTACCTCGGACTATTTGATCTTCTCAACCATCTTCATGCCATTAGAGGATGTGCTGTCCAATTTGAGTAGCAATGTCGTGGTGTTAAATTTTATGTCATGAACACTACAAATGTTTGTAATAATGTTGATTCATACAGTTGGGCTCTTAGTTTTGTTATGTCAAGAGTTAGTCAATAATTCCATATCTTTCTAATTTTGTAAAGGAACTCAAGGAAAAGTTTTCATTAAGTCATGAGGATATGATGAAGCATCAAAGTGTTGAATTGATGAGACCTTGTTGATGTAGCCTTGTCTATGTGGTGTTGCCCTATTGATGGGGCCATGTTGACATAGCATTTGCTATGTTTACAAGTTCTTATTAATGTAGCTCCACAATAAAGTTTATAAATATGCATTCACCCATTGTGTTTATGGGGGGGATAGTCATAGTTGTAGTAGAGATCTTGTAGTTTTATCATTTGAGAGTTAGAATATTTTTCTAAGTGCCTACAGTAGAAGTTCGAAAGTGTACAAATCCTTATTTGAGCACTAATGTACCTGAGCACACCAGTGTGAACAACAATAAAGATGAGCCTTTTGATCAAACCTTGCAGCACTTGGAATAGATTAATGATTTATTTCTACATTTAATATTTTCATTAATTAAATAATTAATTAAGATAAGTAAGACTTTAATTAATTAACTAATTAAGCTAAATAGATTAAATACATGTGTACAATTGCTTTGAGCATAACATACAACGCTTGGTAATCCCATCAGCAGTTAACACTTAATAACCTAGAAATGTTGTATGCATTTAAGATGTGTATGGAAAGTGGGAATGAATGATTATGTTAGGATAGTTAGCTATTAATTAGCAATTAGATTAGTTAAATTGGTTAATAAATTAAGTTTCAACTTGTTATTAATTGTAGATGAATAAAATATAAAATAACTAAAAAATCCATGTACCCCAATTACACTTAACCATATAACTAAGCTTCACAAGTGTAGTTGGGAAGACAACAACCATTATGGTTAGATTTCACTTCCTAGAACCAGTGTACTTAGGAACTTAAGGTCTATAGAATTTGATCGGATTGCACATGACTGCTTGGAATTCATATGGTTGGACATAGGGTATACTCGTCGCTCATTAGTAGTGAAATAATTTCTTGAGTATCTTGACTTTACAAAGAATTAGCTAATAAAATTTAAATTTTTCAAAAGCTTTGGAAGTTTTATAACATTTGAAAAAATGAAGTACTACAAAATATCTAGAAGCTAATATTATTTTATGTTCTTACCAATCTATCAAAAAATGTAGTAATTTTGGTAGTTCAACTTTGAGATATGATAACTCAAATGTTGTTAAGTTTTTAATACTAAATTTTTAACTAAAAATTTTCATATATATTATCATTCAAATAAATTTAATATCACATAAAATCATTGTGTTATGAAGGATAAATGATCTAATCATTGACTATCATTAATTGCAGTAAAAAATTTGGATTCATAAAATCTTCCAATTTGTAGAGCTAGTTCCTCCTAAACCGTAATAGATATTGAGCTAAAATTTTAACTTCACATAGAAACCTATTCTGTCTTTCTAATAAATCTATAATCATTGAAAAATGTTGTGAAATGACTATCATATAATCAAAATAGTAAATGTCTATAATTATAAATGTTTGACTTCCAAGATTGAGTAAATAATGATGAATAATGTTGATGAATTAATAAAAGATTGATGAATTAATGATGAAATAATCATGTTCTTGATGAGATTATGTTGATGATTCCATGATACAAATTTTCAAGAGAAGCCTTGTATATATATATATATATATATATATATATATGTGTGACAAGTGGGGCAATGTTTACCAAAAATAATATAATATAGTCCCAATGTTAAAAAANCTCATCAATCTAGAAATTTTATGTATTATATTGAAAGAAAATCCTATTATATAATAAAAATAAACAATTCTTCTATTCTACTTTAAAAAGCCAATAATCTTTGAGAGTGGCAGGCAATCATCATTCTTTATCTTTTCTTTCTCCTTTCTTTGTCATGCTATGAATTCTTATAGATTAATTAAGATACTTAATCCTATGAGGCAAAATATGTTTTGTTAGTAAGTTAGCAAGTTCTTTTAAACTAATGTGAATGGGTTTAATGGTTCACTCTTTTACTTTTGCTTGATGAATTAGTATTTGATGTTAATCTGTTTGGATTTTTTTATGTACATGGTATTAGAATAGTTGAATTACTACTATATTTTCACAATAAAAAATTTTAGGAAGATCAACTTTGTATTCTAAGTATGAGAAAAGTTGATTTAGCTAGAGTATGTGTTGGAGGCATTCGACCATGGCAATAAATTCTTCTTTGCAAGTGGATAAGTTCATGGATGATTATTCCTTTGATTTCTAATATATTGGATTTTTTTCATGTGTAATGAGAGCTTCTGATGTGGATTTTCTATCATCATTGTCTCCTTCTTGATTAGCATTTGAATATGCATGAAGCATATTATTTCCTTTATTTAATCAAATCCTAAAGTTGTAAGTTCTTTTGACATACTTGTAGTGTCCGAAAAAGTCGGTGGTTGGAACACCGAGAGGTTATTAGGTGCACAGCCTAACCCCGAGTCCACGGGAGGGTCGTGCTAGAGAAGATGAAAATGGGGTGCCCTAAATGGTTTGGTTGATCAGACAAGGACTTACATGGTGTCCAATAATCATTTGCAAACAGTAATTTTAGAACGTAACACGTAGAGGTTGAAATGGAAGAGAACGTAGCACCCACAATGATAGAAGCGTATCAACGTGTATAACCAGGACAATGAATGTTAACAAATATACGATGATGCAACATATATGTTGTAATAAAGTAGAATGAGAGTTTGAGTAAAGAAATACACCACCCCAAAATCGGGGGATTTGACTTTTGATTGAATGATGAATGTGTATAACTGGTATGCAGTGCTGGATAAGCATAGCTGGGCAATGGAGCGATATGGTCATAGCTCCTAGAATGTTGTAGATGTGGTGCTGATGGGCATGAATTAGTTGATGCTTGCTTGGTTGAAAGCTGCTATGTTGTGGATAGGTGTCACAATTGAGTGCAAGAGTTGCTGAGAGATTCGAGAGGTTCTAATGCTGGGACTTGCTACTCATCAAAATTATGCTTTCCAATCTTCTGCCAAAGCCTACTATGCAAAAGCCAACCCTTAGAATGTCATTTTCTGGGGTATTTATAGTGCCAAGAGTGGAAAGAAGATGTGGTTTGGATGCCATGTGTCCTGGGCCCCACGTAGCACAAACGTGGATGTGCCATACTAGTGTGCTATGCTCAAAGTGTGGTGCTACGCTGAAGTGTTACACTTAATGGGACAGGAATAGGAATGGAAAATCTACCAAGTTGTGACCATATTGTCCATGCCACATGTGCCAAAATCTAGAGAATCATCCTATTTTGATAGAAAGTGCATACAAAAAATGCAAAGTTTAGCTTGTCCTCTAGGACTATGTCTTCCTTCCTCTTCTGAGTAAGGTCAAGCGTAGGGACAACTTTTGAGGATTGACAAGGGGTGCAAAAAATAAAGCAAACTGCTGATTTTTGGTAGTCAAGGAGATGCTGGAGTAGAAATGCCAGTTGACGATGAGTTTTGGAAGTTTTGGAGATGTCCTGAGGCTTCTTTACAAGTGTTACGCTATTTACACTATGCAGCTTAGCGGCGTAGTGTGAACATTGGCCTGCTATGCTATGCTACGCTACACAACATAGCATCCTTTTGACAATAATTTTCGTCAAAAATTGAGAGCACCACTCTGAGACCCAGCAAGGCAAGTGACTTCAACAATTGATGACCATGATTTCCACATCAAGAGAGCCTGGAATCTCTCAGTTTCATTCCTAGGACACTTCAGCTTTGATATCTCTGCTACGTTGTGTAGCGTAGCACAACATAACATCCGATTTTGCATGAATTTTCATTGAACCTGTAATGATCTACCATGGAACCTTGGCCATGTTTTAGGAACGAAGTGGGACAGGAAACCCTAGAGGTTGAAGAATGGTTGAATTCATTTTTCATGTTAAAATAACTTGAAGGAGACTTTTATTGCTGTTGGCACCTTGCTATGCTATGATACACTGTGTAGCATAGCACAGTGTAGCACACAAAGTAAGATGACTTTTATGAAAATTGCTAGATTTTCTTCATGCCACGCTAATCATACTCTAAGGATGAAGCAGGATGAATCCTTGAAGATCGAATCATTGCCAATTGCACCTTCTACATCTGATCCAACACTTGGGAAGGTTTCAGTGCCTCTTGGCCTACTACGCTGTGCAGCGTAGCATAGCGTAGTAGGTCTCACAAATAGAAAACTTGTTAAACTATTTAGTCCATCCTAAACACTTTCGATAGCTCCTAGCTTGGCAGTTGGGTAGACTGACAACTGGCACATGCATCAAGTTGGACAAGCTAGAGAGAGTAGCAAGCTTAACAGCCCGGGAGATAGAAAATTTGCTAAACTGTGTGGTCCATCATCAGTGCCCCATTTGTGCAAACTGGCCTTATAACTTGGTGCTACACTAACTATGCTAAAGAGTGTAGTAGACACGTCCAGAAATAACTTTATTGGTGTTAGGACTTCCAGGGTGTCAAGTTATTCGCACAGCCTAGTGTGACATTACACTTGGAGAGTCATGAGGGCCCAAAATTGATGGTGTTTAACTGGTCCCTCTTTGTCGATGTCTGGAGGATTTACTCAAGAGAAATTGAAAAAGAATATGAAATAACATGATGAATAGGATGCCAAAACCATTCATCAGTGCCTGCTTAGATGATGCTTTGCCATGTTTGAGAGTGCTTGGAGAGTGACGTAAGATAGAGGACAAGGGATGGGTTTGAGGAAATTAGGTCGGAAAAAAAAAGTGTAGGATGCTACGTCATGAGAGCTGTTGCCATAGTGCGATCTCTTGTTGATGTACTTATGAGGGAATCAACATGCATATGTGTCTTTTTTTTCTACCTCTCATCAGAGTGCTTAGAGCTGATCGATCCAAGGTTGAGATGGTTGCAAAGTGACAAGTGTGTCCTTATTTTGACTTGGACACCTTTTTTTTATGTGCATATCCATATCCATTTGAGGGCAACCATGTCATCCTTGTAGGACAAGTGTTTCCTCCCTAGTATGAGTTGTGTTACATCCATGTGGAGCTTTGACCAACCTACATAGGCTTCCCATAGGATGAGTTTCATTACGTCCATCATGGACTTGGTGGTTGAGCGCAGGAAAGGGTTACATGTGCATTGGAGAAGCTTGTGAAGAAGAAGTCAAAACTTATAAGGATAGGGAATGGAGGTTAGGTTAGCTAAAAGAATAGTAGGATTTGCACTCTCAAGTAGCTGGGCTAATCAAAGTAGGTACTTTGGAACAATGTAGTATCTTGCTCTCGTGGTGAAACACATTGTTGAACGATGCCACCTTGGCTTTTATCTTGTAAACACAACAAAGAGAAAACTAGAAGAAACAACCATCATGTGAGGTGAGGGAAAACTCCTCTCTACTTGGGTCATTTCCAAGGTGGCAAGTGCTATGTTTGACACGTGCTATGTTTGACACATGCAATGTCCAAAGCAAGAAGGCCAATGCAGGCTTCAACTGTGGCTGGCTAGAAGGCTTCAATGGCCATGCTGAAGATGAGAATTGAAGAGGCTAGGATCAATGGTGATGCAAGTGCTTAGGAATCCTCACCAAAGATAATAGCCAGGAAGTCTAGCTTCAAGGTGAGAAGCCTAACAACTGAATTCTTTTTTAGGCTCTGATGATGGTGAGGGCTAGAGGATGGAAACATTGTGGCTGGGCCACAATATTGCTGGGGCTCTAGTAGAAGGTGCTGATGGAAAGAGCTATGACCAAGATGATTGGCAACAGTGGTGGTAGCTCTAGAAGGTTAGAAAGATGTTAAATGACATCTCTGGACAATCAATAAGATGTCAAGGATGAAGACATTGCAAATCTCCCAGAGGGTTTTTTTCTTGGTGGTGTGAACTTCATTCTAGAACTACAATGCCCCACCCCATTTTTCCCAGGAGGCGTGGGTAGGCAACTGGAGCTCAAAAGTATGCTCGGTCCCTTGTTCACAAGATCCCATGCATTGGATCAGAGATATTGCCTTGCAAACCCAGTTTTAGATCTTGGTAGACCATCGGCTATGCTAGTTTAAAGTCCCAACAGACCGTGATGTGCTAGTTTAAGGTCCTAGCAGACCAATGTGCTAGTTTTAGGTCCCAACAGATTGCTATGCTATGCTAGTTTAAGGTCCTAGCTGATGGAACATGATATTGCATGGGCTATGATATTGCGTACGCGATATCGTGGCCGTCACGATATCGCATTCCTCATGATATCACATACATGATATCACATCTTCCCCTGCGATATTGCGTACGCGATATCGTGGTGCATCATCATATCTATAAATAAGAGGTGAGTCTCCCTTGTTTCCTTATGCTAGGCTAGATAGTAGGGAAACTTTGGTAGGTTGATCACTCTAGAGATAGAATATTTTCCATGTGCCTGCAGTAGGAGTCCCAAAGTGAACGGATCTTTATTCGAGCAAACATTGTACCTGAGCACAAGTTTGTGTACAACAATAAAGATGAGCTTTCCGGATAAACCTTGCAGTGCATGGAATAGGATTTTATTATTGTTATTTATTACCTATTATTTATTACTTGTTATTTACTGTTTTCCTTTTCAACCCTTTTCTCCTCGTTAAGTGCCTTAGTACGACCACTTCGAGCACATGTGTTACACGTGGTGATCCCAACAACGATTAGCATTTGGTAGCCACGGTTGCATCGGTTCAGGGTATGTACAGTAAATGGGAATGAATGCTGATGCTAGGTTAATTTAGACTTAGTTCATTAGTTAGAGTTAGTAATTAGTTTCTCAACCCTTTACCTCGTTAGCATAGGAGACATAAAACATAAAAACTATAAAAATCATATACCTCAGACTTACTTAACCATACACCATGACAACTACAAGTAAGTCTGGGAAGACAACGAATGATTAACCCTAAGTGTTCCATGGGGNAAAAATTTATATAACGGTAAAATTAGCACACCGATAACAATGTCTTCTTCTAACAAAAGCAACTCACCACCTAGGGATAATACAAAAAATAGTTGGCAATCAAAAACACATAACCAAACTATGCCAAGTCCTAAACAATATCGGATAGTTTATACTCATCCCAATGAGTATATTCCATACTTTACCTTTATCCTCCATCAAGATGAACAACTGCAATGGAGAGATTTGCAAGGTAACATTGTGTTACCCCAAGATTGATCAGTTCCTAACATGCTCCTCCATGCTTTGGCACAGATTGGCATGACTCAGCTCTATGCTGAATATGTTATAGCAAATTTTGACACAAGGGATTATCATCCCATAGAAGCACAACGTATCAGGGACTCAAGGTAGGAGAGCCAACATACATTGTTGAAGGGCAAAGGTCCACATGTCCTTAGCGAAATAGGAGATGATGAACCCATTATAACGGGTTCTCTAACAAATGATGTTCCTCCTCCTAATGATAGTGAGGAGGTTGGGTATCAGAACCTACGATCAACGATACATAACACTGGTTCTGATCCCTGTGAATGCCAACTGTTCACAGAGGGAACAACAGCTCATGATAAGGAAGGGCACTTAGATTATCATCACGATCGAGGCCTTAGCAGCGCAAGAGAAGGTAAGAAGCATCGTGATGGTGATGGTTCCCCTTCTTCTTCTCCTTCATCTCATCACTCACCCTCTCCTTCCACATTTTGGCGTAGCCACCATGAACATAATGGTTAGGATAGAGGTAGGAAAGATGAGAGACCTTGAAAGGAAAGTTGAGAGAGAGGATAAGGGCATGAACGAAGGGAAATTAGGGAACAACGAATACATCACAGGCATCATGAAAGAGATGATCATGATGAGCCCCTACTTGCAACTTGAAGTATGCTCGACATAACAGAGGCAGTTAGGATTCCAACAAGGCATCAAAAGGATAGTCGGATCAAATGCTTAGACATGAACAATATCTCATGCTTTGAAGGGGGATACAAGTCAAATCTGCAACATCATTTACAGGCATTTCATGATGCCTGTGCCTTGTAGAACATAGAAAATGAGTGAAAAAAACTTAAGTTGTTTCCTAGGACACTCATCAAAGAAGCAGAGAGTTGGTACTAGTCCTTAGAACCAGAAACCATCAGGAGGTGGAGTACAATGCTAGAACTCTTCAACGATAAGTATCAAACATACTCCAGAGTGTCTAATTTGTGTAAGCAGATCAAAGGCTAGAAACAAGGTAATCATGAACCCTTGGATGCTGCCATGGCCCGCTACTACACATTGTTACATTGTTGCCTGGGTCATGGGTATGCTCAACAGGATCAACATCGCCACATCGTGGATGGGCTAAGGCATGAAACTAGGAGAACCCTTGGGACTTATGCCCAAGGAGGACTATCAGAACTTAGAGCCCATGAAGTACATCACTTGTTGGAATAAGTAGCAAAAGAAGAAGGTGTGCTACGAAAAAGGGAAAGTGTAGAAGAATACAACCATGATCCCTCCCTTTGGAAGAAGGGAGTAAGATTTTGTGATAAGAAGGATGAGTCACCACTCGAAGAGTTGGTGAACCGAAAAACCTTGCCGATTCAAAAAATAACAATCGAAGTATCAACTAAGGTAGATCAACTGTGGGAGTCCTTAGACTCCAGACTTGAAATAATCTTGAAAATCGTAGAAGATTCTAAGGAGGAACAAATTAGTGACAAAGGTAAGACAAAGTGGAGAAATTCAGGCCCTGCACATAACAAGGGTAAGGGAAAAATTACTATCTCCGATGAAGTTGTGGATTCAGACATAGACGATGACGGTGGATGTGAGATCTGCCAATATGACCATCCTAAGGGATGTTGTCCAATTATCTCACATCTACAGGAGTCTAGGGTGTATGCACTTAATGCAAAACTTAACCAATGACAAACACCCCAAAGGTTACCTTATTCTCAAGGTAACCCAAGGTAGTTCTACCAACCACTAATGTACTATCCCAGTGGAACTGCACAACAACCCATCAGACAACATCAATAGTGGTAATACCCACAGTCATGGGGGATGCCACCGCCAACACAACAGTACCCTTACCGGCAACCTGATCATTATGGTTATTATGTGTAGTAGTTGGTTTCTCCAAGTGACTTTATGGGTCACACAACTTCCCAACTACCAAGTTCGGAAGCACTTTAGGAGGACTCCTTGTCCTTCAGGAGAGATTCAACATTCATCCCATCCTCCAACTCCATCCATACCTCTTCCACTTGTAGTTCCCATACAACTTGCTCCAACAATGCAAGGGGAACTCCCTACTCAACCGTAGCAACGTAATGCTGCGAGAGCTGTAAATATTCAACCTGCTGCTAGTTTTGACAACGGTAAAAAGAGAAGACCTTTCTTCAGAACCATAACCCTAGAAAAGCTCTCACAAAAACAAGTAGTTAAGCACATGTACACTCCTCCACCATCTAACACTTCAGAGCACCCTTTAGTCCAACAACAGAGCTGTACGCATATGGTTATGTTAACGCATACCGTAACCGACTGGATCAAGGTAGGCCACCTTCCTGGGAAACTATTTGACCCTGGGAGTCCCCTAATTTATTTACAAATCATCAAGAACAAACCTCATAAGGCTCTTCTTGACTCAGGTTCTGGAGTCAATTTAATATCACAAGAAATGTATCAAGCCTAGAACCTGCCCCAACTTAATAAGAGCAACATCCAACTAGAGCTGGCTGACCAATCCATCACCATTCCCTTGGGATCAGTGGATGACATCATTACCACCGTGTGTAGGTGGTCATACCCAGCTGACTTCCTAGTGATTGAAATCAACAACAATGAAGGGGGCTTCCCAATTATAATGGGAAGGCCATGGCTAAGTACAGTAGATGCGTACCTAGGCATCCACGATCTTCCCTTGCAGATATCTAAGATAAACATTTATGGAAAGATCGAGAAGAAGAAAGTTCTGTGCATCACATACAGTGACTCAGAGGGTGATGACATGGAAGAATGTTCAACATTTCTTCCATGTGATCGGTGTGCCGAAGAAATAAAAATTCAAAGGTGCCTGTATGTAGTAACCACACTAGTAGTAGACACCCTGTGGTTGACAGCTACTAGAAAGAGCAACCTAATATGCATGGAACGAATTGAGGAAACAACTCATGTTAACAACAAAGGAATAGACACATTGGAATATGAGCATCGCCAACTTCCACCTCTTAATCTAAGAACATCAGTGGGGAGGATTTGGGCACTTTTACGGAATTCAAATAGACGTTCATTATTTTGGATCTCTCCCTTGCAATTCAGTCATGGGGGAGATGGCCACCTATGCTAATCATTAGAGGCCCTTAGTTCTTTTTAGTTTTTGTTTTACACATTTTTGTTTAACACATTTTTGTTTTACAATTTTTGTTTTACACATTTTTTTCTTACACATTTTTTTCTTGCACATTTTTGTTTTACAAATTTCTTTATCTTTTCTTATTTTTGTTTTACAACATCGTTATACTTTTCCATTTTTTGTGTGTGTTTTTGTGTGTTATCCACTCTATAAGTTTGTCACCCAATAAGTGTTCTCTATGATGGTATGAACTATTTTTTATTGATTGCTAATGTTTGGTTTTTACCTTAAAGTTATGATGTTGATACTAAGGTATGTTCTTTTGATATGGCAGGCAATGAGTCCACTTCATCCATCCATCCACAAAGTCTATGGTCTCTCTTGGTTTGGAAATGTATAGTCCCTTTCTAATAAGAACTTTAATGAATCAATGACTAGGAACTTCTCAAACTAAGGAAGGACTCAAGGTTTGAAAATGGTGTGACTTCAAGGGAACTTGATGCATTTGTGTTGGCTATTCTCTTGGGTGCTTGGATGTTTTCTTCTTGAATTTTCTCACCGTTTCGATGTTACCCAATTATCGAAAGCTGAGCCAATAAAAATAAGAAGTCTTTGCCTGGTGTGGTTCTCATGCATAAAAACACACAAAAAAAAAACAAAAAAAAAAGAAAAGAAAAAGTGAGAATTCAAAGAACATCCCTTAGACAAAAATAAATGTGAGCTACAAGCACTGGTTATGGAACTAAAAATGTTCCCTCTAACTAAGGCCCTTCTCGCTTCCCATTCTCTCCTTTGTTTCATCAGAATGGTAGTGGCTCTTAGAGGGGGCATTCTTGTTATTCAAGTGGATGGTTTGGCCAAGTGCATTGATGTGAAGTCACTGGATGTGGTTGGTTTGAGGCCGGAGTTGGAATGAGATTTTCCAAGTCACATTAACTATGAAACACACAAGGGGCTGTACACCACCTTGTTCTTGGGATTCCATTCCATTCTCTTGTTTCAACCTTTCTCTCCATTATTCACCTCATTGCTAGTTGTATCCTTAGTGTATATTTTGGTAGATGCATTGTTTTCTTTTTGGTAAACTCTTACGGTTAAGACTTTAACTCTTGTTCGAAAGAACATTTCCAGAGCCTACAGACTCTTTGAATGTGGGTTTGTCAGAGCATTAAGGGCATGAGCCTACTTTGGGGAGGACCCACTAACATTCCTATTTGGTGCATCAGTTAAATTATTTCCCTTAACATTTTTCAATTAATTTTTTTGTTCATTTCCATTTTGACATCCACTTGATCGACGTTACCATTTGTCTCTTTTTCTCCATCTTTCTTATTCCTTTTCTTTTTCCATTCTCTCGCTACTGGAGGTCCGCAATTAGTCATGGGGGTATAGGGCCCAATTTTTTTGATTTTCTCCTAACCCCTACACCTTTGGTAGTCACCATTAATATATCTCCAGATCCGTAATAAGCCATACCACAACCCAACCAATGGACTTACACTTAAGCAAGGTATCAATTACATGAAAATTCATCTTCCCTTGCTAATAAAAGACTATGTTGTCTTTGCAGATGGTGATCATAAAACAATGGATCGGATCTGGAAGGACCACTTGGAATGGAGCGGTGCTAAAGTAGCTTTTCAAGGAATGAGATCGATAATGCACTTACAGATGGACAATGAAAGACGCAATCTTGGAGTTGGCTGTAGCAAGACTTCTTCTCTCTTCTCTTTTCTCTCAGCTACCAAATGAGGCCTAATGTCAATGTAATAAGGTGTTCACTCTTGTTATCATGAATATCAGATTATTGAGTCTTGTAATGATGATCCATTCACATGTCATCCCATTAGTTTCATTTGAGTTAATAATCCCATACCTTCTCGATATTATTGTAAGGAACTCGAGGATGAGTTTTCATTTAGTCATGGGGGTATGATGGGACACGATAGCGCATGGGCTGTGATATCGCGTACGTGATATTTTGATCATCACGATATCACATCCCTCATGATATCTCGTAGATTGATCACTTCAGAGATAGAATATTTTCCATGTGCCCACAATAGGAGTCCCAAAGTAAACAGATCTTTATTCGAGCAAACATTGTACATGAACACAAGTTTGTGTATGGTAATAAAGACGAGCTTTCCGGATAAACCTTGCAGCACATGGAATAGGATTTTATTATTGTTATTTATTACTTGTTATTTATTGTTTTCCTTCTCAACCCTTTTCTCCTAGTTAAGTGCCTCAGTACGACCACTTCAAGCACGTGCATTACATGTAGTGATCCTAGCAACGATTAGCATTTGGTAGCCACAGTTGCATCGGTTCAGGGTGTGTACGGTAAGTGGGAATGGATGCTGATGCTAGGTTAATTCAGACTTAGTTCATTAGTTAGAGTTAGTAATTAGTTTCTCAACCCTTTACCTCATTAGCATAGGAGACATAAAACATAAAAACTATAAAAATCATATACCTCAGACTTACTTAACCATACACCGTGACAACTACAAGTAAGTTTGAGAAGACAACGAATGATTAACCCTAAGTGTTCCATGGGGCGTGTAGGCACTTAGTCTATGGAGTTCAACCGAATCATGCATGCTACGCTCGTATTCGTATGGTTGAGTGTAGTAGTATCTCACCACTCATCACTAGCAGACCGATGTGCTAGTTTAATGTTGTAGCGGATGGGGGATGACCAATTTAGGGTTGTAGCGGATCATGTTGTGGGTTCCAATTTTGTGTCATGGCCCAAAGACATGCTGTGCCAATTTATAGTCATAGCAGACTATCTGTGCTAGTTTATAGTCATAGCAGGCTATCTATGCCAGTTTATAGTCATAGCGGATTGTCTATGCCAGTTTTATGTCATAGTGAATGAGTTGCTTATCTTGTTTTATGTTCATCACAATATTGCATGTTAGGCGTAGTAGGGATTCAAGTACAAATGATTGACAAGATTTGGAAACTCATTGCCATCTAAGTCAACTAGTTTGAATGCCCCATTCTCATATGCTTTTGTGATAAAAAAGGGCCCTTCCCAGTTGGTTGAGAATTTATTCACTAGCTCATGAATAGCCTTGAGGACTAGATCCCCCTTTTTGATTGAATGTTGGTGTAGATTGCAATGATGTTTCTATCATTGCTTGTCCTAATACCACTCGATGCGATTAAGCATTTGGATGCGCTCTTCCTCTGAAGAGTCAAGATTGACGATTCTTGACTTGTTGTTTTGAGTCTCATCCATAAAGTTCGAGAAGATCATTCATAGTAATGGGACTTGAAATTCAAGAGGTAACATTGCTTCAGATCCATACACAAGACTATATGGAGTCTTACCTATAGCTATCCTACATGTCGTGCGATAAGCCCAAAGTACGTAGAGGAGCTACTTGTGCCATCGTTGTTTGCTACTACTGAGCATATTTTTCAAAAGATTGAAAATGGCTTTATTAGTGGCTTCTACTTGGCCATTCACTTAGGGATAATATGGTGAGGAGAAAGAATGTTTGATACCAAGGTTTTCGCAAAAGGCTTTAGTTTCTGCGCTATTGAATTGGGGCCCGTTGTCTGTAACAATAGTCATGGAAAAGCCAAATTGCGTCACTATATTGTCCATAATGAACTTGCAAATTTGTTGGGACGTGGTCTTTCTTAAAGGAATAGCTTCTACCCATTTTGTAAAGTACTCAGTTGCAGTAATAATGAAACTCTCCCCTACAGAAGACTTAGGTGTAATGGGTCCTATGATGTTTAGTCCCCAACGTTGAAAGGGCCATGTGATTTGTGTGGTATGTAGTTTGGTAGGTGACACATGTATGAGGTTCCCATGACGTTGACATACATCACATGTCCTTACCTTAGTGATGTAATTGTGTTCCATGTAAGGCCAGTAGTAGCCTAGATGCCTAATTTTTGCTACCATAGCTTTGGAAGCCATGTGTCCTCCACACAGTCCCTCATGGACTTCATCAACAATTTTTTGTGCTTCACCCCCGCTAATGCAAGCTTGCAATATCTCATCATAAGAGCATTTGCATAAAGTGCCATCTCCTACGAGGACATATTGTTGTGCTCATTTTTGTACTACATCCCTTTGAGCAGGTGTTAGGTTGCATGGGGATTCACCATGTTGGAGGTATGTTTTAATGTTATCATACCATTCTTGAGTGTGAGTTGTGCTTACATACATGATGTATGCTATGTGAACGATAGGATTGTTGCATCTCACTATCGAAGTAGGCAAGGTAACAAGCATATGTGGTGGCATGCTAAGTGCTAACGTGGCTAGCACATTTGCTATAGTATTTTCATTGCAGGGTATGTATTGGAAGTCTAGGATCATGAGCTGCCTTAGTAAGTGTTTGGCCAAATCACAATAAGGCTGTAAATGTTGTGCTTTGTAAGCATAGACCTATGTAACTTGGTTAATGACTAGTTGTAAATCATCTCAAATTGCTAAGTTTTGAATTCTTGACTCCCAAGCTGATAGAATGCCCCTAAGGAGACCCTTATATTCTGCTACATTATTTATGCAAAGAAACATGAAGTGATATGCGAAAGGTTCAATTTCTCCAGAGGGAAATGTGAGAATAGCAGTAGCACTGCCACCTTGTGTAGTTGAGGCACCATCAAAATGTAGAATAGCTTCAAAATTTGCAGGTACTGGGCTTACACTACTAATGTTCTCATCTAGAAATTTAGGTTCTATTATTTCTTGGTCATCGATGGGTGAAGCCGTAAGTTGTGTGGCTATCGCTTGACCTTTTGTGGAAGACTATGCTACACAGTGTAGGTCAAATTCTACAGTTATGGCTTTCCATCGGGCTATCCTACTATTTTTGTATATATTGGTCGTAATAGCTCGAAGTATGTTATTTTTGCAGATAATGTTTACTTAGCTACAAAATAAATAATGCCTCCATTTTTTAAGCACGAATACTAAGGCAAGACAATTTTTTTCTACTTCATTGTATTTTGCTTCATAAGCTATCAATGCATGACTCAAGTAGTAGACACGGATTTCAAAACCATTATCCCTCTTTTGGCAAAGCAAAGCAGCAATAGATGTATTCATAGTGGCAAGATAAATGTAAAAAGGCTTATGTCTCTGTGGAGGGTAAACACCAGGGAGATGAATAAGGTCTTTCTTTAAGTTATCAAAAGCTTCTTGGCATTGGTTTGTCCATTCAAAATTAACTCCCTTTTTAAGCAGGTGTTACATTGGATGAAATTTATCTGTTAACCTTGTGATAAACCTTCGTATGAATTGTACCCTGCCTTGCAACCCATGCAATTCCTTAAGGTTTGTAGGTGGTGCCAAGTTAACAATAGCTTTAACTTTATCAGGATCTACACGTATCCCTATTTCTGATACTAAACCCTAACATGCATCCAGTTTGGAACCCGAAGACACATTTTTTAGGATTAAGGCAGAGGTCATGTCTGCAACAATGTTAAAGGACTAAGTTTAGGTCGTTTTCATGATCAAGAGTTTTCTTACATTTAATGGCTATATCATCCACATAATCATTTAGCTTTTCCAAAAGATAGTCACTAAAAATGTAAGTCATTGCCCGTTGATATGTTGCTTTGGCATTTTTTAGCCCGAAGGGCATCATCATGTAATAGAAGGTTCCCCAAGGGGTCATAAAGGTAATGGCTAGTTGATGTTTTGGATTTATGCATATTTGATTGTAGCTTGAGAATCCATCCATAAAGGATAGTAAGGCATGACCTACCGTAGTATCAACAAGTTGGTCAATACTAGGCAATGGGAAATCGTTCTTAATTGTCACCTTATTCAAATCCCGGAAGTCTATAAAAATTCATATAACCCTATTTATCTTTGAAATGACTATGATGTTTGATACCCAATCCAAATAATCAACCACCTGGATGAACCCACCTTGATAAAGTTTGGTGATTTTGTCATGTATAGTTAGGGTAATTTTTGGTTTAACCTTGCAAGATTTCTATTTAACCACCTTGACACGTGAATCTAGGATGATATTGTGTTGTATAAGCCTAGCATATCTTCATACGACCATGCAAACACTTTGGAATTATCATTAAGGACTTTAGAGATATTTTGTTGATCCTATGGCTCTAGTAGAGAGCTGACCTTTAACGTTCTTGCCTCACCTCTAGGTGTAGTCATGGGGATTTTGATAAGGGGGTCCTCAATTACATCACTAGCCTCTAAATCTAAGGTTTGGACTAGATGTTTGGGCTAGTCTGGGGATGTTTCTAAGGATGCTATGTTGGTGTCACAAGGGGATGGTTCAAAGTCTACTAGCTCTACGCTCAAGTGTCTCAGAACTCTACCATGAGGTCCTATCAGGATTAAGGGCAAATGGAGATCATCATGCGTAGCCATTTTCAAAGCACTCCTACAAAAAGTAGGTAAAAATAATAGAAGTCAAGTGATACTTGCTTAATATAGCAACATAACATGAAATATGTGCAAGGTAATTATGCAATGTTACACGATTGTCAGTTTAAGGTCTTAGCAGACCGCAACCATGCAAAATTATATGTCAAAGTTTCCAGTTTAAGGTCTTAGTGGACCATCACTTTGAAAAATTATAAATGGAACTCCAAATTTGCCAGTTTAAGGTCATAGTGGACTACCATTGAGCTTAAAATTTGCTATGCTATAGGGAACATGGAATGTCCCCCATTACACATGGGACATGGGGTGTCCCACGTCACACACTGGACATGGGGTGTCTCGCGTTACATGGAGGATGCAGGACATGGGATGTCTTGCGTTATGTGTAGGATGCCGGACATGCTGAAAAAGTAATGTCCTATAACCCTAAAGGCTATAAGTAGGGGTTTACCCATGGTAAAGTCATCATTTTCACCATCAGAGCTAGCAGCCCATAGCGTAGCGCGGTTCAGAGAGATAGTGTAGCAGTTGTAGTAGAATGACTGACACACCTAAGTTTGATGTCAGGACAATGGCATGCAGGAGTGAGTGTAGACATTAGGGTCCCACCAATGTGGATGAAGGGAAGCATAGCTTGCGACATCTCTCCAGGGCACGTGTTGAGGAGCAATAGGAGGTTCCATCTACTCGGTAAGCCGCTATGCTACCTTTGTTTGTGTTATTCAATTTATCAAGTGGGGTTGCTATTGTGCTCACTATGCCCCAGTGACTATGACCATTACCATTGCTACATTGTGACTGTTGTTATTATGGCCTTGGCCACCACCATGATCACTATGCTAGGGTTGTTGCGCACCACTATGCTAGGGTTGTTGCGCACCGTTACGCTATAGTGTTTGTGATGTACCATTTTGAGGGTTTAGAGGGTTTGGATTTAGAGGTTTCTAGGTGGTGTAGCACACATCCTGGGCAGCGTAGCATGGGTGGAGAGGGTTTTGTTTTATTTTTTGTCACATTTTGTGCAATGGAACAGGGCTAGGGCTACGCAAATGTTGTGTTTTTTCTCAAGTCGTGTTACCTTTGGTAGCGTGATTGATAGGCTACGTTGTGTTTTTGGTATTTTTCACGCTACACTGCGTGTGATGTAGCCGCTACCTTGTGCATGGTGTAGTTGTTACACTACACGTGATGTAGTTGCTAGACTATGAGGGTATACCCGTTATTCTATCACATGCTACTCTACTATGTTGTGCATGATGTAGCCACTAAGCTACGTGGGGCATAGTTGTTATGCTACGCGTGATGTAGCTGCTACATTGTGCGGGACATTGTGATTGTTATGCTGCCTAAAAATGTATTATACTTAGAAAAATTTGTATGCAAGGGGGATGCTACGCTACATAGTAACCAATATTTGAAAAGAGGTTTTTCTTCTAACTGTACACCAACGTTCATGTATTATACCATGCAGGGTTATGTTGAAACCCATCTTGATCGTGATCGAGCTGGTAGGGTTTTGTGTTGTTTAAGTGCTGTGGCTAACGTTCCCCCTCCCCATGCATGAGTAAGGGACTAGGTGATTTAGTTTTGAGAAGGTGCATGGGAGTTCTTAGAATTTCTCCTTCGTCACTTCAGTGTGATGGTATGGTCACACTTATCGGCTGAAACAACTAGTGTTTTGGTTGAAACATTATTTCCTGGGGCAAACTAAGGCATCTTAAAGTTTATGGATGATGGGTCCATTGAAGGTGAAGAGGCAGGGGGCTCAAGTTGGAATCAAAGAGGCTTGAGACACTTATCTTGGGTTTGGTCCATGCTTGAATTTAAATGCTATCATAAGTACAACACGTTGTTTGTTGCCTACCACATGGGGACCTTCTTCCAGAACCCACCTGGGACTGTCTATTATGCTGGTGGGTGAGTCCTATAAAGATACTTAGACATGTTACATCATTTATCTTGCATATTTGGAATGCTTATTATATTTTATATGTCGCCAGGTTTGTAATTGACAAGGATGGTCTTCACGATCAAGAGGGGGCATTGGCATTGGCTCAAAAAACCTTACAAGAGTTCTCTTTTGCTAGGAACATGCACGCCAGCATCATAGAACAACTTGGGGTAGATTTCAGAACTTATCCAACCAAGTATGCTAGGTTTTATCGAAAGTGTAAAGAACTTGGGTGGTTGGATGGTGAATGGGCGTCCTTTTGAGTACCTACCGTTGAAGAAGTTCTGGTGAAAATCCCACCATTCCCCATGCCATTCACACCTGGTGGGTTAGATTATGTGCTTTTTTTCATGTGTTTAATTGATTGATTTTGTTTTTACCTTTTGTTAAATATTGTGCTTGATTATTGCAGTAACGGCCAAGTCCAAAGAGGTTACGGTAATCACTGCAGGTCATGATGAAACTAACCTCTTCTTCAAGTACGGTGAAGTTGATGAAGCATAGTGTTGGCTATGCAATAAGGCTTCAGCTATGATTGGTCAAAAGGTCCAAGATGCTAGGCTCATGAACCTCTTTTTGGTAATAAATCCAAGTGTTTTGGCTACAGAAATGCTCTCCCTTCTTGATGCTTTTAACAAAAGGACTGACCACTTTCGCACGTGGGTCCATAATGTGCAGGTGGTGTTTGAGATCACTAACAGCCTCTTTGTGGATCTCTTCAATGTTCCTTCTGATGGTCTACCTGTAGGGGATAAGACTAGCAAAGATGTAAACCATCTAGGGGACATAGAAGAATGGTTGGGAACCAGCAAAGATGGCAAGGGGATTTGCATGAAGAAGGTTAAATTAGAGGTAGCTCACAAGATTTACCCTGTCTTCTAGGCTCATGCTTTCCCCAAGTTACTTTCCCAAGGGAAAATTCTTGGAGTAGAATAGGCTTGGATTATGAGGGACATCATGGAAGAGGGGACTCATTATAACTGGGCCAAGTATCTTTCTGAAGGCTTGCGAGCTGAAATGGTTAAGATTTGTGACAACTTGATTCTCGTTTCAATGTGCACTTTGCATTTTTTGTAGCTTGTTTCTGATAGTTTGCCAAATTATTGGTGGTATGGGAGAATGGAATCTAGGTGTTACAAGATCGCACCCAGATATCCAAATCATGGATCCACTAGGTATTCTACACTACTTGATCCCAGGACCCGGTAGAAGCTATCAGGGAGTCCTTCTCAATAACAACAAAGGATCAGGTGGGATCATCCTTTTATGCTCAAGACAGCATTAGAGGGGTGCCTCCCACTAACACAAGCAATGTAGTAAGGAGGCATCCCTTATTACTAAAACTGTGAAGTCAAAATTGCAATGTAAGAAGTCTCATCCCATAAAAGAGCCTCCACATACAAGTGAAGAAGAGGCAAAAGGTTGCAAATCAGAGTTTGCAACATGTAATCTATGGTTGTTGGTGAGTATTATTCGATTGTCTTACGTGATAAAACTAATTTTAAAATTTTTTTTGCACATGTTGAACTAGCATCCCAACTTTTGCTTACACTTAATAGGTGAAGAAGAGGTTTTCACCCCTGAGATAGGGGCCCCTGCTATAGACGAAGAGGAGGAGGCTCCTGCCACAAAGGAAGGGGCCCTTGCTATAGAAGAAGAGGCCCTTGTCGCAGAGGAAACCTTTGAGGATTGTACCCCAGAACTCAAAGGGCACATGAAAGTTGAAGATGTTACTACAATTTTGAGGTAGATTGAGGAAGAAGGGCTTCAGTTTGAGGCTAATGAGTTTGATGATTTGTTAGACAGTGTGCCAATGGGCAATCCTCCCACTCTCACCCTTGAGGGTTTGCTAGGTAGGAGATTTACACTATCATTTATGTTGGTTCCCACTTTCCTATCCCTCTCCTTCATAATGGTAACGTGCTTTTACTATAAAGTAGACACTGCTACTAGGAATCTTGAGTCTTCTTCTTCTTCCTTTCGCCTATAGCCATGGACAAAAATGCTGGACAAGTTTGCCTTTATGGAGGGGATAGTTGATGACATGATTGACCACTTAAGGTAGATTGACCTCGAGATAGGTATGTTTGAGTTATAGCATTTTCTCTCTACATTATTATATTTTTGCTATCATCTAATGATTAATGCTTCCTTATGTATGATTACCAGCTTCTCAACTCAAGTGGAATCCACAACAAATAGTTGAAGTTGATGCTATGCCTGAACTCCCTCTAGAGGTAATTGAGGTGCCTCATGACATATACGAGGAGGAAAGTAAGTGTGCACTATACTCGGCATGATCCTTGTGGAAGTGTCACATCAATGAAGGCCTTGGAAAAGGGTCCAAAAACTTGAGAAGGATAAAGTAAGTTAAGCAGTCGAATTGGAAGATCTACGATGAAGAGGTGAGTTCTTAATGGCTCGTGATACTTCAAATGGTAGTTGACGTACGACCATAATTATGCTAGATACTAGTCGACCGTATGAGGCAAGAACGAGGCTACCTGGGAAGTGATCGAACAACACTTGCAAATGGATCTGTTGGCCTAGAAAAATCAAGACTGGAAGGATTACAATGCCAGAGTATACTAGTGGGGGAAATCATAGAAAAACCATCAACACATGTATAAGATGAAGCATGTCACCTATTGCCATAAGTATAGAGATGTATCTATAGAATGTCACACTTGTGAACTATTTCTTGATGTAATTGGCCCTACTCGGGCCTATGAAAAATTTGCAAAATAGGTAGTGGTGAGTGAATCTCCCAAGAGAGAGGTAACCTTACCTTCTAGGGAGACCACTACTACCACCTTTTCCATAGGGACACCCACATGGATGGCTATGAAGAAGGAAAAGATTGTGATGGGCATTGATCTGGGGGAAGAAGATTGGGCCAACTTAACCAAGGAAGAAATTCTTCACCGCTTAGTCGTTGGTCTTGATAAAATACCCCTGGAGATGGACACAGGCTCGTCTCAGGTTAGCCAAGATTTACTATATTGGAGTCTATTTTGTAAGAGCCTTATCATAGTTTGATTCATTATTTTGTTCTTATTTTATACAAGACACAACTGAAGATGCAGGACCTAGTGGAGTAGGAGATAAAGATACCGGCAAAGACTTGTAGCTCATCGACAAAACGTTTCTTTATTTTTTTGACTTGTAACCTCTTATTGTGAGGCAATGTTGTCACTCTTAAATATGGGCTCAAATTTGGATTACATATTTGCAATTTAATGACACTTGAGGTTCTTACCTTATTTTGTTTGGTTAATATCACATATATATTTTTCTTTTTTTTTGATGTATTTGGGCCTCTTGTGGGCCCCATGTTCTAGTTTTAGGCCGTTTTAGGCCATATGCTAGTTTAAGGCCATTTTGGGCCATTGCTAGTTTAGGGCCATTTCAGGCCATCACTAGTTTAGGGCCATTTCGAGCCATCGCTAGTTTAGGAACATTTCAAGCTATCGCTAGTTTAGGGCCATTTTAGGCCATTGCTAGTTTAGGGCCATTTTGGGCCGTTGCTAGTTTAGGGCCATTTCGAGCTAGTTTAACATAATTTCAAAAAGTGAGCTACTAGTTTTAGGCCTCAGCAGGCCATGGCGATAGTTTAAGGCCATTCTGGGTTGCATGTAAGGTAACTAATGTTAGCAGCGAACATAATGCAAACAACGAACCTAATGCAAAGTAGAGACTATACAGACAAAAGTATTAAAGCAAAGATCTTATAGAAGTAAATTGGAGGTAGACTTTAATTATGCAATTGTTTCCTGACCCAATGTGGACTAGGCAAGGCATATGGCCAGGAAGCCTTATGATGATATTCCTCTATGCTATCATTTGCCATTTGGAAGGGCAATTTGGCCCACATGGCTTCTTCATCTAATTTGGTGGTTTCAACTGGCTCATTTATCGAATGTGGGATTTCGACATGGATAGATGATAGGTTTTCAGATACTTCTATCTTTGATCCTTTCTCTACGTCTATATTGTTTATGTCCCATAAGGCTACTTCATCACCGAAGATCACCACCTCTCCACTAGCATAGGGTAAGTGGATCTCTTGATGTATCGGTGAGGAGACAATCCTTAATTGGGCTAACCATGACCTTCCCAAGATCAAGTTAAACCCAGGCATCTCTTCTATCACTATAGATTCTACATTGGTGGAAAACTAGTCCCCTGCCACAAAGTTGATAGTAACGGTCCCATTAACCACAACGTGTGCCCCATTGAATGACTTCAAATAGGAAGTTGTTGTGGGCTTAATTTAATCTACCAGGCCTAACTTGTTAATGATGGGGAATGGAATCACATTAGTTGTAGCCCCATCATCGATGTGCACCCTGTGGATCTTGTAGTGACCTACACAAATCATGATAAACATGGGGGAAGTTATTACCTAGCCCTTTTCAGGGTCAAATTTTAATGGATTTGTCATGAAAATTAAAATAAGTTGGTTGTGGTTCCTTAGCCATGGGTGGAAGCATAATAGCATGGGTGGCCTTCTCCTTAGATGACATGTTTTCACTAATTGGGATAGATGCTAGCATATGAACCCATGCCTCACGGTGTGCCGTAGAAGTCATTATTAAATCATACAAGCTTAGGGTTGTGTTTTTTTTGTTTCAAAGCTTGCCTAACCTATGAAAGGCCATCTAGGAAATCTTGTCCACTGTCTAGTTTTTTGTTGATTTTTGCTTCTTCCAAGCATCCTAAAAGGCGAATTTCTTGAGGAGGAGTGGATTTGGATTGAAAAATAGTTTTTTCTTTTTGATCAAGGGGTGATGGTTGCATGTGTTGTTGCTACCAGTGGCTTTTGATGATGATGTCATGGGAATTGCCAACAAGGGGACAGGCTTAGGGGGGCCTAATGTAGTGCGTTCTCTAGCCAACTTATCTACTAGGTGTTCCTCATGTTTTCTTGGATGAGAAGGCTAAGATACAGTTCCCACCACTAGACTTTGGGTAGGGGGGCATTCACATGCTTTGGAACCTTAATAATGAAAGGTGCATGAGTTGTTATAGTGGCATGTGATGTAGTCTTAAGTATGAAGGGTGCAAAAGATGTCTGTGGAGAGACCTTAATGACAAAAGGGGTTAGCGGCGTAGTTTGTATTGAAGCTTCAACATCATGGTGGCCCGCG